>QANW01007568.1:1885096-1938017 GCA_003254865.1 Dryas drummondii | reverse complement strand
AGACAGACCTAAACCCTAATATCATATATCATATCCTAAACAATATAAAATATATAGGGTTTAGTGTACTTATTATAGAGTATAATATACTAATTNCTAGTAAACTATAATATATTTCTATATAAAAAATAATTTAAAATACCCTAAAAGACCTAAACCCTAATATCATATATCATATCCTAAACAATATAAAATATATAGGGTTTAGTGTACTTATTATAGAGTATAGATAATATACTAATTTCATTTATTCATTATACTAATTTTATTTAACAGTATTTGTCTCCAGCGTGCATTATATCAATCTTATATCACATGAAACCTACTATATAATTTAATTTTTTCAATATTTTTTATCAATTTAGTAGATAATATAATAAATAAACATATGGTAAAGTTTCATTCAAAAGTTTCCCTCACATAAACCAGGAAAGGGTAGGCAAATGTAAATACCTTTTGAAGGGTGATTATGGTGTTGAGTGCATGTTTCTATATATATTAAGTACACGGGTGTTTAGTTTTATTAAGAGTCTTTTTTTTAATTTATTAATTAACTATGATTTATGATATTAAAGGAATAAAATTTCGGGTTTCGAGGAAATTTCGATGGAAATTTCGACGGAAATTTCGAAGATTTTTAAATTTCGACAGAAATTAAACGGAAACGACGGAAATTACTATCAAAATACGGAAATTTTGAATGAAACTTTACTATATGTTTATTTAACATATTATCTACTACATTGATAAAAAACATTGAAGAAACTAAATTATATAGTAAATTTCATGTAATATAATATGAATATAATACACGCTGGAGGCAAATACTATTAAATAAAATTAGTATAATGAGTAAATGAAATTAATATATTTTTTATACTCTATAATTTATACACTAAATCCTATATACTCTATAATATATACACTAAATTTTGTATACTTTATAATGTGTATTCTATATTTTTTAGGATATGGTATAAGATATTAGGGTTTAGGCTTTTTAAGATATTTTTAATTATTTTTATATAGAAATGTATTAGGATTTAGGATTTAAAAACAACTAAACGAAACCAAATAGTTTTTTTTTTTCTAATTGCACAAAGACCCTAAACGAAATCAGTATATATATAATTTATTTTGAAAATTCTCTACGACTAATTAACTTCGGCCATTAATTTGCGTCAACAATTATATACATGCATGTGCATAAGAACAATGAATGAAACATGATGTACAGTTCATGAACGTACAATAGTTTCTCTTGAATTTTTCCAACTGTTTGATAACTCAAAAGATCCTTAACTTTTTTTTTCCTCTTTTTTTTTTTTTCCTTTTTTTTTCTCTCTTTTTTTTTTCTTTTTTCTTTCTTTCTTTTCTTTTCTTTTTTCTTTCTTTTTTTTTTTTTCTTTTTTCTTTCTTTCTTTTCTTTTCTTTTTTCTTTCTTTCTTTTCTTTTCTTTTTTCTTTCTTTCTTTTCTTTTCTTTTCTTTCCTTCCTTCCTTTCCTTCTTTTCTTCTTTCTGCCCGTGACTTCATCTCTGATCTCTTCCCCTTTTCTTTCTTCTTTCCCACTGCCAGCCAGTCAGCCACTCAGCCACTCAGCAATCTAGAGTCTAGACCATCAGAAAAAATCCCGAAAAAGGAAGAGATAAGAGTATTTTCGTCATTTCACTGAACAACACTATCTCATTCACCTTCAGTCAAACGATCTGCTGCCTTCGGCGACGAGGCCAACTCGCCTCTTCCTCCCTTCTCTCCCTCTGGTTAGCTGGATCTGGATATTTGAGCGAAATTTCGACGAAATTTCTCTCAAATTCAAAAAAATTTGCTGTGAGAGTATTCGAAATTTCGCTCGAAATTTTCGGCGAAATTTCGAATATTTCGCCGAAATTTTTCGAAATTTGGTCGAATGGGTGTTAAAATTTCGGAACTCCTAAAAATCGAAATTTTCAGCGAAATTTCGCCGAAAAATTTCGAAATTTAAACCCTTGATGATATTTAAATGATGGGGCTATTCCGACCACCTTAAAATATTGAGTTAACCACCATCAGATTTTTTTTCCCATTTCTTCATATTTTACCCTTGCATTAAAGAAAAAAAAAAACACATCCCCATTAACAATCCACCCACTGCCACTACCACCTCTCTCCATAATTAGATCAAACTAATCTAATCAGCAACAATAACACAACGAAAGGATCAAAAACCATACATGGGTCGACCCAATACGCTGCCATAATATGCCGAAATCAGTGACAAAAGTCACAGAGCTTCACGACGTCGATTAGCCGCGCACGATGGTCAAATGAGCAAGGGAAGACCAGTGTTGGACTCACCGTGACCTGAGAAACAAAGCCCAAGTGGTCCAGCATCTCAACTCCGCCGGAAAAGGAAGATCCTCGACGAAGAGGCTAATCGGGTCTTTGCCTGGGTTCGAGTTTTTTGGGCTTTCCTGGTTTGAAGACTAACATGAGGAAAGAGAGGAGAGGCAAGCGAGTTGACCGGTGGTGGTCTCGTAGCCGGTCGCTAGACAACGACACACCAAAAAGAGAGAGTGAGTGACTAGTCAAGCAGGCGGGTGGATGGGTGGGAGGGATGGGGTTTTGTGGTTTTTTTTAATAATTTTTTTTATTTACATTAAGGGTATATTAGGAATATTTGCAAAATAATTTAGGAGGGTGATCAATTCAGCATTTTTGAGTGGTCTACATAGTCCTCCACTATTTGAACTCAGTAAATTCATAATCTACTCCAATTAAGGGAGACTATGTGTTATCCACTAGATCAAATGGTCATTGAATTTTATTGTGTGGGTTTGTAACCTATATCAATCTTAAATTCTCAGAGTAACTCCAATCAGCTTTTATAGAAATTCTCTTATAAGCATGAGAAATGTAAACATACATAGCATTAGAATGGTGAGTCATTGGATTGCTAAAGAATGGTGAGTCAGTGGAGCGCTGGAGCCTTGGGGGAAAAGAAAGGAAAGGAAAGGAAGGAAAGAAAGAGAAAAAAAAAAAAAAAAAAGGAAGGAAAGAAAGAAAGAAAAAGAAGAAGAAAAAAAAAAGGGAAAAAAATTACAAAGTTGAAGGTTGATTGAGATTTGGGGTCTGAGGCCTTTGAGCAATTGTAAAGAAAAAAAATGGTTTGGGGTTTCGTTTGACCGTTTTGGAGTTTCGTTTAATTGTTTTTAAACCCTAAACTAGTAAACTATAATATATTTCTATATAAAAAATAATTTAAAATACCCTAAAAGACCTAAACCCTAATATCATATACCATATCCTAAACAATATAAAATATAAATTATAAAATATATAGGGTTTAGTGTACTTATTATAGAGTATAGATAATATACTAATTTCATTTATTTATTATACTAATTTTATTTAACAGTATTTGTTTACAGCGTGCATTATATCAATCTTATATTACATGAAACCTACTATATAATTTAATTTTTTCAATATTTTTTATCAATTTAGTAGATAATATAATAAATAAATATATGGTAAAGTTTCATTCAAAATTTCCGTCTAATTTTTATTAGAAATTTAAAAATTTTCGAAATTTCTTTGATATCCAAAATTTTATTTTTTAGTATAATTTTATCCTCCAAATCTAAATTAAGAGCCTTAAATCTTTATATTGTTGAATTTTTATGAACTTCTCACATACAAATTTTGCTCCACGTATCTATTTATATAATTATATCATAAAATTATTTTACAAATTTAATTATAAGAAAAGCAAAGAATAATGAAATAAAATTCTCAACAAGTTTTGGCACAGACAACTTCCATGCCTTTCCACCTAAACAAAAAAGGGGCTTTCGCCAGCACAGCTAGACTGCATTGTTCTAATAATTGGTTTAAAGTGAAGACAAGACCTGAGAAGGGACCACTTTATTTTTCATGCATGTTTGGCGGTGGAAAGAGTCATATGCTCATGAATAGATACAAGCACCAAAGAAAAGCAATTTCATCCTAATCAGCAAGTGTTATTTATTATGAATCAAGATATTATATTGATCTTATGGGTGAAAATTTTAACTCTCCAATTTTGTACGTTTATAGTCCTTTATTTGTTTTTATGCATTGATAATTGAGCAAATTAATGAAGAAAAATAAAAAAGGAAAGTGCAAATGTACAAAATAAGAGTGCGAAAATCATTACCCATTTTTATTGATGTATTAAATAAGAGTAGTGCTTTTTCGACTATCCTAAACTGCTGAGTTGATCACTATATTTTAAAATTTCAATTTTACCCTTAAAACAAAAAATTTAATTTTATTCATCGGTTCATTCAACAGTTATCTACCGAAATATTTATGATTATTCGACAATTATCTGCTGAATATTGGTGAATTATTAAGTGGATAACCATCAAATGAAAATGAAAAAACATTTGATAGTTATGTGCTGAAATGTTTGTGTTTATTTAAGACTTATCTGCCGAATATTGGTGAATGTTTCAATAGATGACCACCGAATGAATCTGGGTGATTTCATTATGTTTTTACAATAAAAGGTAAAATAGAAAAAAAATTAGACAAAATATGTTGGAGTGGTCAATTCAGCAGCTAAGGTCGTTTGAATTGCCTCCCTCATTGAATAAAAGATCTAACACAAAAAAAAAAAAAATCTGATCCTATTCGACTCTCCCCATGAATAATTTTGTTTCCTAGTGGCATGTCTTTAACAGATACCAAGAATGATGAAATTTTAATTCGTGGCTACAAATTGAAGCAAAAGGGGGTTGTCATGAAACAAACATTTGGAAATTGGAACTTTTGGCATGCCTTTTTTAGCTTGATTTTTACAATGATATATTGATATGAAAGAATGAGAATCAGTGTCTCTATTCTGCCTTTCACTTTCACACTTGCACTTTGTAATCTATGCCAAAAGCAGGGAGTGGGTGTGAATGTTCATTCATGCCACAAGGTGAGTGGCGAGAGCATTAGCTTTGTTGAAGCATCCAAAATCTGTCTCTCTCCTGAAAAGGTCACATGCCAACAAAGAATGCATACATTTAATATTGCCCAGTTCTTGTGGATAAAGTCAGACCTATTTTCCATCGACTCCGTTCGGTTCTGAACTTATCAAAACTAAATGAAGATTTAATTTTTCTCAATTTTAAACATTTTAGATAATAAAAGAGGTGTATCCTAAATTGTGAATTAACAATGCAATTCAAGTTGAGGTTTTCCATAATAGGTAATAAATAGGTTAAATTGGATGATTAATCTCTGTGATTTGGTCATTTTTTAATCACGGATGTGGTTTTAATTTCTTTTAATAACACTTCTGTGATCAATATTCATTACCAATCTAAAGGCAAAATCACAATTTTCGTCTAACTCAAGTCATTTCAATCGCAGAGTCCCCCATTAGGTTAATGGGCCGGGCATTAGAATCGAGCAGCACTGATCCAACTTGACTTCTTTTTAAGTTTTTTTTATTAGACTAAAAGTTAGAGATACAATAAATTGGAGAACCCAATAAGTTAAGTCTAATGGAAACTGGAGACTTTGTACTCTTTGAACTTTGAAGTGATAAAAAGAGTACAGTCCAGTTCCACACTTCCACAAGCCACACTGAATCAAAGGCTCAGTTTTCTGTGATCACTAAGGAGACATTAGAAGTGGGGAAAATGTGCTTTTATTAACAAGAATCTCAAAGGTTCAGACTTCTGTAGCGCTGCACTGGCAATCAATTAGGTACAACATGAAAAAAATATGATACAATGCTGGTAAATCTAATTTCAAATTCCAGATACAAAATACAGTATCTTTGGAAGGTTGTCCCCCTTGTACAGTTGTTATTCATGCACCTCTTGCATGTAAATTACTAATTATGACTGCAATCAAGTATGCGTTTTGAGTGAAGAAACTGTTCAAACACCAACTACGGCGTTGTAAGTACCATATGCAGCAAACAGCATTCCACACAATAAAATGCAGAAATCCAAGGTTCTCTGCCAGAATTGTAGGGAAGAACCCAGTAATGTTAAGTGAAATGTGGCTGGCAAAACAAATGAGATCAATGCACATACAGTACTTCCCACAAGTGAGGCAAATACTGCAAACCCCGGCACACATGAGGCCAGGACCGCCAACACAATCACCACCACTGCTCGACTCATGTAAACTCCAAATGTTGCCATTCGCGTTGTTGAATGATCATCATCATTGCGATGATCCTTCTGAAACCATTTTCCTTTTGCTAAGTTTCCCTCTATGATCTCGTTAATTGGGTGTAGCATGATTGGGAACGTGAATACCAGCCCCAAACACAAGCCAACCTGTTGCCAGTCAGCAAAAAGATCATAAAATTTACGACCTATTAACTACAATAATACTAGAATAACCCAAAGTTTTCTAAATATCAGTCAACTAATGATATAGTAGGTGACATGACCATATCTTATTGTTAAAAATAAGTGAGGTCCAAAGTAGACTCAAATATTAACAAATGAATTATGAAACACTACCATCACATCACTTGAGATCTAAAATTTTGGGATTTGTAAAATTACTTGACCTTATTACATTTTCTTAGCAATTGAATTTAAAGAAAAAAATGAAAAAGAGTCCACCACACAGATGCACACTTTTTTGTTGTAAAAGAGTAGATATGCATATCAGTATCTGTATAAACATAACAAGTATCTCCATAATACTTTAAACACATATCATACAAGTAATAAAGATACATTGTACATGTATTAAATTATTTTTCATGTCAATATCATATTCTTTTTGGACAAGGCAATTATAAGCAAAGGAAAACACCATGATCAAAGCTGTAATAGTGAATACATATGAGACAGAGAAAACTGTATATGGCTTGGCAAGGCAATTATTAATTAAGCTTCTAGGATGGTAGATGATGATAGTTGGATCTATCTTCCCCACTAAGCCGAAGCTCAAAAAAATTTGTTCTACATGGTTAGCCCTTTGATGATGACAATATGGTGTCCAGTTTCAGGAAAAGAAGGCCCAGTTGGCCTTCATGGCTAACCCGTACCTTTGAACCCCACATCGACTATGCATGGAGATAGAGAGCACTTAAGTAAGACCTAGCAATCTAAATGTCAACTGACTAACCGAGGAGGCCTTTACATTGTAGAGGCCAGAGCTGACCTTGGTTTTTTTTTTTTTTTTTTTTTTTTTCCCATTTATTCTTGTGGTCATGTAGGCTTAAAATAGAGCCCATGGTGGCCACGTGGGCAAAAAACCTCAGACTTAATGTTTAAATTTGATGCAGGGTTGACATCGCTACAATGTAAAAACCTTAGGGTATAAATTGATCAAACTGAAAAATCAAATAACCAAATTGAAATTTAGCTCAAAGTACATGGGTGAAAAGAGTATGACCCATACTTATATCTCAAACTTTATTACTAAAACAATATAGTGCCACACCTCTTATCTGTACTATTACATTATAACAATTTCTTACCAAAAAAATCTGTGCATCACACAAATTACACACTGGCTAGAAAGGAATACTTCAATATAATATAAGACATTGTACAGATAAGTTTAAAGTGCAACTAAATAGAGCTATTCATTTCTATATTCTAGAGTATGCCCGGATATAGTTCAATTGGTAATCACACTGCTTATCTAAAAAGGATCTCCCAAGTTCAAATCCTCTCCCTAGATGTGTTAATTGATAAATCTAAATCCTAGAGCATAAAAACAGTAAAGAGCAAGACAATGAACGTAAGCAAGTGCAAAGTTAAAGAAAAAGAAAAAGAGTGTTGATGAATATAATGCTGAAGGTTAGAGTACATTACCTGAACTAAATAGAGCTATTCATTTCAAAATTTTAGAGTATGCCCGGATATAGTTCAATTGGTAATCACACTGCTTATCTAAAAAGGATCTCCCAAGTTCAAATCTTCTCCCTAGATGTGTTAATTGATAAATCTAAATCCTAGAGCATAAAAACAGAGAAGAGCAAGACAATGAAGGTAAGCAAGTGCAAAGTTAAAGAAAAAGAAAAAGAGTGTTGATGAATATAATGCTGGAGGTTAGAGTACATTACCTGAACTGCTATGGCTGACCAATTTCGAGGGAGATTAAGTGTAACTATTTCTCTGGTTTGATCACCATAAGCCATGTACCCCGCAAATCCGAATAAAACATAGACAATGGTTATCCCTGTGAAAGTCTGAGCAAGCAACCTCGGAAATTTGCTTTTATCTTTCATAGAGGCTTCCAATGCCAATGTCATCCCAAACCCCTCAAAGCAAAACACTGCGATGCCACCTGCAAATGGCAACCCTCCTATATTTGAAGTGATCGCCGTCCTATCACTAAAAGAAAACTCGCCCCTTGAAGCCTGCAGTATGTCTTCCTTCACCACAATCCCCATAGCCAACACATTGCAGATATCAGCAAAGATACTGAAGGGTGCTAAATTTGATAGACTGCCTATCCATGACAAACCAATTTCAATTGGTACTAACATGAATATGCATGAAGCAAACGTGAAGCCCTGGCCATTCAACATCGATGAAAGGTTCTGTCCAATAAATACAAGATACGCCACGGAGCCTCCGCATTGTGCGATTAAAATCAATAATTCGGTTAAAAAACGACCTGTCCTTCCCATGCATTCATAACCCAAATCACCATAAGTTTTTCGACCCGTTGAGTTTTCTTCTGATGCCAACTTCTCCCTACATTGCACCTATTCATTATCACCACACCACAGTACCACACCATAAAAGGTCAAGCTATAAACTTTTCCTCACCCCAAAAAAAAAAAAACAAAAAAGCGCCATAGTGAAGTAGGCCATATAATATTACTTGGGTTCTTGTTCAAATGGCAGTGTATGAAAGTGAAACTACCCATTAATCAATTTCGACCAAAAAGATTAAATTAAACTCAGAATGAAAAATTGGGACAAAGAAAAGAGAAGGGACTGGAACAACTGACAAGGAGAAGCATGCAGTAGTAGGTGGAGAGGCCAGCGAAGACGACACCGAGCGAGCCGGCGAGCCAACCAGCGATTCGCAGAGCGTAAGGGAGACCCAGTACGCCCGTCCCAACAACCGATACGATTATATTCCCAAAAGTTTGAGCCGCCGAAGCCCCACCACGCTTGTCGAGCAGAGGAGCTTCCGCCACCGCGCCTTCCATTGTTTTTCACTCTCTGATAATGAGTGGTGCGACAGAGAGTGCGACACTGTGAGTTATGGATAAATGGACGGAGGGCTTAGTGGGTAGTTTGGGAAATTCAAAAGTTCAAGGAAAAGATATCTGGGATTGTTGGGGATCTGATAAGTTGGTGGTGTGCAATTTTGGGAGGTTCTTCATTGCAGATGAAGCTATCCAAAATCCAAATGCTGATTTTGTTTGTGGATTCTGATTCTTCTTCTTGTTCTCTCTTTGGTCTCTTTATTTGGGAAGAAAAACTGAAGTGAAGCATTATGGTCTTCTTATCAGAAGCAGCAGGGTTGGTAGAGGTGGAGCTCAAAACACCGAGAGCCACCACCGCCGTTGCTGGAAGATTTTGTCGTCTACACAGGTGTTAGATAGAGTCTGCGGCTTACCACGTGACGTGACTATTATACACTGTCTTATCATGTATACACTATACAGTACAAAACAAGATTCTTTTGTTTGTAGAGAAATTATGCAGTAAATGTTAAGACTTTATTTGCAGACTTTTTTAAAAAAAATTAGAAGACATGAAATTAAATTTTGAAAATTTCCTATATTTTTTTTTTAAGTTTCAAAATATTACTAAAATAAAATTATTGAAATTTTCAACGAAATCAAAATTTTTTTGAAATTTTTTCATATTTTTGAACTCTTGAAATTTTTTTAAAATCCGATATTTAATTTCTTATTAGAAGATCAACACTTTTAAGTTTATTTATATAATTATCAAGGTTTCTTATTCGCTAATACCAGACAATTAAAAATCTTAACCAGGAATACAGTTAATGACATAATTAAGATAAAGATGCATGTTATACTGTTGATAACTGCATTTATATTTACGGCTCGATTTTCTCCTTGAATCTTAATATTTAAGGTTGATTAGGTTTTTCTATAGTTTGATGTAGAAAATTTATTGGTTAAAGATTTAAAATTAGTATTTTTTTTATTGAAAATAGTTGTAATTACAAATAACGTATATGTAGCAAGCCCTCAACGATAAATTTTTGTTGGAACTTAATAATGCAATTGGTTGTCTTTCTAGTTAAGTAAATTAGTAATTTTGACTTAAAAATTAAAGAGTCCTTATTAAGGTTTTATTATTATTTCGATGTAGTTGTCCCATGTCACTAATTAGTGACACAAAACGTTCAAACAATGGATGAAAAATTTATAATATTACTTAAAATAGGATCATAGGATCGTAATAGTGATCATACTAGTGATAGCAACAACGATGGCAATAATGAGGACAATGGTGGCAATGACAACAGCGGCATCAATGTGGTGGATATAATGTCGTCAACAATGGAGGTAAAGTGGTGGTAATGATAATGGTAGAACCGTAGAAGTAATAATATTAGAGATGGTGGTAGTGCAGTAGTGCTAGTGTCGGAAGAGATGGTGGTGGTGGCAACAGTTAAAGTTTCATTATCTTAGAATTTTGAAAATGACATTAATCTAAAGTTTAGATTTAAGGCCCCAAAAGTCTCAAATTTGTTTTTCCCACAAAAAACTTAAAAAGTTAGTTGTGACTTGTGAGCCCAAAATCAAACAAAATTTCAAGATTTGCCTAAATACCATGTAACACACTCTATTGTCACTCTCCTTCCCTGCATTTCTACATTTCAACCAAGCAATATCCTCATTTCCAAATTCCAACTGTCACCATAACGTGTGAGCTCAGCCTTTCTAATTACAACTTATCTACCCGCAAATGGGCATCTTACAATAATTCATTCATCTCATGAGAATGTTATCTTGGTGGCTAATATAAATGGTTGGCTTAATTTCTTCACACCCAAGATGCATAATTCGATGAATCGACTGACTTCTATGATCTAATGGATATTGGATACAATTACTCACACCCAAGTTTTCATAAACAACCCACTTAATGTAACATTCAGAACCCTCGTTTAAAACTGACAGAGGCTTATCCATAAAACTAGTAAATCATGTACTACCTTTGAACAATGAAATTTGACAAAGTAGAAACTGCTGCCCTATCACCTGTGCACAGTCATAGTATGTACACATTTTCTTTTCATATAATGCAACCAATCCAAAAACTTTACACATCCAAAACAAAACCACGTACCTCATTGCATTTTAATGTCACTTCTCTCTCACACAACTAATTGACATGATATACATCTACTCGTTGAGGATGACCTACAACTTGGACCATCTGTTACAGAAGGGGATTTCGCTCCTGGGTTTGGTTCTCAGCTTGTATTTTCTGGTTTCTCCTAGATCCTGATTTCCTGAATGTATTTAGAATGCCTTAATAATAGCATGGCTGACAAAAGCAGTCGATTGCATGCATCAGTTTCCTCCTAGGCCCTACTGCATTTGCACCCATATCCTTGAGCTTCTTCATGGTCAGATTCACCAATTGAAATTTACTCAGACCCTTCCTCTGAAAAATCCTAACAAACTGCCCCAGTCCCAGTGATGTTAACCACCTGCTTAATCCACCAGCTTTCTGAAGCTTCCTCTCAAGATTCAGAGCTCTCAGTTTTTGGTTCAGCAGCATTCCCTGATCAAGGAAAGCACTTGGGCCATGCTGTAATCGCCTTGGCTGCATGATAGCTTTTGAGGTTTTAGATAAACCTAGTGTTCTACGAGACTGTGAAGTAGAAATATGATCTGGATTTCGTGATTCGATTCTTGAATCTCGCCTCACTGACTTGCCAAATGTTGAAATGTATTCAGCAGGAGAAGCTTTTCTAGCAAGTTGAACCTCCCTTTTCGGAGCACAAGATTTAATACTCTGTTGCTCATGAACTGAAACCATTTTGGGACATGTCTCAATAGGAAGTTGTGGTCCATTGTCTACTGTTTCTCTGGCCACAGCTTGCAGCTGAATTGGTCCTGGGTTTGGTAGTGGAGATCTATTAGCAACATGCAGCGGCGGCACCAGAATGTTGACTCTCTGCATTTTAACTATCACCCAACTATCCTGCAGATCCAGATCGTTATCGGAGTTTGAAGAGTCAAGGAGACCACTGGGAGTATTATTCTTGTGCAGAGGAACTGCCACCAGCTGTCTTTGCCTTTTCTTTGCCATCAGCAGAGAACCTGCTTGTGAAATCAAATGTTTGTTGGATAAAAAACAATGAGATCATTGGTGAAGGCAAATGCAACCAAACAATAGGACACATACTGCTCAGACTCAAGCAACTGAAGAACAACCAATAATCATTTTATGCAAAGCAAAACAAATACAGCACTTCACATACTATCTGAATTGGGAACTGAGTTTAATATTCCCCTCCATATATTTAGCACATAAGACGCAGCAACAATATAATTGATTTAACGTGAAAACAAGTAACCAAAATAAGTAACTGTGAACTCTATGCACTCCTATGAATCCCAATAGATTACCACAAAGTACAATATAGATTCTTACCATGTAAAGGTTTTCCCTAGTAAAAGACACTTAAGGCTACAATTTATTCATATCAGAATTCAGAAATAAAGTCAAAGAACAAACTGTGACCATACTATTATAAGCATCAAACAATGTATCATTTATGATTCCAAAACTAGTAATGAAGAATAGGATAAAAAAATAAATAAATTAAGCATCCCAAAAAGCTAAAAACAAATCCACTTTACAAAAGAGTTTGAGTAAATCCCAGCAAAAGAAAACGAAAATAGAATAATAGTTTGGAGAAGTAGTCAGCCACCCAACCAACTATTCTCTTGTTCCACTAGCACAACAACATAGGGTGAATTTCTGATTTTCCTTAGTTTTCCCCGGAAACCAAACATGACCCAAACCAAAACTACTCTCTCTTAATTTGCTGGTAATTGTGCAAAACTGGATTATGCCTTGTTTGGATGGAAGGAAAACTCATATGAAAGAGAGAGTCTGGTTGTGAATCAAACAAAATAGAATACTTACATTCGGATTGTACCCTCAAGTCTAAGCCAACATTGTTGTAAATCTGGGCATTCTCAGAACCCAAACAATCCCAGAACTCACTGAAGCAATGAAGCTTACTTGCACAAACAAAGAGCACAAGAAGAAGAAGAAAAAAAGACGAAATTTACCGGTAGAGAAAGCTGAAGGAGGCGTTAATGGAGAAGCAGGTGATGGGTAGGCACTGATTTCACTGAGGGACGGAGTCAGAGGCCAGAAGAAAGCTTGTGGGGATGGAGTTGGTGGATCTCGAATCGAAGAGGAAGAGCAAGGTTTTGGGTCCTCTGCGGTCAAGCCCAGGTGGGGGATTCAGCGTCAGACCCGCGTCAATGAACAATCAAGATCCATCCATATAAGCCAAAGGTTGGCCGAAACTGGTGACCGTGGGTTGGATAAAGGTTAGGATTAAGAGTTCGATTGCCACCGAAATAACTCAAAAATAAAAATTCATCCACAGCCACATACACACTTTCTTAGACTGAATCAATTCTAAAGGATGAATAAATAAAAAATTCAACTGTTTGTTTTTTCGTCTTAAACTTTCTTTATATTTATTCAATTGGTTGTTACTTGTTAGGGTCACTCATAAAGTCATAATCAATTAATCATTGTCATTGTCAAAGTGAAAGTAATTATATGTTATTACTTGTTACTTGTTACTTGTTATTACTGTCAAACAATTACATGTTATTGTAACCTATTAATAATAAATTACAAATTAAAGTGAAAGTAATTATATAAGCTTACTTTTATATTTTATATTGATTTATTAAATTATTTGTAAGTTTCTTAGGTCCGGAAATTAAAGTGAATGTAATTATATAAGCTTACTTTTATATTTTATATTGATTTATTAAATTATTTGTAAGTTTCTTAGGTTCGGTATGAATTATCTGTGTTTAATTGATCTAAAAAATTAATTTAGTATGTGAAAACTGATTCAGAACACTCTCGATTACAAATAATAATAATAATAATAATAATCATACTAATAAACTCGTTTAATATCCTGTTACTAATTCCGATGAAGAGATAAGAATAAGATCACTCATTTACTGTCATCATGGTTTTCACTTTTCATATGTGGTTTGTTGATCAGCCTTCTTGGCTAATTGCTCCGATAACTAATGATCTTATTACTTCAATAAAATTATGAAAAATTTGGAAAATTAATTCAAATTGAAGTCAATTAAAGATTTTAATTTTTTTTTAGAAATTTAACTCTCAAGTAATGCTTGAGCTCTTCTTAAGGAGTGCTTGAACACCCCCTAAGCACTACTCGAGGGGGTTTCGACCACTTCTCAAAAAGGATTTGAGCACTACTCAAGGGTTGAAATTTTAAAAATAAAAAAGATTAAAAATCTTTAATAACAATCAAAATAAGTTAGTTTTCTAATTTTTTCTAAAATTATAGGCCTCCCTTTGAAAAAATTGTAACAAAAAGTTAAAAGATATATTAAGATTTAAGTATTATCTTTATATACTGTCAAGTGATATGATTACTGCCGAACAATAACAATTTTAAAAAATATAAGTTGTGCTGTCAGTCAACTTATCACCTAATAAATGTGTGAAGTACATATCATCAAACAATTTTTTGTTTCGGCCTTTAAAAAATCCAATAATTATTTTGTGGTTGACGGTTGATGATCTTACTCATTTGGGTTTTCATAATCTTTGTTGCTATTCCTCATTACATTGCCGTCTAACATAATGATAAGAAAGGCCTAGCGAGGCCCAAATATGTAGTAGTCTAGTTTCTTTGTTGAGTTAATTACACTTACAGCTCTTGAGGTTTATTATTTTTTCGCATACACTTCCTGAGGTTTCAACAATTACACATACATCCCCTTCAAAACTGTTACATATAACCTCTTATAGTGAGACGAAAGATGATGATAAATTATGCAAAAATGCATGCTAAAGTGTGAAATGGTCTAATAAGATTACTTAAGGTGTAAGGTCCAATTTCAATACAAATATTTTTTTTGTTTATTTTATTTTTTCTCTTGTAGGAGATTATATGTAATAGTTTTAAAATCTCAAGAGTGTATGTGTAATTTTTAAAACTCTACGGATATATATGAAAAAATAATAAACTTTAAAAAGTGTAAGTGTAATTAATTTTTTCTTTATTAGCCTTTGACAGTTTGTTACCCCATTGTAGTGAAAGGAAACTTAGCGGTGAAAACAAATAGTTATTGGAGTTAACTATTTAGGCAGTGGTCAAAAGTACCTTTTTTAGTTTTTTGTGGTTGAAATAGGAATATATTAAAAGAGCTTTAAAGGCAGAAATACAAACAAAAATGACCCAAAAACCAACTAAATAAAAGACAATAGTAAAGCTCAAATAGGCTTTAAAGAAAAACGACGCTTATGGGAAAAAAAAAAAATCTACATTGACAATTATGTAATATTGATTTATTAAATTAAATATAATTTGCTATTTTATTTTTAGTAACTTGGCATCCATTAAGTTTAAAAGGAGCACAAAACTACATGAGGTTGGATTTGGTCTTAACAAAGCCCCAAAGATCCTAGGGGAAGGGAGCTGAACCAATAGAAGACTCAAACTACAACTGAAACTCAGCCTAGCCAAGGCATCAGCCACCGAATTATGCTCTCTAAATATGTGGCATAAATAGCACTTTCAAAAGTGATTTTACAATTAATCGGTTAACAGTTTAAGTAGTGGTGAAAACTAATTTTCTTTTTCCTTTTTTTTTTTTGGGAAAGAGATATTTTTACAATTCGTTGAGTTAACTGTTTAGTCTGTTTAGGCAGTGATCAAAAGTAATTTTTCTGTTTTTTAAAAGCAATTTGTTTGTTGAGCTGGAGATATATTTTTGTTATTAGTTAAATCATATGCGCGTGACCGGTGTTGAGTACTTGTTCCAGCTGCAGCCAAAAAAACAAAACATTAAAAAAAAAAAAAAAAAAAAAAAAGAAGCTAGAAGCTTGAAGCTTGAAGCCGCTTTTCCAGCCCAAAGAAAAACGAAAAACTGAAAAAGCTGAAAGCTGCTTTCACAAACGTAATTTGGCGCGGACTTTGAGAGAATGAGAGCTGGACTCAAAATGCCAGAAATACCCCCGCGAAAAGCGCGAGGGTCTTTGCCTCTTTGGGGTTTAAACGGTGTCTGCTTCCGCCTCCTCCGTCTGTCCACCACCCATCTCTGCTCTTCCTTTTAACCCCGCGTTTGGTTCCCGAGAAAACTCGCAAGGAAAAGAGAAACTAACGCGACTAAGAGTGTATTGAGCATTGGATCTCAGACACTCGACTTTTCCCCCATCTTGGTTCTGAAAATCACAAACCCTTTGAAGGGTTGAATTCGGAAAGCTATGAAATTCGGAGAGACTTACAAGGAGTACCTGCACAAAGAGCAAGTATGGTTCTCGGCCAAGTGCAAGCATGTCCAATACAAGCGGCTGAAGAAAGTTCTCAAGACTTGTCAGAGTTGCAAGACGTTGAATGATTCTTCTTCTTCCACTGCTCAACAAGAAGAAGCTGCTGATCAACAACAACAGTTGTGTGAATGCCAATCTTGCCCTCGTAAGAATTGATGATTTCCCATCTATTTTGTTTTTTAGTTTTTGGGTTCTGTTTGAATTGAGCTTATAACCATTGGGTTGCTGTTTCTACTGCTATGAATGAATCAATATGATAATGGGAATGAGTGGTTGATTTTCTGTGTACAATACTCATAAAACCATAAATGTGTTTCAGTTATGGAGTCTGCAATTTTCAATCAGCAAAAAGGGTCTCACGGATATTGTGTGACCTGCTAGAAAACAGATCTTTGAGTATGTTTAACTTCTGGTAGAAAAAAAAAAAAAAAAGGTTTAAATTCTGCCATCATCAAGGTTTTAGGGGGTAAAAGTGAGTTTGCTAGATTTTCCCAGTTGTTTAGTTCAGGAGGCCCCATTGTGCTCAAAGTATTAAAAGAAATGGGTTGTTGGGTGTAAAGGTGAGGTTGAGAAATTTACCCAATTGCTTAGTTCAGGTTGCTCCATTCTGCCCAAAGTATTTGAAGAAATCTTAGCAGAAATATGTTGATTTTCCCAGAGAGCTTCATATACTCCTATGGAGGAGTGCAAATAACAACACCATTATGACATTGTTATCTGCACTCCTCCAGATGAGTGCAATAAGCTTTCTGGGGAGAGCACTGCTCTTTGGTTATACTATATATATGTCATTGTACAAGTGCGTGAGCACTGCTCTTTGGTTATACTTATTTTAACTTTTTTAAAGAATGTGAGATGTTTTCCCAAGTATCCTTTCCTACTTCAATTCCATATTCCAAACAAGGATGTGGGAACTTTGGAATTTGGTTAGAGAAGTGCTCTATCATGAATATGATGTTTCTGTAAAATGAATTTACATGAATAGCTTTGCTTCAGAGAAATATGTAGCATTGTTTATTGATGGCTCTCATAGTCCCACTTCATTATTTATATAATGAGCATTTCCATTTGGTGATAATCATTTAAGTTTTCAAAATTCAAAATTTGGTTTCCTAATAGAGTGAAAATTAATCAATGCTTAGACTTTTGAGGCCTATTTATTTTTTATAAATGGTCAAAAGTAATATTTTGCTTACTAATAATCAAAGTTTATAGTCTCATATAGTCTCAATTTTATATTTTGTAGTGTGTGATCAGACATTTTTCACAGAGTTAATGAAGGAAGCTTCAGATATAGCTTTATGCTTTAGTTTGAGAGTGAGACAGCTCCTTCATCTCCATATTGCTCGTGGAATGCAGAGATACTTACTGTGGCTTCGTCAATGTTTCAAGAATGATCAACAAGCCATGGTAGAAGAAGGGGGGATGCTGCTTGAGTATGTTGCAATGAACGCAATTGCTATCCGAAAAATCCTTAAGAAATATGATAAAGTATGCACCAGACTGGTCGATATTTATCATCCTTGCTAACTTGGTTGATACTGGTCTGTATCTAACAACGATTTCCCTTATCCTTCTACTGCAGGTACATAGCTCTGAAAATGGCAAGCACTTTAAATCCAAGATGCGGGCTGAACGTATCGAGCTTTTGCAATCACCTTGGCTTATAGAATTGGGTGCTTTTTATATGAATCTTGATGAATCAAATGGTGGAGAGCTTAATGGGCTTTCTGGTCAACTTTCCTGTGATCTCGATGCGACACCACCTGTAATGACATTGATGCTTCCTCACTCTATAAAGATGGAATATGATCTGACTTGTGCCATATGCTTGGTAAGGTCTAACTTTCAGTTGCACTATTCTATAGGGGAAAAAGTCGGCATTTATACATAGGTATTCTTACATGTGTTTGATCTCACAGGAGACTGTTTTCAATCCATATGCTTTGAGCTGTGGTCACCTTTTCTGCAAAGCTTGTGCTTGCTCGGCCGCTTCCGTGTTTATCTTCCAAGGCCCTAAATCTGCAGACCTGGATTCAAAGTGCCCAATATGCAGAGAGGTTTGTAGCTATTATCTGAAGAAATTGGTGACAATCATTTGATTTCCAAAATCCTTTTTCTTTTTCAATTTTCTAAACCATTGAAATGTAAAAGTTCTATTGATAGAGGTTCAACAGAATCATATTTATAAACATGATCACCATGTCAGTAAAATCTATTGGTCTTTGTCGTTGACTAAGTGCTTCCATCTTAATCATCAAATTCTTCTGTAATGTCAATTTACTCTCTCTCCACAATTATATCTTTTGTAAAGGATGCAAGGTTTAACAACATGATTTATGACCTTAATGCCAAAAATTATTGAATTTCTGTCCAAATATATCTTCCAAGGACTTTGTCCTTCTATTTCTTACCTTTCATTAATAGAATCCAGCCCTATGGATTTAGATGTGCATGAAAATTTATAAATTATGATCATAAGATAACTTTTCTTGCTGTGCATTTTGCATATGATCTTCACGTTTGAGCAAGGTAGGTAACATCTATGTTCTAGTGATTTTGATGTTTGATCTTTCTTCAACTGCAGTTCTCATTTCCTAAGCTTCATTCTCTCATTGATTAAAATTTGAAAAGATTGAAGTTTCATATCATACACTGTTTGATCTGAAGTTCCTATCCTCCTCTAATGCAGGCTGGAGTGTTCCCTAAAGCAGTGCATATGTTAGAACTAGATCTGCTCCTGAAAAGAAGGTGAGTGAATTGAAAACCTTCATCCTTCTTAAAGTTATTATGAGAATGTTAACCTTTTCTGACTCCTAAAATCTACCAGGTGCAAAGACTACTGGAAAGAGAGGTACACAGCAGAACGTGTAGAGGTATTGAAGCAAACTAAGGAGTTTTGGGATTTACAAGCCAAATATGCGGTGTATTGATTGATTGTTGGCTGCAGGGCTC
Source organism: Dryas drummondii (assembly GCA_003254865.1). Lineage (NCBI taxonomy): Eukaryota > Viridiplantae > Streptophyta > Magnoliopsida > Rosales > Rosaceae > Dryas > Dryas drummondii. Next base: position 1,918,541 of record QANW01007568.1, on the reverse strand, counting down.
TTAAATATCTAGCCAAGAAAGCTGTGAAAGATGCAAATGCAATAATGCATGGCTTGTTGGAAAGATAATTTTTTGAAGTCAGTACAGTTATATCTATTGATTTTTGTACCAACAGTTGTCTATTACTTTATTCATTCATTTACAATTTTACATGCTAGGAATCCAAAATGTTATGGTAGTACATAACTTGTCTTTCATATTAAAATTATATAGACTAGAATAAGGGTAGAGATCCTCAAATCTTATGTAAGCACAATTATAAAATCAATAATATTTTATTATTGTATACCCCTTTTTCTTTTCTTTGTTTTATTCAGATTTTGCACGAAAAGTTCTTGCATGCTTGCATACTACGAATGTTTACAAAGGTTTTTTTTTTCTTTTTCACATCAATTTCTTAGGTGTTGATCACATGACCAAATATGTTTAAGAGATCCTAGTTATTGTTATTGGGAAGATGTATTGGACTCAATACCCCATCCAAAAGTGTTAGATGAAGTTGATTTGAATTACTAAACCTTGTTTACATGCAAGGAGAGTCCCATCTTTCACTGTGGAAGAGAATAAACTTGTATAAATAAACATTTTTCAAGCCATATGGGGAAAAAATAATTGAAGAGTAAATTTCAAACACATGACTGAGTCAATGTCATGTAAGTTGGAAAAGAAGAGTCAGGAGAAATGATTGGGGCGCATAGCAACTTCCTTATTGAATAGAACACTCTACAATGCATAGCAAGACCATTCATTCATTGTCAGATTTAATTCCTTTTGGTAGATACAAATAAATTATCATGAACGTGACGTTAACAATATATAACATGTTGGAGAAATTCTTGAATATAGCTGCATGACAATGTATGTATATGGTACGACTATTCAGTGTTATAATATCAACATTATGTTTTTTTTTTTTTGAATTATAAATTTTATTTGAAATATTTATATATCAGTATATTATAAGAGATCGCACAATATGCATGTTACGACCGCTCTACTAAAATATTTCTAAAAAAAAAAAAACAAAACTTGTGTAAGACGATTCTACCACATCACCATATTAAAAAATTTTAATAATAATTTTTATGAATGGTTGATTATCGTTAATATGATGACGTGGTAAAACCATCACATCCAAGTTCTTATCATACTGATACACGTATGATGCATCGAATCCAACAATTATGTTGGAACCGTCTATATTTGTCTATATTGTAAGATATCCTTAAAAAATATCCTTGCAAAAAATCAGCTATTGTTGGAAAGAAACTTAAAAAATGTAGGAATTCAATGATTAAAGTGGACTGTCGGGTGGTCTAGAGAAAATGTTTTCACTTGAAGCTCCCTCGTTCGAGATGTATTAAGTTGTATCATGTAACCAAAGCCCAGTTCTTGTGTGGCGTGCCGCGTACCTATAATAATCACCAAACATCATCAACAGCTTCCATTGCTGAATTCCGGAGCTCTGTAAAACTCTGTATCTGTTAGACCCTCATGGCCATGTCGTCGTGGTTCTCTCGCTTACGTGGTTCCTCCAAGTGCTTCTTCAACTCCCTGGCTCTCCGAACCTCAATTTCCCACAAGCTTGTGAGAACACAGACAACAACAACAGCAAACTCCGAGAGCACAAAGACTCCATTCCTGTTGTGGTCAAGCTCTCTGCTTCCAATCGCACTCGCAGCATCAGCTGGGTCACTTGCCCTCCATCCCCAATCGAACACTTCACTCTGTGAAGCTCCCAATGTCAATTCTCGGTAACTTTCATTCATTCCAATCCACTTGGGTTTGGTTTTGGTTTTGTTTAGTATTTGTTTTATAGACTCTGTGTCTGATCATATACAGCACCGAGTTTGTGGTTAAAGGCGAGCACAAGGAAGTCCAACAAGCGCTTATCGATGAATTGAAGGCTATTTGTCAAGTATTGTGTTTACCCAATTTGGCAATCTGTTCTATTCTAGAATTCGTTGTTTTCTTCGTTTCATTTTGAAAAATTCCTATTATTTTTTAAATGGGTTTCTAGTAATGATAATAGTATTTGGTTGTATAGGATAACATGACAATGGATTATGAGGAGAGGTACAACCATGGAAAACCACAAAACAGCTTTCACAAAGCAGTTAATATTCCAGACCTGGTTGTTTTCCCGAGGTGAGAATCTCCTCTGCTTCAATGCCCCACCTGCTTATGCATTTTCCTGTCTGCTTCTTAAATCTTCCCCCTTTCGGGTCATGAACGTCGACTTTGGATTGAAGACTCTTCCAACATGTGATGAACTGATGATTGTTTCATGGGAAATATGCCCTCTAGATACCATTGTAATTATGTATGCATGTTCAATTTTCTCCACAAAATGTGTTCTGATTCATAATTGTCAGGTCTGAGGAGGAAGTTTCTAAGATAGTCAAGTCATGTGACAAACATAAGGTCTGCAATTCTCTCCTTCAATAAAGTTGTAATGGTTTTCTACCCTTTTGATTTTCTTTTAATCTGTGCTACACATTATGCTTTTGAACATTTAATTTCACCTTTCCATTAGATCGTGTTTTTCTTAAAATTTAAAATTCTGGGTTGTAAGAAGCCCACATCTGATCTCATTGATTATGCTTGCTTGTAACTTCACTAGTGCTGGATAATTAATTCACCTTTAAAGTGCAGCACTGGTTTTGCTTTAATCTGTCAAACAGGTTCCCATTGTACCATATGGCGGAGCTACATCAATTGAGGGTCACACCTTGTCCCCCAATGGAGGTGTCTGCCTTGACATGTCAACAATGAATGTATGTATTTATTTTCTAAATATCAAAATAATCACTTTATTGACCTGTCAATTATGCTCTACTGTCCTTGGTTTATCAATAAGTAAACCTCATAATAGTAATTTTCTTTTGTAACTTGAGGTTCAGTATGCAGCTAACAAGGTTGTAAAATTATTAACTGTAAATCTTGCAATTTGTTGCTCCAGTACATTTTCTTTGTAAAATTCCAAGTTTTCTTCAGCTTTGAACAATATAAAAATCTGGAATGGAAATTGTCTGCTTGACCTACATCCCCTATTTCCTTCTCACAATGGAATTAGCAACAACATTTCTAGACTACCTTAAATTATAATTTGTCCAGTTTGCATCCCTTTGTGGACGTTTCTTGTGTCTCCTGCCATGCTTATATTCCCTTCCAAAAAATTTCAACTTTAGCGTGTTAAAGCATTACATGTTGAGGACATGGATGTCGTTGTTGAGCCTGGGATTGGATGGATGGAGCTTAATGAATACCTGGAGCCTTATGGTCTATTCTTTCCTCTGGATCCAGGTTAGTTTTATGTTCTCTTTTTCTTTTTTATTATAGTTATATGAAACACTGTTATATATATCCTTGGGATGGATGAATTGTTTCTCAAGTTTAATTGATACACTGTTTGAAAAAAAATAAAAAATTCAAATGCACTCTCCACAGTGGTACATTGCATGTGAAAAAATCATCCGAAGCTGTATGAATGCAATGCATGTGTTAAAGCATTCTTTGGTAATGCTACTTTGGCTTGTCTTAATGCATATGTGAATTTGGTGCTCTCTGGCTTCACATCATATAGGATAAAATTTTCACTTATTGTGGCTGAAATTGGATTTGACAACTTCAAGAAGTTTGTTTGACATGGTAGTTAAAATGCTTAATGAAAAGTGGAATCTTTATCTGGCTTTATTGCTCTACCTCTTATTTTCTGTTCTTATGAAACTGGAAGTGATACTTGATGTATTGGAGTTATACATATGAGGAGGGTGGAACAATGAGGGAGTAGTAGGTTTTAAATATTTTGTCTAATATTGATCCAATTGACCATGCTTACATGCTGGTTTAATGTTGTAGATCAGTTCAATGCATAGTTCCTGGGGGGCGGATGGGTGTGTTGATATATTTATGCTTACTTTTTTTGCATACAATTTTCTTATGGAAGAGACCTCCTCCTCTTCCTTTAACTCTCTGATTCCAAAGAAAGTTATAGGTGTGTCCTTGCAGGGTGGGTTTGAGGATATGTGATGGTTATATAAAGGAATTGGTTAGAAACACAATTTAAATTTGCTAAACTTGCTTAAAATGAGCAACCTGCTTAAGTTGACTCTAGTACCCTTTATTTCTAAGGCCAAGTTGGAAACATACCACAAGGACAGGATTTAGAATAGAGTTGTGTTTACTGGATAATTTAATGCTAACCAAAACCTTACCTGGATAACATTCTTTTATTTTCATCCTCATGATATGTTTTTATCTTCAGTTTCCTGTTTGATATCCATTTTCTATGAGCCTTTGATACTTTTGTTATAACTACTATTTTTTTGGTGTTGCTGTGTAGGCTGTTGAATTATATTCATAAAAGGTTGAAGATAAAACCCCTTAAATTGATGTAATTTTCTGCTTGTAGTTTTTCCATGTCATTTTCACTTGAATATGATGAGAGTAACTGATTTCTATGTTCTGATGTATTTCATTCCTCCATTAATTCTCTTTTTCTTTTTTCCTTTTAAGTCAATTTTGCAATTAAGATTTCCATGTATTTCATATTTGTTGACAAGCAGGGCCTGGGGCAACAATTGGAGGAATGTGTGCTACACGTTGCTCTGGTTCCTTAGCTGTCAGGTAGTTGCTATGCTCTTTCAGCTTTCAATTTTCATTATTTCATTAGACTCATTATATGTGAGTTTTCCTTCTCATTACTCTACTGGTGTAACTGAAACATTTTCATCAAAATTCACTACTATACATTTTATGATCTTGGTGGTCTCATTTAATTGAATAAAGGCATTTTGACTTTCACAATGCTAATGTGTAAGCTTGTTTACAAGGCTTATAACCTTAGCCTCTAACCTTTTTAATAAAGAAACTCAATTTCCAATCCATGTCTAAATTTTCTGTCTTTGTGTGGTACTCAATTTCCTCTTTGGAAGCACATGAGGGTGTCACCTTAGCTCTACCCATGAGGGTTAAGCAAATTTAAACACCAGATATATAAGATATTGCTTTGGCATAAACATTCAATATGTAAGAGATCTCATGATAATATTGATGTGAATGTGATCTAGAAAATCTTAAAGATGAATGGCAGATTCTGGCATATGTGTCCTCCAAACATTAGTGTCTTGCAGTCCACTTAATTTTGGTCCTCTTTTAAATGCACAGATTATCTCCTTCCCTCCTTCCTCCCTCTTTGTGTGGGCAATATCAATGAGTTCTGGACAATCTTGAAGATAAACGGCAGATTTTTTCAGCGTCCTCCAAACTTTAGTGTTCTGCCTTCCATTCTATTTTGGTCCTCTTTTACACACACAGATTCTCTCTTCTCCCTCTCTCTCTATCTTTCTCTATCTCTCTGTCTCTCTATCTGTCTCTGTTTCTCTATCTCTCTCTATCTCTCTTTTACTAAGCTTTTTTACAGAATTCTATTTTCGCTTTTCATCTCAATGTCAAGCTATTGATTTCTTGTTAACTTTGTTTGTCTTTTTCCTAAAATTGGGTTTGAGAGTGTCTTCAAGAAGACCTGCATGTGTGTTCTTCCTAGCTCAGTGGGTTCATCACGAGCTGGCAACCAAACCCATTCCTTTTTACTTGTTTTAGAGTTTGTCACCAAATAGTAGTCTACAATATCCCATCAATTTTAAATTTAAATCTAATTAATTGTTTGATTGCTTATCTTTTTGCACTATAAATTTTTGAATCAATTTTAGTTTCATTGGTCTAGTTTGCTATTGATTTTAATGATTTTCTTTTTAGCATGTAGGTATGGAACCATGCGTGATAATGTCATCAGTCTCAAGGTTTGTTAATTATTTTGTTTTTGTCTTCAAGGTTTATTTCCTTTTTACATGCTATGTTTCTTATGCTGTCTATCTTTCAGGTTGTTCTTGCAAATGGAGATGTTGTTAAGACAGCATCTCGTGCTCGAAAGAGTGCTGCAGGGTTGGTGTTTTTATGTGGTTTATTTTGTTGGTACTTCTTGCCAACTCAGGCATGTTGTGAACATTATAAAATTTGCATGTCATAGGTATGATTTGACCCGTCTGGTGATTGGAAGTGAAGGAACTCTTGGTGTAATAACAGAAGTCACTCTACGGCTTCAGAAAATTCCTCAATATTCAGTGGTACCTAGATATGTCATTATTATAACTGAAAATCATCATTTATTTGAACATTGTAAACTTCTCATTGGACCCTTCGTATGATTTTCAATACTATTATGATTTTATCCCTTCCACAAGAAATTTTCGTCTGTCAATTGATTAACTCTGGCAGTTTGTATTCATCCTCACTTACAGTTATGTTTATGGGTTATTTTATAATTGCATTCTTTATTAATCTCAATAAAAATTGCAGGTTGCTATGTGTAATTTTCCTTCAGTTAAGGATGCAGCAGATGTTGCTATTACTACTATGCTGTCTGGAATACAGGTAGGGCTTTACTCACTAATTACATTCACGTTTTCAATTCTTCACAGGTTTCTTCTTCATAATCATTAGGTGTCAAGGGTTGAGCTACTGGATGAGGTTCAAGTGAGGGCTATCAATATTGCTAATGGGAAGAAATTGCCTGAAACTCCAACTTTAATGTTTGAATTTATAGGCACAGGTGAAACAGGGTTTCTTCCTTTGTGTCTTGACTGTCATTTATTGTTTCTATTTATTTTTGCCTAAATACATTTCCAAAAAGGAGAACATTTCAATCATTAACCAAAGGCTTTATTTTACAAAACATACTCTTAAGATGTCTTTTTGTACTTGTAATTTGTGATTTACTTTCTTTTACTGTTTTTAGAGGCATATTCACGTGAGCAAACCCAAATAGTTCAGAAGATTGTTTCTGAACACAATGGCTCAGACTTTGTTTTTGCGGAAGAGCCTGAAGCTAAAAAGGAACTTTGGAAGGTAGTAAATACTAAATTGGTGTACAATAAATAAATGGAGTTTGTTTCTTGTATCAATTGTGGGTTTTTGGTTGGTAAAATTATCTTCCTTGTGTGTATGCTCCTCCTTTGCAGGGACTTGCAATTTCTTTTGCTTTGTTTACTTAATGGAAAGTCACACATTTGCAATTAGTACTTCTATGATTTTTATCACTAATTGGCTTCCAAAATTGGGGCAAGTGCAAAGCATAACAGCACGTAACTTGTCAAATGGTTGTGGGTTTTTGGCTTGTTGATCGTTTTCCTCCTTGCTATTTGATTAGTTGCACAGAATAAAATTTGTGGCTGCGTATTCAGTTACATAGATGGAATTCTGTTTCTAACTGCACCAATTCTCCAAATGTACAGTTGAAATTGCAATCCAGTTTCAATTTTTTTTTTAATTTTATACTTCCACTATAAGTGGTTGGTTTCTTTAATACGGTCCCAAGCCAGAGGCTTGATCCAACTAATCCTTGTTGTCATTCTCTATATTTAAATTTGTTGTTACATGCAGATAAGGAAGGAGGCCCTCTGGGCATGCTTTGCAATGGAACCTAATTATGAGGCAATGATTTCGGTCAGTTAATATCAATGGATCTTAATTATATTATGGATTTTTTATGTGCATTTGTTTATTTGCCCGTATAGTTGAACTTTTTAGATGATTTAAAAATTTGCTGAGAACTTAGTTGCTTACTGACACGAATCAGTTTTTTAAATCCTACATGTGCTTAAGTTGATATGATGTATAATTTCTTTGCCTTTTTTTTGGCGGGGTAAGCACAACTAGGTTCTTTTTTCCTCTTTTTTTATTTATTTAATTAATTATTTCCTTTTTACACATTTCTTATGCTGCCCTTCCTCTAAATGCATTTTTGTCTTGTTGCCTTAGAGAGAACATAGTAGAGAAGAGAAAGAATGCATTACATATTTACATGTGATAAAAAGGAAGGATTTTGAAGTTAAAAAATTCTCCTTTTCTTTTTGTTGAAAGAAACATAAAGAAAGGGAGAAAATGATCCTATTTTCATTTATTCATTTGGGTAGAATACAGAGGTTTATGTAGCCTCCGTACATAAAATGTCAATGAAAATTACCTAGGAATTAGCCCTAGAATTAAGCTAAATCAGTTTCCCTACAATCATCCATAAACATAATCGTCTCCTTTCAGGAAAATAAAAAATAAAAAAATCATCCATAAACATAAGCTGACAAAGCCTTTAAATCCTACGTCAACCACACTTCCTCTTATCTTTCATCCTTTCTGGTAACCTGGTTGGTCCTTTATAAAAGTAACTAAATTTTGTAATTTGTTTCTGAAAAATTTGGATCATTTTCTAAGTTTCATCTTCAGTTGTAGGAAAGGAATCATTTTATATACAAGGAAATAGTTTTTGGGTTCTTAAAGTTTCACTTTTCGCAATTTCCTGATATTCGGATATGTGCAGGACGTGTGTGTTCCTCTTTCATGCCTTGCAGAATTGATATCAAGGTCCAAACGAGAGCTGGATGCATCAGAACTGGTTTGGTAATGTCTGATCAAATGTCTATATGTCCATATCATTAAAAAGAGAAGTTAATGATGAAATATATTATGTTCTGAAAATAGCCTGGAATCAATTAGGCTGACCCATGTAGTGGCTTTTATTGTTTTTCCTTACAACAGCACAGTTATTGCTCATGCTGGTGATGGGAACTTCCACACAGTGATTCTTTTTGACCCTAACAAAGAAGAACATCTACGAGAAGCAGAAAGACTGAACCATTTTATGGTCCATACTGCCTTGTCAATGGAAGGTATGAGCTATTGTGGGCCACACTTTATAATTTCTCTTTTCTCCGAGTCAATGAATGATTTGAGGTGATATGGAATATGGCTGTTATTATTTATATATATATATTATTATTCCTATTAAGTTAGAATTCTCTTTATTCATAATGCCATTAAGCTTGTTAATATAGTATCTCTACATTTAGTAATCAGAACTCAGAAGTTGAGGTTATCTCAAGTCAGTTAACTTTTTGGGATTTTACTATCCAAATATTATTCTACCTGTGGTTGACAAGTTATGGTGCTAAAAGTTGGTCTGTGACAACTAAGCAGGAACATGTACGGGTGAACATGGCGTCGGTACAGGGAAAATGAAGGTATTAAATTTATATCAGTTGACTTGCTAGCCATTTAATGTAATGTAGGCGTGGTCATATACTTTGGCTGTTTGGCATCTGCAACCAAACCATTGGGTAGATAACTAAATGAATATTATGCTTTGGAAATTGGAATGGCCCTATAGCTAGCTGGCCAATGCTCAGGGAGCATATGTTGAAAGAGATAGTTAATTCAGAAGGGTACTATTATGACAATTATAAATAAACTAGATGGATTTTGACATTATTATCAATACATGACTTGGTATTTTATTATGCCATTAAGCTTAGCTTTAAGATTGAGTAGCTTCTTTATTCTAAATAGATTCTCGTTTTTGCTCCCAGTATCTTGAAGAAGAATTAGGAGTGGAGGCTTTGAAGACAATGAAAAGAATAAAAGTGGCATTAGATCCCAACAATATTATGAATCCAGGAAAGCTTATTCCTTATCATATTTGCTTTTAGGAGCTTACTCTCTCTTTATGCGCGTTCATGCATGTCTGTACCCCTATGCCTACATTACCCTCCCGGTGGCTGTTGGAAATGAGAAACAAAGCTGAAAATGGTTCGTAGTGTTCTCTGAAAACCTTGTAATCTTACATGCTCCCCCTTCTCTATTTTAAGAGGGGATTTGGCGATTATTTTCATAATTCTGAAGTCAGAAACTTATTAAATCTTCATCTTAGTTGAATATTATACAATTTTGATAGTTTTGCTTCTTTCCTTTGGGAGCTTTGTCATGGGTTAGAGTGCCAAAACCTCCTAATTATTGTCTTGTGGCTGGAATCTAGTTCAGAGAGAATGGAAAATCATGTTAGTTTTCAGGTCAATGTAAGCCCTCAATTTAAGACCCTTTCTAACTTCTATTCTCTGCTTCCATTCATTCCTTTTTCAAACATCTTTCCATTAGATTACTTACCCTGTTAAGAAGAAAAATTCATGCATCAACATATGTATACAGTATATATACAATCTTTCTCTCACAGTCACTTCCTTAAGTGCCGGACATGTGATCAATTATTGTTGTAAGAAAGGTTGTATGCATCCGTAGTATGCAAAAGTTTCTCAATTAAGAATCGAACTTAGAGTCTAACCCAAGCCTTTCTTAATAGATTAGGAGTGGATGGTCAGTTGGTGACTGAAGAAAAAAGATAACCTAATTCATATAATTTTCTGAAAGAGAGGCCAATTGCCTCTCTTGGCCAATGGGGTGAATGTTGCATGGCTTTGAGTCGGATAGATATTTTAGACTAGGCCATGAATTTCTGAGACTCAATGCATTTGCCTGGGGACCAGGATCCAAGTCAAGTCAATGATGGAAACTGACAAAACAAGAGTGGGACAAAATAGTACTCCGGTAAGATTCACATGGATTTGAGTAAAGTGTTTTGTTTTTTCTTTAAAAATAGGGTTTATTTCATATTTAGGTCGTAAACTTTGACCATTAAAATATTTTAATGTGGTACTTAAATTTTTATTTGTCTCAATTGAGTACTTAAATTTTTATTTTGTGTCTAATAGATACCCATATAAATTTCTGTTAAAATTGTTAACAGAAGTTAAGAATAATATGATCACTTTAAAAAAAAAATTATATTTTAATTATAATTTTTTGTTTTTTTGTTTGTTTGTGTTTTTTTTTTTATAATTTTAAACATATAAAGAAAATAATTAAAATATACTTTGACTCTCCTAATTTTTGTTGATAATTTTAGCAAAAATTCATTTTGATACTTATTAGACACAAAATAAAAATTTAGGTACTTAATTGAGACAAATAAAAATTTAGGTACCATATTAAGACAAGATTTAAAATTTAAGTACTGAATATAAAAAAAAAAACCTTAAAAGTATAAGATATCCTCATGATTATTTAATGACCAGGAACCAAATTGATCCTTAAATAGGGACCAATAATTGATAGAATCTAAGACTAGCCCATAAGGAAAAACCTGGGGTGTGATGGTTGTATCACATTATCTGAAATTCCTGCTGTACAGCCACTTTTTGACCTTTAGATGTCAATGGATTCACACTTCAACTACTAAGATATAGATGTGGTTATATTACTTCTATGTCATACAATTACTATGCCATACATTTACTATACCCAAAATGAGCTCTACATTATTACACTTATTTGACACGAGTGTTCTACCTCAGATATTCTTGTAGGTAGTAGCTTGGTACGACGTGAGTTCTTTGTGGTAAGTTTTATGTTTTTTTCTTTATTAAAGAATTATTATGTTTAAGCCTTCGGAGTTGGCCAAGCGATGATGAGCGTCGGTGAGGTAACGAGTTAGGCGTAAGATAAGTCTCGAGTTAAAATAAGATTTAAGTACATTTACATTCATTAATTATATAGTACATTTTAAGTTGTTCAACGAATTATAAAACATTTCAAATTTTCCTATTAATTATAAGGTTCATTTCAAGTTGGTCTATGAACTAACAAAAAACATACAAAATAGTTGACAAAAAAAAGGATCAAACCAGATTATTTATATATTATATAAAAGTTATATATTTCGAATAAAACATGTATAAAGTGTTTTTTTGCACATGCTTAGTTTGAACCTATAACCACTTGAGGAGAGTGAAAGTGAGAATTTCTACTACACTACTTAGCCATTTATAATATTTAAGTACATGTAATATATTTATAAACATACTGATACTTGAAATATAATAATTTATAAAATAATAATTGGTATTCTACACCATAACATTATACCCTAAACCATAAAATTAGAAACTTTATACCTTAAAAATTAACCCTATACTCTAATAATTTTAGTATATAAACTATAAATTATAGTTTTGGATTTTTAGTAATATTTTTACAATATAAAAACTATAAATTACATAAAATATAAACTAGTAATATTTTTAGAAATTTTGCAATGATAATATTTAAATAGAGACCTAAAAGAATATCTTAAAAAAAAAAAGATATATAAAATATATTTAATTTTATAAATTATTATATTTCAAATATCAGTATGTTTATAAATATATTGTATGTACTTGAATTTTACAAGTAGTTAAGTGGTGTAGTAAGAATTCATACTTTGACTTTCTTCACAAAGTCAGGAGTTCGAATCCCAACATGTGCAAAAAAACACCTTACACCTTTTTTATTCAATATATATAACTTTTATATAATATAAAATATATAAATATATATAAATAATCCGATTCGGTCCCTTTTTTTGTCAATCTGGTTTTATCTACCATTGTGTATGTTTTTTGTTAGTTAATGAAAAAATTTAAAATATTTTATAGTTCGTTGACCAACTTGAAATGAATTCTATAGTTAATGAAAAAATTTAAAATATTTTATAGTTCATGGACCAATTTGAAATTGACCATATAGTTGATAGATGTAAATGTACTTAAGCCTTAAAATAATGAAATATAAAGTGGGTTCAAGGTTGAATAAATGAAATAGTAACATATCATTTGGCCACACAACCAAAAATGATTTCCATCTCATCTCTCTTGTATAATAGAGTTGTAAGGTGCAAAAAACATTGAACATCATTTTCTCCTTGGGTTAAATACAAAAATTGTCCACAAATCTTACACTGATTCTCAATTTAGTCCACTAACTATAAAAAGTGTCAATTTGATCTACCAATTTTTTAAGTTGTACTAAAGCATTACAAATGTTAACTTTCATTCGAAAGTTAACGGAATTGGTCACATGAAAATGTGATGAACGAACTAAAATGCCCCTGAAGTTAACATTTGTACTGTTTTAGTACAATTTGAAAAGTTCGTGCACCAAATTGACATTTTTTATAGTTCATGAACTAAATTGAGATACGTACATTGTAAAGTTCGTAAACCATTTTTGTATTTAACCATTTCTCCTTTCATTTTCTCTTTCAATCATCATGGATTCTGTTGAAATGTGGCCAAACTATAGTTTTCCAAGCAAAATAATCAAAAGAAAAAATTGTGGTCGACCTGTGGATTGGGCAATAATACAAGTATTGTGACAGCACAATACATGAAGCACAAGAAAATGCAGGACTACTACCAAATTGGCCGACCTTACAACCATCAGCATCAGCATCACCTCACCACAACTTCAACACGACTAGGAATGTGTACTCAGCTATACTGGCTTCGGATTCTAGGCTTAATAGAATCATGCACACTATACCCATGTGCATTAGCTCTTACTTAATGCTTTTCATTTTGACACTGATGAAGATGAAATAGGATCCTCTATTTACATTTTCATTATTCTACTGCATATATTTATGGACAAATGATATCGGATTAAGGATTAAGGATTTATTTTAGAGTGTAGAATAAAGAGTTAAACTCGAGCGTTAAAATCTAAAATTTTAAATAATTAATGAATATCGATTGATCTAACCGCATAGAATACACATAAAATTCGTACTTGTCAATCACTCAATTGATCGTGAAACTAACCGATCCATCTGCATTGTTAACTGTAATTTAGTTAATTGTTCTACAGACGAACTGGTCTAATATGTGAATGCCTGCCCATTACTCAAATAGGCAAAGACCATAATTTGTGTAGACTTAAGAAACGTCAGGGTGAAGTTTCTCTAAGTGGTAGGCTTGATTCGGACTAATCAATGGCTATTGGCTACCAGCATGACCAGCACCATGCATGATGAACACAACCCAACACCCACCCAATACCAATACCAATACCACTGGTCCACTATCACAGAATTCACATTCACATACACATGCAACACATTCATTTTCAAACTTTATTACTTCCATTGCAATCACAAATGGACCACCCAAACAAGACAATAAGGTTTACCAATTACACCCAAATTTTTTTTAGCAACTTGCATATATGGCTTGCGGTCAAAGTGATAAGTAATTGTTTTGCTTTCTTTTTTGAAGGAAAACGAAGCCCAAAGAGGCATTATATATTGTTAATGAGGCAATCATATTATTGGTCTATTTATTCTTTACTTAATTTCATATTAGTTCATATTTTTTTTCATTCTATAATGGTTTACTAACTTTGTGACATGTTTTATTATGGTCTAAACTATTAGATTAGCACAAACGGCCATCTATTTTAATTATGTGCCGCGTACGTGGAACTCTGTTATGGATCAATATAAAATTAAATGAAAAATAAGTAGATCACACCAGTATCTCATGTGTGCAGCACATTATTAAAATATATATCCGTTTGTGCTAATATACCGATTTGGATTACAACAGGAAACATCACCAAATTAGTAGATCAATATAGCACAAAAAAGAGATCGTTGACCAATATTAAACATCTAAAGAAGACCAACGGTGCAATTTCCTCTATAGCTTATTTTGTCTTGTTACACAACAATAGTTCACGTGGGCTGTGGGCTGTGGGCAATATTTATATAAATTATCGATACCTTTTAAGTGGAAAAATGATGAGAATGAAACTCTTATTGGGGATCTTATCTCTTTTTTTCATTTTTTGGGCAATTGGGGATCTTATCTCATTAATTTGTATACAGCCCCCGAAAGTTTTAACAGTCTACATGTCCTTTCAAAGTGGGAATGACTAATGCTTGTCAACGACAAAGGAAGCATTTTCTTTTTGAATAGTGAAAGGAAACGCTCTTTTTTTCAGAGGAAAAGAAACGCATTTTATTCATCCTTTATCACTATATATCCAAAAGTAAAACGATCACTAGCCAGCCGACTCTTCCAGTGGACAAGTACTGGTGATTGGATATGCATATCAGCATATGGTAATTAGGGGATTATATAGTAATTAATCTCTTATTATTACTTGAGAGATATATATATATATATGCAATCTTTATTTGGTAAGAAAGATATCTGCAATCTTTATCACATATAGAAAAGGTTCCCCTTTATAGTTTAGCAAATAATAAAAATTAAAAAAAAAATCTGATATTGATAGAAAAGTATAACAATAGGATAATATGGATTTGGTTCACACGGAATGTTATAAATCCATTGCTTTGTATACAAATTTAGATTTATAATACATGATTGTAATTAAAAATTTATAATACATGATTTATAATACAAATTTAGATTTATAATATATTGGATAACAGTATAACACGACTATAATAATTGTCAACCGTCCAAGCTTTATAAGCTAGCCAGCTCATCCATATATGGTCCATATTGAAACACAATAAGATAAACCAATGACCATGCACGCATATGCCACTCCCCTCACAATAATGTCCCCTTTAATTTACACATTTACCCCTCAATTTTTCACTATATATATATATACCCTCAACAATCTATCTTTCTTCATTTCTTCACCTCCAAATTGCTTTAATTAACCAAAAAATGGGTTCCCTCCCTCACATTGTTGAAGACTGCATGGGCATACTCCAAGTCTTTAGCGACGGCACAGTCCACCGCTGCTCTTTAGTAGACATAGACTTCAACATTCCAGTCATTAGCGACGATTCTGTTGTTTCCAAAGACATCGTTTTCGACCAAAAACTCAACCTCTCCCTCCGCTTGTACAAACCCAAATCACCAAAACGCACCGTTTCTAATAATAAGCTCCCCGTGGTGTTCTACTTCCACGGTGGTGGTTTCTGCATCGGCTCGCGTGTGTGGCCCAACTGCCACAACTGCTGCGTCCGCCTGGCGTCGGGGCTCGACGCGGTGGTCGTGGCCCCCGACTACCGCCTCGCGCCGGAGCAGAAACTACCGGCGGCGGTGGAGGACGCAGTGAGTGCGGTGGAGTGGCTGCGGAGGGAGGCTTTGATGAGTGAGAGGGGTGATGATTGTGATGCATGGATGGGTGGTACGGTTGACTTTGACCGGGTTTTCGTAGTGGGGGACTCTTCCGGGGGCAACATGGCTCACCAGCTGGCTGTTCGGCTCGGGGATGGGTCGGTCAAGGCGGCGCCGGTTCGGGTTCGTGGGCATGTGTTGCTGGCGCCATTTTTTGGTGGTGTGGAGAGGACAAAGTCGGAGGAGGGGCCAAGTGAGACATTGTTGAGCTTGGAGATACTTGACAGGTAACGCAACTTGTCAATTGTTAGTTTCTTGTGTGGCACCATTCGATCGTACGTTTCACTTGTTATCTTGTTAACTCTGAATGTCAGTCAATCGCATAATGTCACAAATATTTATCAACAAAAATATAACATGATTAATTTAAATTGACACTTTAAAATATATATTATCTGCAAACATTCAATATGCTTCACAATTAAGTATGCACAAACACACTAAGCCAATTATTTAGGGTAATGCTTCTTCCAATGTGCATGTATCTTCCTTGCTCGAGAAAAATTTAAAAATTTTATGTCAACTATTCAAGTATGACATGAACATCAAGTTTGTCAAAAGCTCAAAGACAATAGCATCTACTTAATTTGTGATTTAAAACAAAAATGTTTCTTATACATAAGAGTCATATATTCTTCCTTAATTACAAATAAATTATAATTTAACAGGTATCTACATTTTGTTTGAAAGAATCTTTTTTTTTTTTGGGTAAAAAAAAAAAAGAACCATCCCTCTCTGTTAGTGGACACGTGTTGATTCTACTTTACCCACATCATTTTCTAACAAGAATTTAATTCTAAAATGAGCCAAAGATTGTCTCTTAGAAAAAGAAACAATAGTAAAACAAAAATACGAATCTCATAGAGTGAAATTTGACTAAAACAAAAAAAATAATATCCAATTTAAGGTTTTTGAGCTCATTCAATCAAATTTGACTACGGGCATATGGGTTCTTATCAATATAATGTTATATCATCTTCACGAAGAAATATAATCAAGATTTTGGTACTTGTGAAATTCATTTTTGTCATTTCATAAGACTAAGACCAAAAACAAAAAGATAATATAATTTATCTTGAATATTTGTGAGAATTAGGTGACTTTTAGAAGCTGACAAGACACGTAAAATAGGGGGAGCAGAACATGGACCTCCAAATCCCTCTAAAGTTGATGATGTGAAAGTCATTTTGATCTTCTTTTACGTGTGCCGTTAATTTGACCTTGAATTGAGTCATATCACTCAACAATTCATATTGGAGAGGTGTCTTATCCAAATAATATCTTCAAATAATTAATTAAGCTTGTGTCTGCCAAGGTGGCCAAATTCAAAACAATAATTATAATCCCAATCCACAACATAATTATAGATGACCAATCGTCTAATTAATAATATGTATTAAAGATTAGTTGGGTGTCTTAAAAAATTTGGATACAAAAAAATCTTTATACTTTAATTAACTTTAACAGCTAGTGAAGATATACTTTAATTTCATCTATATGATATTTAATTTGTTCATATAAAAATTTTCATATGATTTGGTCCATCTTGAACCAGTTCCTAATGATAGCTACTTACCATGTAAGAATGATCAACGTTTGAGTTTCCTGCTTTTTAATAACATTATTTGTACACGCGCGTACACATAATTTTGCATATCACTACTAATCATTTAATTATAAACTTTGTAAGATAGTGCTTAATCCATATAAGTATGACCTACCAACCCAAAATTATCTGATTCAGACCATACTAGGATAGCCTTGTTATATCAGATACCAAATGTGAGATAATCATTTTAAAGTAGCTAGTGCTTAATCCAATATAAGCTTGACCTCTCCACCCGTACAATAATTAAAAGATAGTGCCATGTCCATTATCATCATCATCTTCCGATCCCTTAACCAATCATTATTTGATGTTTTAATATGTACACGTATTTAATATCATTTGTAAATAAAATTTGGTAAATAAATTTGATGACCCTAATCATACTGACATACTCGATCAAAGTCCGAAAATCATATATGATAATTCCTCGTATTAATTATTATTATTTTTTTAATTTTACCATACAGATTTTGGAGGCTTTCAATGCCAAAAGGAGAAACCAGGGACCATCCATTAGTAAACCCATTTGGACCAAACAGCCCTAACCTTGAGCAGGTGGCTCTTGATCCAATCTTGGTTATTGTGGGTGGCAATGAAATTTTGAAAGATAGGGTGGAGAGCTACTGGAGAAAGCTGAAAGAGCTAGGAAAGAAGGTTGAGTATGTGGAATTTGATGGACAGCAACATGGGTTTTTCACAAATGATCCATACTCAGAAGTCTCAAATGAAGCACTGCAAGTTATTAAGAGATTTATGATTGAAAACTCCAACTAAGACATCATCATGATGTTGGTTCAGTATTTTCCAGCCCCTTGATCTATGATTTATGATCTTATTTTCGTTCCTTTCAAGTGTTTGAGGTTGTAAGACAAGAATTCTAGAGATGTACGCAGCTAGCTTGTATCATGCTTTATACTCAAGCTATAGGCTAGGTATTAATTAATTTGTGTCAGGTGTTTGTGTAATTTCTCCTTTTTTAGAATATATAGGCGGGATATCAAATATATGGATTATTTAGATAAAAAATATATATGTGGATTATTAAACACTACATACATCTATATATGTACCAACTAATTAACTATTAATTTAGTGGCATTTCTTTTCCCAATATTAAAAGAAGTTTCAAGCATGACTCCCCCTCTCGCTCCAAATTAAAAAAAAAAAAAAAAAAAGAACACTACACCTATATATGTGGGGAGAGGGATTCAATTCACTTAGGACATCCCTCAATATTGAGAAAGAAAATATCACGTACTATACTGACAACTAGTTAGTGTACTTAGTACTTACTCTTTTAGTAACCCTGCCCGCTCCTCCTTAAAAAATGAAATATTCAAATTACAAGTTTATTGTCATATATACAAAATTACATTAAGAGGCAAATATTTAACACAATAAACAAAAAGAAATTAATGATGTCATGGAAAGCCACAATAGCCTAGAAGAAGGCCATGACTATGGAGCTACACCATGGCTGCCATAACTTGCCACCGGCCATCTGTAGTTAGGAAAATAGGGTTAAGGATAGAGTTATAGGGTTTAGGGAATTTTTTATAGAGATTTTTAGATTTAAGCCCAAACAGTATAATGGCTATTAGATTTAACCCAAGGGTTTTTAGTTTTCGATTTAGGCCCGTTTCTTAATTTTGTATGTCTATTTTACCCCTTAGGGTAAATAATAGAAATATATCAATCAAGAATATATTCATAAATTTAGGCATTTATTACTTTTAATTTTGAATTTTAAAATTTTTGATTCCCTAATATTTTATAGTGCACCTACATTTAATTCTAAATACACAACTATCATGAGCACGTTAAACACCAAATATATATGTATAATTTATCTACTGTATAGATAGTGAAAAATGAACAAGTAAGCCTCCAATTAAAATTTAAGAGAATAAAAAGGTAATAAAGTCAACACAAATACGAACCTATTCTTAAGGTATATAATCATGCACAATCTTTTTACATAGTCGTACAATGCAACAATGCACCAGAAAACAAGCATAACTATATTAATTTCATTACCTAATCGATCTATAGGTAATTAACAAAGCCTTTACTAGCTTGTGTAACATCCCCGTATACAAACTCATCCAATCTCCAACCTTAAACCATTATTGTTCTTTCCCAACCTCACCATAAGGTATTCAAATCGACAAAAAATTCATAACAACATTTCATCAAGTATCTAAAGAATATTACCTAACACATTACAAATAGTCATCTAAACTCTATACTCAACTCCACTAAAAATTCAACCTCCGGCCTCATGAGGTGTATAAACCAAAGGTATCCCAGGCCACCCAAAATAGGTATATAAACTCAAAAGTACAAAATATCAACACCTCTAATTCAGGTAATTAAAAAAGGATAACTGAATAAGAAACCTCAAAATCAGGTCAAATAAATAAGAAGAAGATACCTTTGGCTCAAATAAAGAAAAAGATGAAAGAATGAGAAGATACCTTTCGCTTAGGTTAAAGATGGAAGATGAAAAAAAAAAAAAAAGAAGAAGATGGAAGATGAAAGAATAAGAAGACGATTGAAGAAGAAGGATGACAATTTTATTTACCTTGTTATCAAAAGTTCCGAGAAAAATAAATAAACACAAAGATGCATATATCTTTGAAAAATAATGACACACAACCATTATGTAATTAAGAACATTCAAAATTCCAAATTACAACTTGAAATGAAAAAATTTAACTGTCATAATCATAATTGTTAATTGACAATTGCTTAAAATATGATATTCATTAATTTAACATTAAAAGTTACCATTTGAAAATATAGGGGTAATATGGGACTGTTGAGTAATATGGTGACTCATCAAAACCTATAGAAGGAAAGTAATCTAACATCTATCAAAATGGGTTTAAAATTTTAAATTAAAAGTGAAAAATCCTTGAGTTTTACCTAATGTCATGTATACCTTTTGAGTTTATTTCTAATTATTTCTTTTTTACAATCTTATATTATAAGAAGAAGAAGAATATATCAGATAATAATCACTTTTATATATAATAATTAAATATAATAAATGTCCATATCCATAACTTTTAGACCAAACTCAAAACAAGTCAAAAACTTTTGGTATGGAAATTGGTATAGTGCTATATCCAATACTGATGTTATGCTAAATGATAAAACTGCATGTGCATTGTCTCATTAATTATAAGGATCCTTTTGAGAAGATTTAGTGGGTCCATATATAATGATCAATCCATGCATCATTGACTTTGGAATAGAGTTTGTATATATATGATACTCATCATCTAATATTGTTCCATTACAATTAAATCGTGCCTTATCTTATAACATGTGCGCGCGGATCCAACTACTAAACATATATGATTTTGGTTTTGGTCCACAAGCTGGTCATTTCTGATTTGGACAATATATATATAACCACAAATATAGAAGTGTTATTCTTGATATGGCATGTCCAGCAAGATTTTGAGGATTAATAAGATAATATATATTCACTATCACTCTATCACTCTATTAATTGAGTGTGGAAGGTTCTTGTTTAAATGATTAACTGCAGGTAGGTTTAGGTTTAGTTGCTGACGGCCATTACATGCCAAGTATTCAAGGAATTGGAAGTACTATTACTATTAATATTTGAGTTTAGGGTGTATATATGTGCGAAGAAAAGCCACTTGAGGCTGAGGTTGATATATACTTGATAGGGTGCATGGCAGGATGTGTCAGACTTTGGGATAAGGATAATTTTGCGGATAATGTATGCATGCAAAACGTCCATCATCTTGATCTTGTCGAAAGACAGTGAAAAGAGATTTCGTAATTTTTTTTTTTTGGCCATAAGAGATTCCTAAGTTTTAACTATTCTTATAAATAGTTTTTTTTTTTTTTATTAATTAACTAGTGTCATGAATTTTGAACTCAAAATTTATTAATAAAAAGAAATAAGATATTTCCATTGGACCAAATAATAATTAACTTATTTTTAATAATTTGATAGCATACCATTTAAAATTGACTAACAAAAAACTATATAATAGGCTAAGTGATGAATTTGGGTTGAATAACGGATTAAGATAATAATAGATTTAGAATTCGATTCTCTAGCTCCAATTAATATAACTTTAAAAACGTTTACACTCTAACCAAATTCAATATTGGAGGCATATACTTTGATTTTTTTTTTTTTCCCAAGTAACAGATTGTTTGAGAATAAGATTGATGGGGGATTAAGACCTTTCAAAGGAAAATTTCTAAGGCAAATTGCTGGGGGATTAAGACCTTCCACTGAAAAAACAATAAAAAGGCATCATATTATTAGTGTATATATTTATATATTAGTATTACAAATAAGCATTTAGATCATTTTTAAAAGTTTTTCCTACACAATTAAAAATTCTCATAAATGTGTTCTTGGGGTTCTATAAGAAATTTTTTTTTTTTATAAATTCTTTGTAATCCGGTACAACTGAATGAGCCTTATGAGATATTGTTTTATTTTATTTCATTTATTAATTTAATATGTTGTCTCCCAAAAGAAAACTATCTTAATCTGATCTATCTATCTATTCTCACACATATACTTGAACCTGAAATCTTAAAAAAAAAAAAAAATTATAAAAGAAAATTAATACATCTAACTCTTACCACGTACAGCCAATGAAATTACAATACAAAATGTTGGCACATCCTTGATGGCAAGCCACAAAGTTGTTCTATATGGACTTTAGTGGCTGTGCTGTGCAGCTTTGCTGTGGGCCATCTGAAGTGGGCCTGGGCTAGGTAGACAAAGCCAGCGGCATGCCTAGTACAAGCCTCCTAACATGCCAAAGCCTCTTAATAAAGCCCATCACAATTATTCCGACCTCTTATTTTCTTGGCGCCCAAGTTTCCCTCTAAAAATGTAATTTTAAAAATAATTTTTGCCAACCCATAACTGGGCTCCACATGCATCACTTCGGTTATTTTAGTAACGTTACATACATGATATATCATATTTATTGACTGTATTCTTCACCATATTTATCGACGTACGTTACACAAATGCAATGTAAATAGTTTGGTTGTCTTTTTCATTTGGTTCATTATTTCAAAATACAGTATAAGTAAGTTTAATAAAGTCATACCGGAAAATAGAGTTGAATTATATGGCTGCACCGTCAAACATGTCATAAAGGCGATTATTTGTGACTCATATGTCAAAAAGGACACACATAATTTAGCATGCATTACTTGTCAAATGAGAGAAATGTTGGATGAGAGTAAATTAAACTCTTGTTATATGCGATCAATCTTATGTATCTCATTCATTTGTATACATGCAGCTCCTGAAAGTTCAAATAGCCTACATGCCAATGATGCCATTCAAGTGGGAATATATGATTAATACTAGTGAACAAAAAAAGGAAACATTTTTCCCTTCAATAGTACAAAACCCAAATTTTTTTTGTCCTTTTTCATCTGAGAGTATAAGAGGAATCGAATTTAGAACATTTTAAATTTTGTATGTGACTACAATGCAAATCAATTTATATATGCCCACTTGGAGATCAAACTTAATGGGTAAAAAGCCTAAGAAATCCAAGGGAAGGGAAGGTGTAATCTTAAAAATGGGGCTTTCAATAAAGAAAGGAAAATGACACCTTATTATCCTCACTTTACAACCCAAAAACATTACTTTAATAATTCCCATGTCTTCTTCTCTTCTTTAATAATTCTCGTGTCTTCTTCACTGTAAAGCTGGCAGTACTAGCTAGGGAGAGTCATGTCTGCAATTGGGGGGGTCTTTGAAAGCTATATTAGAGTTGTCCATGTCAATCAACTAACAAACCCATCAAGAAAAAGTAGTGTGTCAAACAAGTACAACAGTAGACCTTTTACAATTTACAAATAGAATGCAACAATATTCCCTTTTGTATTTGTGCTGAATATACAGAGAAATTGTATGCCAGAAAAGATCTTTACGTGGAGATGGAAAGTGTTTTAAAATTATAAAAAAATTATTTAATTTTTAATAATTTTTTTAATTTATAAGAAATCTTTTTAATTTATAATAAAGTTCTCTCCCGATTTGAAAGGTATTTCTCTCAATTTATAGAAGCAGCATGTTAGGTTTTAACTCTGAAATTTTGGGCGGAGTCTAAAATTTTAGAGTTAAAATCTAACATAAAGCTGTCAAAAAAGAAAAATAAAATAACTTGATTAAAAATCCTAAATCACTACCGATTTTAGTTTAAGAAAAACTCATAAAATAGACTGCACTTAAAGTCTTATTTTTTAATCTCATTTTATTAAATTAATTGTCCAAATTACCTTCCTTTTAGTTGCTTTTTAAAAAACATTAGCTTGATTAGACATTGTAAACTACAATCAAGATTGTTTTTTTTTATGCATGAAACATAAGAGATTCTGGTTCAACCAAACTAATTTAAGTGACTGATAGCAGCAAGCTTCTATTTCAATTTTGTTAGTATGTCCTCTTTCTCTGCTACCAAGCAGAGGATAAACATCATTTTGACTCTCTTTAACAACATCCTTCCCAAATCCCTCAATTGTCTACTTTTATTTTACGTTTTTTTTTCTTTTTTTGCTGCTTTGCTTCTTCTTGTTATGCAGCAGAAGAGAATCGATTCATGGGTTATAGGAACATCAATTTCTCAATGAAAAATGGAATATAATGTTTTGCAAGAAGTTGTTTTCTAGGTTGAGAGCTTTGAGAAACATATCAGGTCCATGAATGCTAACATATCTCAGGTCACTTCGGCCAACAATGTTTATGTTACGTTCACAAAATTCATATGCATTTTTTAAAAGATCCGTTGACTTTAGGTACTAAATTAGAATGTTTTTTCATTTTAACTATCAAAACGTTTATATCATTTTACTTTAGATACTAAATTCTAATTTAAGTACCAACTTTAAAAAATATAATTATAATTAGCTGTGACTATCTAATCGTCATAATTTTTTTGTTGATTTGTTATTTTTTTAATATTTGCAAGGCTTAAACTTTAATGTTTAGTCTATGCGTTAGTTGTAACTATCGAACAGTCACAACTATATAACAAATCGATTTATAACTTAATTCAAAATGTCTTGATTTAAGTTAATACTTAAACTAAAAAAATTAGTGTTTTGTTGCAAAAATTATTAATATTTTATATTTAATCTTAATTTTCTATTTTTTAAATGACTAAAGAGATCATCATTATTCATTGCCCAATAAACTTGGGTAAAATAGATTTTTTTTTTCTTTTTTGATACATGGTAAAACCGTAAAAGAGAAGGGAACTCAAAATGATCGGAATACATCAAATCTATCAAAGTTTGTTCTATATTTATCAAAGTTTGTTCTATATCAAAAAGAAAAGCTATAGGGGTCGGTTGACCCCATTGCCCCCACCATGTCTTCGCCATTGCACATAGGTAAAAGTTTGCAGATCTTCAACGAATGCAGCATGAATGAGCAAATGGCTCTGGATTTTCTTTTCGTGCAGGTTTAGCAACTTCTGGGACGCCAAACACATTCCAAAACTGCAGAGTCTCGTCCCCTGCTGCAGAAGCCACTGTGCATCCATTTGGGCTCTGAAAAAAATACATTAACAAAGTCACAGACAGTTAGAAAATGGACTAGAATATAAAGTTGCAATGAAACTTGTTTTGATAAAATAATGAACACATAAGCATGTTCTGACAAGATTTTCAACAAGTTTGAATTTATAAAACACTAATTAAAGCTCCAAATTAGTACCTGAGTCATGAAAAGAACTCTGGAGGTATGGCCATTGAGCTCTGCCATCCTCACCATTGAGGGGTACTTCCAAAGAATGAGCTGATTCTGGGTAAAACCATGAGAACTAAGCAATTCACGCTCATTCTTGTTCCACAGCAGAGCACACACTTGTGAGCCGGTGTCAACAGACTCCAAGCACGAGCCTGTGATTGCGTTCCAGAACTTAATGCTTCCGTCACCTTCACCTCCACCAGAGGCTAGCAAATTGTTTTGAAATGGACACCAAGCAAGGGCCTTGACTGCTGCAGTGTGGTCTTCAAGCCTGTGAAGCCAATGTCTTGGTGCTGATCTGTCCCATATAAAGAGACGATTATCGTTCCCTCCACTAGCTAATTGTTTGCCTGAGGCTGACCATTTCAATCCACAGACCTCGTGCTGGTGACCCAAGTAGGTTTCAACAATGTGGGATCTCACTCTCACATCATTGTTGATAATTTTGCCATCCATTCCTCCTGTGGTAAGAATGTGATTGTTCCAGGCAAGTGAACCTACTCTTGCATGGTGGCCACCTCTCAATGTTCTTAACTGCATCAACAAAATCATCAGTAGATTAGTTTAGCAACAAAATCTTATTTCTGAAGGAAACAAACAAAGAACAATAGTAAGCAACAATAATGTTCTTACCAGTCTAACTGAGGCAGAATCCCATAATTGGACATCGGAATTGTTGAAGCCAATAGCAATATGCTTCCCATCAGGCGCCCAGCTGACGCTTGTAACAGGACCATGTTCGTCATCAATTGTGACAAGTTCTGAGATGGAGCTGTCCGAAGCGTTCCATAGATGGACTGTGTTTCCAAGAGCTATTGCAAGAACATCGCTGCTGCCCCAGTCTAGTAAATTCAAGTAGAAATCATCTACAATATCAGGAGCATCCAAAGTCCTCTCTGAACTCTGCAAAAAATCAATTTGGAAGTATTAGCACAGCCTCACAGTATTACTATAACATATACACACACATCATATGACCTTTACAGTGACAATTCGATTCTATCTAGCATTACCTATGTGCAAAAGAACATAGAGTTCAAGCAGAAAAAGTTTCCAAAATTAATACTCAAATATGCTGAAATTTAAGCAATAAAACTTATACCTGAGGAATCTGTCGACGGGGCTTTCTAGATTTGGCCTTATGAAGAGGGGGTGAAAGCAATTCCCTCGGAATAGCTTCAATTGGCGTTGGCGGCTTGTTCTTGAATGTCAGGATTCGAGACCGGTTCATGTTGAAGGTCTCAGCCAGTCGCTTCTGGTATGCTTCACTCGATGGAGAGATTGAAACCGGGTTCTCTTTGCCCTTTGCTCCTCCCGTGACCATGTAATGCGCGTAATCAAGGTCCAGGGCAGCACGATTGGGTATAAACCTATCCAACTGTAAGTACCAAACAAACTTGAATCAGTAAACCTAGAACAAGACATGCTATTATGCTAAAGCCCCCGTTTGGTTTCTAAGAAAATCTCCCAAACTTATTTTGAATCTTGAACAAACCATGTGGGATTTCAAAACATAAATTCGACAAGACGACAACTAAGTGACTGACTTAGCTAAGTCAGTTCGAAAAACAAAACCCACAATTTGGTTTTCTTTTATTTAATTTGTTCGCAGTGTTCTAAAATCTAAGCAATCAAACATAAAGATTCCCCACAATTGTTTAACAAAACAAAAGCCCTAAATTGCAAGCATGCAGATAAACAACAAAAACAACCCAAAATTTAAGCGGGAAAATTATAAATAAATTGAAATTTAACAAAGAAATTTCCTTACATCTTCCCGAAGAGGGCTCCGATACTTGATCTTTCTTGACGAATGCATTGTTCCTGCATCCATAATTTCCGAGAGAGAGAGAGAGAGAGAGAGAATAAACCTGCGAAGCAAATCAAATTGAATTAGGAAGAAGAAACGCGAAGCCGATAATACAATCTAATACAATATAATTCAGAGAAATTAAATTTAGAGAGCAAGAGGAATTAATGGTGGTGAAGATCGATCGAGCTCTTTGATCGTTTTCAGCGCTAGGGTTTTGCTCTTTGGGCAGCGATTTTTGGTTGAGGAGCTGTGTGTGAGAGAGAGAATCGAATGCGATTTTGGACAGTGATTACGTTGTAATGTTTCTGTGAAATTTTTGAAGGGGTTTGTTTCAAGTTTTCAACGGCTATAAATAGGATCCGTAGTAATTTAGTTTCCCGAAAATACCCCTCTCCTTCGTCCTTCCAATAAAATCCGAGTATGATGAAACTTGAATCCGGCGGCGCCCATGGGCCATGGCTCGACTCCAAAGGGCTGTTTGGGAAGTTTAAACAAATCATTTTTGTTTTGTTGCTGACACTCATTTTTTGCTCATCTCACACGACTTCTTTAAAATAAAATTTCAGAATTTGTACCCTTGTGTATTTTTAGATTTAATTTTTACTGAACTTGAGAAAGTTTAAAAACATCATTTCCCAAAGAAAAATTAGAAAAAAAAAATATATAATCAAACTTAAAACTCCTTCCAATTAAGTGGAAAGATATATCATAGTTAGTAATTTTTTCTATTAAATAATTGTGAGTATTATAATATTTGATGGGTGTAGTGAGCAAAACATTAGGTGCACCAGAATTATTTATCCAATAATTTTAGTTTCTATTTCTGGAAAAATTAAAGGAGAATGAGATAAAGGGCTACTCTCCAACTAGTAGGTTTTTTCAAAAATGGAAATAGTGCACTAACAATTTTTTTTTTTTTTGTAATTCTTTTGGAAGGGATCGAGTATTTAGATTTGTAGTCTTTCTCTAATTAAAGAATGAATGTGTATTTTCTTTTGTTTTTTGTACACTTTTTATGGATTTTTTTTTGTTACACTTTTTACGGATATTGAAATTGCTTATAATTTCAATGATTAAGGGCATTTATTTCTACACTTCAGTTGTATCTCCTTTTCCAAATATCATTTACGTTTGATAGAAAGAATTAATTGCTAAAACAACATATGAGATGATTGAATATTAATTAAGAGTTAAATGGTCGGATTTTTGTGTCAAAATGAAAGAAAATGACATAGCAAAATAGATGTTTCTATACTCACATACACTAAACCAAAATTAGAGTGGTCATTATCACTACCCTATAATATAATTTATATAGAGATATAATTTAGTATCTCTCTAATAAAAATCCAAAATCTTATTTCCCACAATTAATCAAATGTCATCATTATGAAGAAGAGAGAAAAAGATCAAATTAAAACTTTCTATGGAAGCAAAGAGAAGTGATATGCAAACAAGGGTTGAAAGGGCTTGTCAATATGAAATAGATCTTTCAGCTGTTTAGGATTATCTTTTGGTGAATCATAATTAATTTGTAAAACTGTAATTAAAATAGGTAAATTTACTTACTAATGTTGTAACAGCATTTCACTCATTTAAATTTTGATTCACTCTAATCCTCATTTATCTTTAATTATAAAATTCTGATTTTCTACCTCCATATATATATATATTATTTCGGGTTACCATAGTCTGAATTCTTGCAGCACACTCTTTTGAGAACTTCTAACCAATAAAGGTAGTAGAGCGTCAACCAATTCCACATGCCTGAATTATTGACTTATTAATTATAGGTCAAGCAGGAACCATTATTTGAACCACATTCAGCTTCAATCTAATTAATTAAGCAACAAAACTACAAAAGCATGTAGGGTTGAGTTATGAGAAATATATTTAACATTATGATTGCTTACTCCAAATTAATATGAACTATTGAAAAAAGTTTATTAAGCATATGTGTTCTAAATATAAAATTATTAATGAATAAAATAGAGGGGTAAAGGGCTAACATTTTTTCAAGGATATAATTGTTACTTTATTCTTTTTATATTACTTGAAATACCGGAAAAAAAAAAAAAAAAACCCTCCCTTCATCTTTTCTCTCTACCAAATTAAGGAGAGGCCATGTTTTGGTATCATTATCAAATCCCACCAAAATTACAATATCATTTTTACTATTATAAAGTCAGGAGAAGGTTTACTATTAGTGTTACAGGCTTTACCAAAAATGGGATTGCCTAAATTACCCTTTATTCCACAAACAATCTCATAAAAAAAACCAATAAATGAGGACATAGTTGTAAAATACAACCATTAAAATAAACTTTAAAAAATAAAAAGAAAAACAGCCCACTACCTTAAAACATAGAAATATCATATAATTGTAAGAAGTTATAAAACTAAGAACAAAATACAAAAAGAAAAAAACACAATAAAAATGCTAATTAACACATGCAGGCCAAGAGGCTAGTATCAGTAAAAGCTCACCATATATAGGTATTTTAATTAATATCACTTATTAGTATCTTAATCCTATTTTAATATCAAACCTCTCAAATCTCGCTTATGTTTTTGTGTTAGTATTGTGCTTATAACAAAAACGATGTTACTTGGAAGTTTAATATTTAGGGTTCAAGTGTTTTTACATGAACAATTTAAAAGTTTTATAAAAATTTATATGTACTTCTTAACATAAGTGATTATGATAAAAGCGCTACTAAATAAAAGTGCTTCTAAGAAGCAGTGCCAAACGGGACCTAATCTTTGACATAAGCATTATTTTTGCACAAGAAAAAATTAAACAAAAAAGGGTATATAAAAAAACTCTACTACTTCACAATTTTTTTTTTTTGGTCGAAAGGAAGAGCCATGCATTAAAAGAGGCTAGTGGGCCCACGAAATACAAAGCAAGGGCCAAGAGGCCCAAAGCAAAATAAACAAAATAAAGAAAAGGGGGAGGGCTATGCACACCACCATTTTGTGCTGAGTTCACCACCCCCATGTATAATTTTTTTAATTTCTACTCAGTTAACCACCCTAAAATGACAGAAATACCCCTAATTTCACAAAATATATCATTTTTACTATCTAAACCCACCTACCCCACCCAAACAAACACCCCACCAGTATACCCCACCCTTGCCTACCCGCAGACCCCACCCCCGCCTACACGCCACCAGTCGCCGGTCCTCCCCGCTGTAGCCGGTCCTCCCCGCCGTCGCCGTTCCTCCCCGCCGTCGCCGGTCCTCCCCTCCACCGCCGATTCCTCCTCTGCAATTTTAGGTGGTTGCTTTCTCCCTCTTACTCTCCCTTACTCACTCTCTGTCAACACTGAAATTTTCGGGTTTAGGGTTGTGTATTGCATTAATATATATATTTGGCCTTCCAATTACACAGATATGTGATATTTTAGAGAAATTAGAATGAGATTTTGAAAGTGGATGTCTGCAAAATAGGATCTGATTTCGAATTTCATTCGGTACTGGTGTACCGAAATTTCTTAACTTGTTCGGAAGTATACTGTCGAATTATTTCAAAATATTCGACAGTATACTTCCGAACAGAATTTGGTGGAAATGTGTTTACAAATTCATTCGGTAGTTCAGTTCCGAATTATTTACATTTATTCGGTAGATATCCTCCGAAATATCAAATGTCATTCGGTGGGTCTCTGTCGAATGAATATATTGATTTAACTGTTGCTGGTTCCATTCGACGGGCATCTGTCGAAACATTGATATATGTTCGGTGGGTGTCTGTCGAATGGATCTTAATATTTCGGTGGACATCTACCGAATAGATCTGAAATTTTCGGTAGACATCTGCCGAATGACATGAATATAAAATATTTTTACATACACTTTTCTCTTATTCTATATTTCATGATAACTTATATTCTTTGTATTTTAAACATGATTTCAATTTTTGAATATAGGTATGGATAAGAGAGGGGCATCTAGAGGTAATTATGCTCGAGGCGAAACTTGTAGAGGTAGATCTTCTAGAGGTGGTGCTGCAAATGAAGATCGAACACGTCCTACAGCTTCAGGAGGCGTAGGAGGACGGGCAAAACTATTTACCAAGAGAAGGGGGATGATGTCTAGTCGGAAGAGAATGTAATAGAAGATGACAACAATGATCCAGATGGGCCTTTCCCTGGAGGTCCCACTGATATGTCATTGCTTAGGAGCTTCAACAGTCACATTGCTGCCTCCATTTAGAAAAATGAGGTATTAGAGATTATACATAATGACTTATATAATTTAAAATTTTATAATTATATAGTTTGCAATATTGTAATTGACTTGTGGCTTGTTTTTAAAAATAGGAACGTGATCCCCTAAGATGCATGTCCAAAACAACAAAACTGCGCACATGGGACTTGTGGAGTAGAAATGATAATAACAATGTGAAGGGGTATGTGATTAGATCTGGGCTCGGACCACTGGTGTCATGCTCGTACCGTACTGTTGATAAGGTAGTGGTCTCAGCCTTTGTTGAGAGGTGGCAGCCTGAGACTAATACTTTCCATATGCCATTCGGTGAGATGACCATCACACTAGATGATGTGTCAAACATTTTGGGAATTCCGGTTGTGGGTTTATCACTTTCTACACCCTCTCACGATCATATTGCATCAAATTTGTTATTGAGAACATACTTAAGGGTGAGTGAGGCAGATGCCACATCGGAGTTGGATGACTATTCTGGTGAGTATGTGCGTCTCGAGTGGTTACGGTCGAGGTTTGGCCATGTGTGTGATACAGATGATNCTCTCTCTCTCTCTCTCTCTCTCTCTCTCTCTCAGCTTCCTCCCCGCGCACACGCCCCCTCCCAGTCACCATCGCCGGCCGGCCACTGCCGACCTCGACCTCCGGCGAGCACCCCGACGCTGACCACCTTCCCCTTGAGTCAACCCTCTCTCTCTCTTCGACGCTTTCTCCCCTCTCTTTCCCTCTGTGCGCGCAGCACCACTATCGAAGGACAGCTTCCGGCCACTGTCCCAGTGGTACGAGGCCATCAGCGTGACCCCTGTGGGCCGGCCGTCTTCCCTCGAGCTCCCCTCCGCCGATCGGTGCCCCCTCGAGCAGAAGACAACCGGAGAAAACTTCCCCAGCCGCCGGCTTCTCTTGCTGATTCCGGCCAACTTTGAACTCCAATCAAGAAATTGGCGAGGCGACCGTAGCTCGTGACGATCCGGCGGAGGATTTAAACTAGATTTCCCCAATTTGTGAGTGGACTTTATTTTTATAAAAGTTTATGTTTCTAAATGTTTATGATTTCATTGATTTAATGGTGGATTTGTGTTGAGAATTATTATTTAAGTTTCTTCAAATGATATTCTAGTTGAGACTAATGACTTTAAAAATTGAGATGTTGTGATTTGAGGAAAGACACATGTTTTATGAGTTGGGTTGTTAAAAGGGAATTGTGAAAAGAGTATTTAAAAACTGATGTATAAATGCACGTATTGACCGGTCGAGCCTGCCTGTGTAAAATGCACGGGATTGTGGCTAGGATACGAGCCTGCTCGTACGGAGTGACCCCTCCGTATGAGATTGTGGCTAGGACACGAGCCTGCTCGTACGGAGTAACCCCTCCGTATGAGATTGTGGCTAGGATACGAGCCTGCTCGTACGGAGTGACTCGTGCGCGGGATTGTGGCCAGGACATTGTCTACAGTACGGATACAAGAATGGTGTAGTTTTAAGTATAAGTATTTGAGATATCAGTTTATAAAGATAATTTCATTTCAGATTTGCTATTTTTCAGCTTGGAAAGTTTTATTGCTTTTTCAGTATATTGAGGTCTATTGGAGATGATTGTCGAAAAATGATTTTGAAATAGTATTTAAAATTGCGGGATTTCAAAGAGCAACGTGAAGTCTTAGAGTTAAAAGTGATTGAGAAGGGTTTCCTGAAAAGATATTAAATCTTTGATTACATTTTCATTAAATTGTCCACTTACTGAGTTATCTTACAGTTTCTCTTGTTTTGTCTTAAATTGCCCCCCCCAAGGTAGTACTTTTGGTGGAGGTCAAGCCAATCACGCCGAGGCCGTTACATCCATATCCTTACTCGGACACTATAGGCATCATTTTAACTTTGTAAAACTTTCTTGTAATAGAATGGAGGCTCTGATAACCACTTTAAATATTAAGTTGGTTTCTCTGTGAAATTATTGGGTTTGAGACCCTTTTTGATTGCGGTAGAGGTGGCTGCTGTTTAGAAGTGCTTTTTAACAGGTTTTGAAATTTCTGGGTTAGTCCATTTTCAGGGGAGGTTCTGCCGAATTTTCGGTAGGATTTTCCTTGATTTTGGATTCCCGCAGGACCTCTTCGGGTTTCAAGGTGGAATCCGGGGGCGGTCCTGTCA
>QANW01007568.1:1781831-1882674 GCA_003254865.1 Dryas drummondii | reverse complement strand
CAAGCTCTCTTACCACGAACCCCGCCTGCATCAGACCTTCTAATGACAATTACCATGTTGTTCCTTTTTCCTTGTGTACGAATCCAACTAATCATTGAATCCTTACTTTGAAACACCTACACATGATAATTATATATATTATTTACAATTCATATTTAGGTATGCATAAATCATAATTCCCGGCCATACAAACAATGTTTACCTCCGCTGTTGTGAATTCATTGGTGTAGTCAAAATTGTACCTTCCTTCAACTATACTGAGTTCGGTGGAAGCACCCATTTGCTGCTCCTATTCAGCGAAAAAAAAAAAATTTATTTTTGTCCCAGTATTCGACGAAAAGCCACCGAAAATATAACATATATTTGGTGCGTAAGTACCGAATATGCAAACAAAGTTCGACAATTGACTACCGAATGAAACAATTATACGTTGGTCATTCGAGAAAAAAAGTAGTTGTGTCCCAGTATTCGACGGGAACTCACCAAATAAATCATATATATTCGGTGGATAAGTACCGAATATACCAATATAGTTCGACAACTACCTACCGAATAAAATTATTTAAAAAACTATACGTTTTTCATTCGGTGGATATTTGCCGAACGGTGGTATAAACTTCGGTGACAAACCACCGAATATATTGCCATTTTTCGACGGGCATCGACTGAACAAATGTGTAAAAAATTGACATTACATTTATAAAAAGTGGATACCTGCCGAAATATGTACATTTATTCGGTGACCATCCACCGAAATATATATTTCGGTACTGGTTTACCGAATAAAAACACGAACTCATAGTTTTTCAGCCGCGAAAAAATTCAAAAAAACTCAAAAAAAAACTCAAACTTACTTCATTTGATGACTCCAAATTGTCGTTCTGATTGTACATTTATCAAAAGTAGGTGATTTGGATACAATGAATTTGTTTATAAAAACAATCTATGTCTAGGGTTGGTTGAAGATGGTGGTGGTGGTAGAAGAGAGTGGAGTGTTGTTTGATGATGGTGGTACACGTGGGTGGAGCCAACGGGTGAGATTGTTTAAAACAACAATCTATATCTAGGGTGGAAGGTTGATGATGGTGGTGGTGGAAGGTGGAAGGTGGAAGATGGTGGTGGTGGAAGGTTGAAGATGGTGGTGAAGATGATGGTGTTCCTCAGCTGGTGGTTGAAGATGGTAGGGGGTGTTGGGAGAAAAATTTTATCTCAAATATTAGATGTCCTTTATGGTCAATTTACTATAGGGTATATATGTTTTTTACTAAATTAAATCTAGGGTGGTCAACTAAGTAGAAAAGGGTGGTTGGAATAGCCGTCCCCTAAAGAAAATTCAAAACCAGCCCAATTAAACATAAAATAAACCCTAGGCAATAGAGGCGGTTTATGAGAACCACGTCGCTGCCAAGGAACGGTCCTCCGTGAGACCCACAAAACTCCCTAGATCTCATCCCCACGACATTGAGAAAACGCCACAGCCACCGCAATAGCCAGAGGACCACCAAGAGGGAGGAAGATGAAGGTGCGAACACCCATGCCAAAGCGCCCATCTTCCAAAGGTTTAGCGCTCTTCCGTGCAAACACGCACAGACTCGCTTACACTCACCGACAACCACGATCCAAATCTGATGAAGGTGACGAGCCGGGAGTCGGGAGTCGGGAAGTAGTGACGAAAAGATGAGGATGAGAACATAGGGAGGATAGATCTCCATATCTGAGCATATAGCTCAAGCAAAAGTGCAAAACCCACAAGAGGGTGAAATCACCACAAAAGGGTGAAGCAAAATGGTCACCACAAAAGGGTGAAACAGTCACCACAAGGGGGTGAAATAGATCTCAAAAGATGAGAGTTGGGAACTTGAAAAATAGGGCCGAGTAAATAAAAAAAGGGGGTAGGAAAGAGGCCGAGCAGGGGGGAGAGGCAAAGAGGGGGAAAGGTAAAAACAAACACCACAGAGGGTGGAGCAGATCTAAGAAACAAAGGAGATCTAAAAACGGATCTCAAAAACAAAATAGATCTGAAAGTAAACCTCAAAAAACAAAAGAGAAGAAATAAAACTGAAAGGGGGAGGGAGAGGGAGAAGGAGAGGCAAGAGGGAGAGAAGAGGGATAGAGAGAGGCATGAGGGAGAGGAGCGGCCAGGCAGAAGCACCAGGGGCAGCGCCCCCTCACCCCTGGAACAAAGGTTTGAGTTGTGTTTTCTAGAGAGAGGAGAGTAAAGTCAAGAGCTAAACTACAGTGAAGTAAAGTCAAGAGCTTCACAATTCAAAACAATGCATCATTTGATAAATACTTCCTTTATGAATTGGAAAAAGTCAAGGCCCTAGTCTAACACGTCAAAATAAGTTATTAATACTATTATTTAGCTTTATACGTGTTTTATGTGTGTTCATATAATTTTTAAATAAAAGAAATTCAAAATCTATTTTCACAATTTCATACCCAATTTAGTATAATTCTGATGAATCATACGAAACAACTCATTAACCACTTGATATGAGCTTTTTCGACCAACCGGATAAGGTTAATGCCCTAATCAAACAAACACAACTCATAATCAGTTATTAGTTAATGTCAATCCATCGTCTGGAAAGTAAATTTAAAAATTAAAACTTTTTGTACGTATTTAGAAAATTACATATAAACAAAAAGAGAAAAGAAAATTATATATAATTTTGTAAAGCAGGGTAATTAGTTGGGGAGGTTGGACAAAGCTTCCTCCAATTCAACCGTCCGTCTTTCAGTTGCAAATGTTGATCTTTTCTCTCTCTCTCTCATCAACGACAGCACGAAAATCGAGACGAGTAAAACAAACGATGAGGAGAATTTCAATAACCAAAAAATCTAGGGTTTCCAATTTTCTCTCTCCCTCTCTCTGTCTGTCTCTTTGATTTTCTTTCCCTCCAAACGGCCCCGCGGTTCCGAGCCAAAAAAAATATTTTTTTGACGAGAGCGCGGGGGAGAATATTTTTTCCAGCTCGGTTTGGTCGTCCTTTTCCATTTGCTTCCCTTCTCTTTTATTCTTTTTTTCTTTACTTCTTCAGATCCTAAATTTTCTCGGAGAAAACCTTATTCCGGGAAAATTTGTTGGCCTGCACTTCCTGCTCTCCACGACTTTGTAGGGTTTTTTGTTCTTCGAGCTCCTTCGAGGTAACTCTCTCTCTCTCTCTCTCTCTCTCTCTCTCTCTTTGTGGCGCTGGTTATTTGAATTGAATGTTGTGTTTGGATTATTTTCCGGGAAAATTTGCTTCTTCCAAAGGCTTCAATTTTCTTAATCATTGATTAGGAAAATTTGCCGTGTCCCCTCAGGTTTGAGGGGATGTGTAGCCTTCACGAATGCTTGCTATATTATTATTCATTTGTGGTACAGTTCTCTTTTTGGATTATTTTCAGTCAAAGCAAACAATTTTTTTGTAAATTATCAGGTTTAATTTTGTTAAGAATTTTTGTTTTTAGGAGTTTTACGTGTGAATTGATGATCTGAGAAGAACAATAAGTGGTGGTCGGAGTGCAGGAAGAAAGGGAACTCATCATCGAAGGTTTTGGATTCAGAGAGAGAGGAGTTGAGAGGTCCTACTAAGAATTTTCTTATGCTAGATTGTTGATTTGCACATTGGTTTATGGATCCAGTAGCATTTCCATCCTCGATAGATTCGGTGAAATGTTGTGATTGTGAGTGTAGTTGTTCATTGATGACTGCTTCCTCAGGGCCTTGGATTCGGTCCGTAAAGAGGAAGTATGGTGAGTTTGAGGATGGAAGCCGTTTCTTTGTACCTGGGCTTGAATTGTATTCTAATGCCCGAGTCCAAATGGAGAACGAATGTGTTGCGTTACGGGAGACTCTTAGTAGCCAGCAGAAAACGATACAAGATTTGTATACTGAACTGGATGAGGAGAGGAATGCTTCATCATCGGCTGCCAGTGAGGCTATGTCGATGATATTGAGGTTGCAGAGGGAGAAGGCTGAAATACAGATGGAGGCCCGGCAATTCAAGTGTTTTGTTGAGGAGAAGATGGCACATGACCAGCAGGAGCTTTTGGCATTGGAAGATTTGTTGTACAAGAGAGATCAAGCAATTCAGGCACTCACATGTGAAGTCCAGGCCTATAAGCATAGAATGATGAGTTATGGGCTCACGGAGGCTGAGGCAGAAGGTGAGAGGAGTGTTCCTAGTCGTAACCAGAGCATGGGGGATTTTGAAGCCCATTATGAACTCCCCACAACGCCCATCTATGAATACCCACCTTTGAAATGCAATATAAATGAGACCCAAGGTCCTTCGGAGTGTGATGATGATGATGTTACAGATATTGAGAAATATGCATTTGGTGAGACCCCTCGGGGGAGAGATCATTTGAGAAATTTGGAAAGTAGGCTCTACCAGATGGAGAAGTGTCCAAGCAACAATCAGCTGGATGGGGACTTTTCAGGTTCCAAGAACATTTTTGAAAAGGTGGTGATTGGCCATTCTCCAAGGCAGCCAAGACATTCCAGGGGAGTTTCAAATGATTCAAGTTTGTATTCAGATTTCGTCACTGAATCTCCTAGGTTTAGCACTAGCTTCAAGAAGATGGAGTGTGTCTTGGAGTCAGAGGACTACTCAAATCCAAGGAAGTTGGATAATGCATCGGAAGTTGGAGACGACATGAATGATAGAGTTTACACAATTGACTCTGTCCATAATGGAGCATCTTACAACGGTTTTACAGAAGCCAAAGCTGGAGCTGGGGTTGGTGGGGATTACATGACTACTCCAAGGGGATCACTTCATCACGCTGATGTCGCAGATCCTGATATCATGAAGCTCTATATGAGGCTTCAGGCACTTGAGGCTGACAGGGAGTCAATGAGACAGGCAATGGTTTCGATGCGAACTGATAAAGCTCAACTGGTATTACTTAAAGAAATAGCTCAACATCTGTGTAAAGAAATGTCACCAGAAAGACGAATGACTGTGAAGAAGCCATCTCTTATGAGAAGTTTTTCCTTCATATCAGTTTTTAAGGTAATTTTGGATCCATTGTTGGAATATGAAGTATGATTTTTCAAATAGTTCTACACGCTTGATTACTTTTTCTTTTTAGTTTTATTTTTAAGCCAGAGAATTCCATGAAAATCATCATTTTCTTGAATCATCAATATGTTAATTAAAACTACTTGTTTGTTTGATATTTTGGGTTCAGTGGGTCAAGTCCGTCGTTTTCTGGAGAAGGAGAGCTTGTCGAAGCAAGTAAGTAGTCTCTAACATCTTAATCTATTTTCTATTAGATTGAATGAAAAACAATGTATGTTGTAAAATAGGAAGGTAAACCCTATCTAAGCACTAGGCATCCCCTTATAGCACTCAGGAGATTAACCTATAGAAATATAATCAGAAACATTGAAGAAGTCGAAGATTTTATAGTTCTCCTAAAAATTATGCACATAATCTTGTAGTATGTACCAATAGATCTTCTTATAGCCTTGAGAGCAAAAACTATGTCCCACAAACATCTGCATATGTTTCTCTTGTCATATTTGAATATGATTTCAGGTATACATTTGGGCTATCAGCCAACGTTGGCTTGCCTTTGCTTCTAGACAATGGCCCCCGTGCAAGGCAGTGGAGATGTCTTACAAGTACACAAGTGTGAAGCCAGCTAGCAGGCTTCTGCATCCGTATGAAGGCTATGCTCAACATGTGGAGACCAAGGACATTTTATTCACACACTACTATGAGTAGATTTTGCATTCTTTTCCTGGTTTGGTTGCAGTTGAATTTG
This sequence comes from Dryas drummondii, assembly GCA_003254865.1. Lineage (NCBI taxonomy): Eukaryota > Viridiplantae > Streptophyta > Magnoliopsida > Rosales > Rosaceae > Dryas > Dryas drummondii. Next base: position 1,876,911 of record QANW01007568.1, on the reverse strand, counting down.
GGTTTTTGTGCAGGGTTCTTTTAATTCATATTTTTTGGGGATTTGAATGTAAGTTTCTGGCCGACTGGTAAACATGGATACGGTTTGGGCATATATGCTTGCTCAATAGTTCCATGGAATTCAGTTCTAGCTATGTGTCATTTGACAGTCCTCTCCTGTACATTGCAGATTTTTGTATGATTGGTTTCCCTATTCAAATATGCAAGGCCTGTTCTTTCTGCCCTAGATTATGCAAGTTTACTCCTCCAAAGGACTTTTTAAATTTCGTTTTGCCTTTTATTCTGTTTTTTTCTTTCCTAAGGTCATCAAATTTGGTTTACTAAATTGGATTCACTCTTAAGTCTTAACCTCATTTATTTATGATAAGTAACTTACGGATATGTATTATTCCCCTCTTTATAAAGAAAGTAGTTCCCTCTTTATAAAGAAAGTAGTTCTTAAAGAATTAATGGGTGTTTTTGTACCACCAAACAAGGGCTTTAACAAGTTTGTCTTATAAGGCTTGAGGGACCAATTCAATGGCAAGGCTTAGGAAGCCGAGGTGGGCCGCACATTGTTTCAAATGAGAACAATCTTATGCAAACTTTGGAGACTCATTCCTCATGACAACTCATTCTGTCTGTTGTTATATATGAAGCAAAATAGTCTAAGGGTAACCGAGAAATGAGGGGATTTATGCTCCGTTTGGTATTCTTTTCAAAAACTGGTTTTTGTTTTTTCATAAAATACCAAGCACGCCCCCCTAAATCCGAACTAATGTTTCGTCTCTATTAACAGAAGGTTTAAATCTCTTTTCTTGAATATTATAATTATAAAAAGAAAAACCAATTAGAATGTGAATCTTGTATAGGAAACATAAACATAAACAGAGGATCCGAACTCCTAAGAAAGGATTTCCTTTAATTGAAGGGTGGGTATTGCTCATTTGTGCTGTTTTGATTGATAAGCACGATTTGATACACAAAAGGGTTTTTTTTTTTTTTTTGGCCAAGGATACACAAAAGGGTTTTTTTTTTTTTTTTGGCCAAGGATACACAAAAGGGTTAAAGACTCATTAAGCTTAAATAGTTTGGACTGCTCAGCAATTACTCAAAACTAGCTGCTGGCCTTTTTCCAAATCAAGTAATTGACCCTGACCCTGACCTGCCTTTGTTGTATTTTCTGTCAAACAGGCCAAACTGTGAAAGAGTGAGGAAACTTCTAACTTGTATCAAGGACTGATGTACAAACTTCTCTGCTGCTTGACATGGAGAGAGAGAGAGAGAGAGAGAGAGAGAGAGAGAGAGAGAGAGAGAGAGAGAGAGAGAGAGAGATTCTTTCCTCCATTTTCTTGATTCAAAAGGGTGCATGACTACAGATAGAAAGTTCATTCTGTTTCATTGAACAGATGTGAGCTACACAGACCAATCCAGGCCCAGTGTATTGGGTTCTGATGGGTAGGCCTGTTATTTCTTATAAGATATATTATGGGTTTCACAGGTAGCCCAATACTCCATCACATCAGATATTGTGTAAGAATTTGAGGCATGCACAAGCACAAGCACAATCTGAAAATCACATGAGGCTTGCCCGGAATATGAAAATGCATTCCAATCCATTGTCTTTTTTTTTTTTTTGGCCATCCTTCCAATCCATTGTCAAATAATAGTAATATGCCTTATATTGTAAAACTGTGAATATAGAATATTCAAGTGGATTTTTGTTTTAATGTGTGGTCCTAGCTAACTCATTGTCTGACAATGCTTATGTACAAAGCCTAAAATCACATTTTATTTTAATGTATTTGGTGGGTTGATCAAATACTTTTCTACATTACATTACATATTCTTTTGTGATTAATTTTCCAATCAAATATGCAGGCCTTATTTTTATCAAACTACTAGTACTTGATGGTTTTAAACCAACCTATAGCTGGACTTTCACAAACTAGCAATTCATTTTGGATAAATGCTGGGTCTATTCTAATTTACATTTGAGTTCACTTTACATGTTAAGCTGATTTATTGGAGGCTTTTCAATAGAGCTTCATTACTACCTTAAGTTGGCACCAAATGCTTTCTTATTTCAGTTGAAGTTGGAAGGTTGAACAACTACTTGTAACCATCTGCCACCTCTTATTGCCATCTTTATGTTATCACTTGATTGACATTAATCTCTATTTCTTCCATCCTTTGATTGATTTACCTTCTTTCCTTGCAGATAACTATTTCATTTATAAGTTTTGTTGACAAACTTTTCATACCTGTGACACACTACGTCAAACTCTAATAATAATCATGTAAAACGTATTACATATCAATGTGCTCCTATTTTTTTATTAGTCATATTGAATACATAATTGAGTTTTGTTTTGAATTTTTTTTTTTCTATTTATGGCTCCATGACAATATTTTATGGACAACATTTTTTTTGTCAACTGCTACAAGCATAACTTCAGATCAAACAGCATTCTACTTTGATGTCAAACAAAACTATTCTGCAAAGCTCTCTTTTCTTCCATCTAGAATATGTGGGCTGTTTGAGCTGCTCTGCCAGTTGCCATAGCTTGCCTCCAAATTCCAGAGTTTCTAAAATTTGTTATAATCTTGTTTTAGTTTTTCACCTCTGGTAACAACTGAAAAGGGCTTCCAACAATTATCACTGCCTTACAAGCTGCTCAAAATATGCACCTCCAACTTCATAGACACCTGCTAGTTACTGTTTGCATCAGAGTATGCTACATTCCACCCCCCCCCCCCCCCCCCCCCCAAATTCCCAAATAAAAAGGAGAAGGAAGGAAAAATTGCTTTTCTATTGTATGTCTGAATTACTAATATGGACAAATCTATATGATGAAAACTCCTGTTGGTTTTATGTTTTCTAACATTTGATCAGCTAATACACTTATTGTCACTCAATCTCTGGTAGAATATAAAATTATATTATTGTTGGCTCATATTCTAAAATTTTATATTTTCTTTTGGTAAAGATAGGTAAATCAACAAATTTTATCATGGTATGAGAGTAGGAGAACTACATAAGTCCAATATAAATTGAAGGGTAAAGTACACTAATGCACCTTACACTTTAGGTTAAGTTTCACTTGGATTTCTAACTTTAAAGCATACTATAGTGGTACTTGAATTTTGTTCTTAGCAATTAATGGATCACTTATGTTACTTGAAAGTTTACAAGTGTAACTTTAGAGAAAAGTAATCATGTCTATCACTAGTTGTGGAATGAGAATGTGAAATTAATTTAGAATGTAAGAGTATTTAAACGATTATGACACAACGTTCGAACTCTTACATGATACATTAATCCTGCATTTTCAATTTCAAGTTTTGTGTCTAATTCAAGCAAAAGAAAAAGAAAGAACAAATCATGTCTCAAGAAAAAATCCCACATTAACATTTCCTATTTTTTTTGTTAGAAAATAATGAGATTCTTTCTAGTCCTTAGTTACAAATAAGAAGAATTTGCGAAAAATAAAATAACCAAAAACGTTTTACTATCCTCAAAGGCGTTTCTGCAGGAGACGCTAGCGAAACGCGTTTCTAGCTGCACCAGTCTAGGCTAAAACCCTTCCTCGTCACTCGTCAGTCATCAACTGCCTATTCATTCGTCTGTTTCTGCAGCGCCACAAAGCCCTCTACAATGCTGAGCTGCAAAAGCTTATTGTCCAGAAGACCCAAAACCATAAAGAAAAAGAACAAAAGCAAAAGCAAAAACAAGACAAGAAGCAAAACTGTTTCCACAGAGCAAAACCCCATTTCCAAAAAGTACCAAGAAGAAGAAGAAATAGAGGAGAAGGAGGAAGAAGAAGAAGAAGAAGATGGTGCTGATGTTGGAGAAGGTTTCAATCTCAAAGCCTCTGCTCCATCACACACACATGGGGTCCAACCACTGGGCAATCTCTACCTCAACCCAGGTTCTGTTAACTCAAGGAACACTGGCTTAGGTAATCTCCAAACCCTAACAGATGAACTTCTTCTTGAGATTCTAGGGTTTTTGGGTGGGACCCACTTGGGGGTTCTGGCCACTGTGAGCAAATCATTCTATGTCTTTGCAAACCATGAGCCCCTTTGGAGGAACCTTGTGTTGGACAGTCTAAATGGCAGGCTTTTGTATAATGGAACTTGGAAAGCTACTTACATTGCTGCTTATTACCCTTCATTTGATGTGACTGATATCCGAGTTTCGGGTTTGAGAGTGAGGGACTTTTATTCTGACTATCTCTTTCAGAGTTGGCTCTGTGCCAATCTTGAAATGAAACCTGAGTGGCTTGAAAGGGATAATATAATTCGAAGAAGGGGCATTTCAGTTGAGGAATTCATTTCAGATTTTGAGGAACCAAATAAGCCAGTGCTGTTGGAAGGGTGTATGGATAATTGGGTTGCATTAAAGAAATGGGATAGAGATTATTTGGTTCAACTGTGTGGTGATGTACAATTTGCTGTTGGGCCAGTGGAGATGATGCTTGAGGACTATTTTAGGTATGCTGATCAGGTGAAGGAAGAGAGGCCACTGTATCTATTTGACCCGAAATTTGGAGAGAAGGTTGCAACATTGGGTTCAGAGTATGAAGTTCCAGTGTACTTTAGGGAGGACTTATTTGGTCTTTTGAGGAATGAGAGGCCAGATTATAGATGGATTATAATTGGACCGGCTGGATCAGGTTCATCGTTCCACATTGATCCTAATTCAACATCAGCTTGGAATGCAGTGATCAAGGGGTCAAAGAAGTGGGTGTTGTTTCCTCCTGAGGTGGTTCCTCCAGGGGTGCATCCCAGTCCAGATGGTGCCGAGGTGGCATGCCCTGTTTCAATAGTTGAATGGTTTATGAACTTTTATGGTGCAACGAAGACTTGGAAAAGGAAACCCATCGAGTGCATTTGTGAGGCTGGGGAGGTGATTTTTGTACCTCAGGGATGGTGGCATTTGGTGATCAACTTGGAGGAGTCAATTGCCATTACACAGAATTACGTTAGCAGGTATGGTTCTTACATATCTTATGGTTTATCGTTTAGAAATTCTCAAAACTTCTGTTGCATTTCTGGTTCTTACATATCTTATGGTTAGTCAAGCAAAGTTCATGTGGCCTTCTGAACACCATTTTGATGGTTAGTACTATGAAGTCTGAAGTGAGTCTACAATCTATTAAAAGAATAAATTGGACATAAAGCTGTTTTCAAAGAGTCACATGAAAGCATGTGTGAATTTAGCTATGTGTAGGTCAAATGTCAAGCATTCACTTACCAAGTGCAAAACCATACTATGGGGTTGCAGCGATAAATTCCTGTGTGCTTGAATCATAGCACTAGGGATTCAAAGGAATCTTATTGTTGTGAAGTCCAGACAGTTGCCAAGTGCAAAACCATACTATGGGGTTGCGGTGATAAATTCTTGTGTACTTGAATCATAGCACTAGGAAAACAAAGGAATCTTATTGTTGAGAAGTTCGGACAGTTGGTTTTAAATCCTTTTGTTTTTTCCAATATGTGGATTAGATATGAACTTTGATGGAATTAGTTTTGAAGAACATTCTTTTTAGAGGAGGGGTAAAGTTACGATTGCATTACTATTGTGTACCTTAAAGGAGCACTTAGCTCACTTGGGAAGTTGGATGTTAGATAACAGATTCATGCAACATAGCCATGTGGACCAGGTGTAACATCTGCTTATGACACATGGGGACTCAAATTCAAGCATATGGGAGGAAGCAGGATTATTTGATCAAAAAGATGCATCAAGTTGATGAAAGAACGTAACATGTATTAAGATGTTTATGTCTGCATATAGCTTCAGATGAAAATGGAACTCCAAAAAGAACCCAGATAACTTGTAAATTAATTAATGTTGTTTTACTTCAACTTCATATGACAGGACAATGACGTACATTGCATGCCCATTCATAATATCACTGTTTTGTTTTGAAACAGAAAAGAAGGTTTATAGTTATAGTTACCTGGTTTTTATGTTTTGCAGGAGAAATTTGTTGAATGTCTTGGATTTTCTTAATAAGCCAAATGCCAGCACTCTGGTTTCTGGAACAAGAGATCGGGTGAATTTGTATGATAAGTTTAAAAATGCTATTGAGGCTTCTTTTCCTGGAACTATTGATCAGTTGATGCAGAAAGCGGAAGAGAAGAAGGCTCAACAGAAAAAACTCCCCTTCTGGGAATCGGTTACAGATTCAAAGGCCGGTGCATTCAAGTTCTCTTTCTAGAGGGAAAAGACACAAGACACTGAGCAAACTGGAGCTAGTACTTGAGCATGGTACTACCATATAATCTCCATTGTTGCCTCCAACCTCCATAGAAATAAGATAAAACAATTTTGATACTGATTTGATTGATTTGGCATTGTTGTATTTCAAGCCCTTTTTTTTTACCATATTAATACCATTGCAGTCCTCAAATTTCTCTGCTTTAGTTTATCATCTGATAAGCATGGGAAAAGTTTTAGTTCAAATATCATACTATAGATGTTTTTATACATTGCTAAATTGATATTAAAGAAATGAGCTTGTAACTATTAATTTTTCCCATTTTTCATATATCAGGTTCACTAGGAACTTGCCTGAACCTTAGCTGGAACTCAAGATTTTTCACCAGGGAACCATTAACAGTGAAGGTAGATCCTGGAAATGGATCCACTATCTCTCACAGCTCCTAAAATTTGTTGACAGATGCCCAAGGAGCATTTCCATATTTCCATTCCCATGGTTACTCTTGTTAAAAGTGCAAATCGATGTGTTTTGGACTTGTGACTGCAACATTGTGTAAGAAACCAGAAAACTAGCATATACATATTAACCGAAAAATTACATTAATTTCTCCAGGCATTTTGTTCTTTCTCTCTTTTGGGGATCCAATAACTAGACAACTAGGGGTGTGTTTCGGACGGATTGGATCGGAAATAGAGTGTTCTAATTCCAATCCAAAAAATTTTAGAATAAAATTTCGATTCCAAAAAATTGGAATTTCAACATCTCATTCTAATTCGAAATTTTCGGATTTCTCCGAATTTTCGGATTTTTTCGAAATATCACATTTTTTGAACTTTCGGATAAAAATTTAAAATCAAAAATCAAAATCTTCATGTTACCTTTTGTTATTAGTAAAAACAAACAAAAAAAATTGGTAATTACACGTACAAAATCTTCATGTTATCTTTTGTTACACATATTTATACTGTACATATGTTTATATTAATAATATTAGTCTTTTTTTTAATATATATGTATATTTGAAATAAATAACAAATTAATGAAATATATAGTAAAAAACTAAATAAATAATATAATATTAATATAAATACGAAATAAATTGACATAATTTCGGAAATATTGAATCGAAATGCCATTGGAAAATTTCGAAATTTTTAAGATCAGAATTTACAGATACATTCCAATTCCAATTCCAATTCAATTTTTTTCGAAATTTTTGAAATTCAGCATTTTTAGATTTCAGATTTGATTCGGACATTCCAAAATTGAAAATTTTCTGATTGAAATCGGTCGAATTCAGATTTTCCAATACAAATCACACCCCTATAGATAACAAAAAAAGAGGTTTGCCCTTCTCTTGAAAACCCCTTCCCTCTCTTAGCTTGTTTAAAATAGAAAACCTAAAGACAACCTTGCATCCTGCAAGGTCTAATGCCAGTAAACCTCTGGATAGGCCTTTTGGGATGTCTGAATCATGTTAAACATAAAATATTCCTTTTTCTTTTCACAAGCATTTTTTAAGCCACTAGGTCATGCAATCTTATCTTTAGTTCAACTCTGCTACATCCAAAAAAAATCCCAATCATCATGAGTTTGTCAAATATGAAAAGAGTTTTTTTTATTTTTTTATTCGTCAAATCTGAAAAGAGTTGGCAGTTCATAGCAAGGGCACATTAATAGTAAACATTTTCTCACAAGTTTATTTAACAAGGCATTTAAGGGTGCAGTTTGTATTGCAATCCTTCCAGGATTCAGTGAGTACAATGTAATTAGTAAAGCAAATCTTACAGAAACTTCAGTAAAATAAAGCAATCCAAAATTAGATATACTCATATACCAAATCAAAGTACATAGAATTAATGTATGGTTAAAGAATGATAGATTCTTTAACCAGAAACTAAAACTGTAAATTGTATCTCTTATTTGGCATCTAAGGTAGGAGAAAGAGAAGCTGAATAAGAACCATTTGAGAACTTCAAACTTTTTAATAAACCCAGACGTAAGTAAGGAGTAACGGTGGCTCCTGGGATACCAAAAGCAGAAGTGCTTTCTTGCAAGTCTTCTGCTGCAGCATCATCACAATCGGATTTCTCAGGAACTGCTTCTATAGCAACATTCAAACCGACTGAGGTAGCTTCACTCGTAAAACTGGAAACAAATCAAATAAAACCACTACATAAGCTCGAAAAGCAGACTAGTGTAATCATTCCAATTGAATGCAGACTAATGTAGTGCAAACTGTACCATACCAACTTCTTTCTAACTTTAATGATTTCAAGTAACTCAATATCCCTTAGTACAGTATGAGTAGCAAACGAATAAATAAGCCCCAGATTGGAGGATAGGCTTGATGCAACATAGCATCCGAAGACAGAAAAAAAAAAAAAAAAATGTATCATTTTACAGTTTTTACTTGGCTAAAATTTGGGTATTCATCTATTATGGAACTTGGTGCACTGAATCATAGATAAACCTAGGGACCTGTCAGCATGAATGCACAAAAGTTCATATGAAACTTGAATTATGCTAATGTTTACCTTGCCTCAAAGCTTCTCCCTTCAGAGCCCATTACACCACAGACGCTGCAAATTATCCATGGAGGAAGATATGTATCCTTAATTTCAACAACAGAGCAGAGACCAGAAGATAAGCTTTGCATGGACCCATCATCTTCTGTGACAGATCCTTTATCCAGAGCAGCAAAATGGTTTGGTCTTTTCAGATCCTTGCATATAATCTGCAAAACAAGGTTAAAATTAAAAAATTCCATTAATATATTGCTCAAAAATTTGCCATACAATGAAGGCAAGTTGGCACATTCATGTAAAAACAGGGGAGAAAGTTGTTCTGTGTGTGGGTGTAGGATCTGTATTGGCAAAAAACATATCCCCAGTAGCTTAACTATGGTATGAATCATAGGATGAAGGCTGTAAATTAGGTCTTTGACTCTACTACAGTAGCTAATAGCATTCGCAGTGGCAAGCATTAGGCTCCAACCAAGAGAACAAGACATGCTGACTCAGTATGATGGCATAACATTTAGTGGTATGAGCATTTTTTAAATTCCATAAGGGCAAACATGCATGTCATAAATTAACAAACCACAAACATTTTTCACACCCACCTCAGGAGCAGAAATGGCAGCATTCTGAAATGGCACAGGTGAATATAATACAGGGACATCTATTCCCATCAAGGCAGTCAAGAAAGATCTGAATATGTAACCAAAAAGAAATAAGATCCACTGAGAAGATAGCACAGATCAGAAAGAGTATTTAATCAGTTTGGAAAGATGATATGGAATTTTAAAAATAATTATAGCACACCTATAATTTAACAGAATATCAAACAGGCCATGTACATTCTTATTGCCAGTGAAGATCAGCAAAGATTCCGGGGTATTATCTATATCAAACAGTGAATTCAGGCGTCGAGTCTGCAACAATTTTCAATTGAGGCACACATAAGTTAAGAAGCAGAAGGATTTTAAACATTTGTAGGCCAAGACCTGGATATGACATGAGTACAACCAAATATACAAAACATCCTTGCCAGCTAAAAAGAGATCTGCCTCTTTTGGAAACATAACATGCAAATGGTTTGACATGCATGATCATCCTTCCTATCAAAATCTTTAAAAAAATAATAATAATAATTGGAATATACAAACCACATTATCAACTATAACACTCTCTCAGACTACTCTATCTTTGTCTAAAACTAGCCAAAATTCTTATTATCAAATGGTGGATAAGGACATACAACTGTTGCCCAGTATAGGCGGCTAAGTGGAGCAATCAAGCAACCAGTCTTATCCACCACAATATCCCGCAGAAGGCATGGAAAGGTATTTCATAAACCTCACCACGCCTGAAATCAGATAAGCCCAACAAGAACATACAGTGATATGAGGGGAAAAAGAAAACAGATACTAACCTGGCCCAAGTTATGCTTCTCAATCTCTGAGAGCTCAACAAGATATTCTGTAGTGACTTGCTCTACTTTAGAACGGCAAAGAGGCATGGAGAAACAAATATCCTGAAGCCAATATTTTATAATACAATTTCAGACATGATAGAACAAAACGGATAAAACAAAATGGTACAAGGTCCATCATCAGCCAGTAAACAAAACACACACACACACACACACACAATACAGACAAGGTTTAACCTTTAGAAACCATGTCACAGCTCCGCGTGAAAAAGCAATATTGGACCAAGAGAAAACCATTTACAGCCACTGTGTTAATTAAAGTGTTCAAAGGCTTATATAAGGAAAAGGTAGAAACCATAAATTGGAACCCTAGTTAATTCATTAAGTTAGATAACCTATGGCTCTCATCTAGTAACTTAGTTTTCGTTCTCCGTCATTAAGAGAAGAGAAAACACTATATAAGCAAAGAATATATTCAATATCAAACCTGGAAAGTTGAATGGACTTTGTCAGTCTTATTTGACATTAAATAGTATTATAGTATTACAAGGTTGGGCCGTGGATTCATTGGAGTTGTTCAAGGTCTTCCATCCTGGGTTCAGATGGGTTAAGTTTGGGCCATGTAGCTGAACAAAGTGCTTTTAAGCCAACCTTTCTGTGGAATCAGCAATTCATAAACTAGAAGTTTATCAAAAACTACAAACCACCTAGAGATCACTATTATTTGACCTCCAAAGCAAAAAATTCTTTTTTAGAATCCAGAATTCCATGTTAAAAGCACAAAGAAATATCCTCAAGATTATCAACTTCAATACCACTAAGTTAATCTTAGTTGCAAAACACATCAATATCAACTGAAGGAGGTATATTTTGTTTTTTAGAGCAGAAGGGAAAATAGGATATAGAATTATAAATGAGCATCTAAATGCAAGCAGAATGATTTCAAATCAGGAATGCCATAACAGTATATATCTAGACAAGATTACTTCCTATAACATTAGATTAAAAGAACAAACTTCAAAGAATAAAAAGAAAAAAGAACAGGAGAATTGTGAACATTTATACAATAAAGACAAGAGCATATCTTGAAAATAATAGTACTGATAATAATAAATATAATGATTTTAGGAACAACTTACATGATCTATTAACAATGATCGCACGACTCTTGTTGACTGGGAGATATAAGCATTGGTGACGCGTTTGGCGCCCACAGGGACATCATGACCAGTGAACATTACCACAAAATGAGGAGTACAAACTAGAAAATTTGTAAATAAAAACAGCAATCAGCCTGGAGTCAATACATTTTTCTAAAAATAAAAAATAAATCATCCAAGCTTTATGTAGGATATTTATAATTATATGTAAAAGCATCATCATGCAAAAACTACCATCATAGACAATGTAGCACAGACTGAAAAAAGGGGAGAATTTAATCATCATGATTTATTGATAGCTAGGCCTTACAGCAGTGGCACAAGCCATGATCAACAATTAGTAATTTAATATCTAACTGAATACACACAAAAGTGGCTTGAAATAAAACAAAACATAATGGCATAAGTAATTACCATAAAAGATATTACAGGTACCATTCCGAAGCATGTAGTAAAGACTCCGAAACGAGTCCTCCCATGCTACCTGTCGTTTTCTTAAAAATTCCATTTCCACTGCAAAAGGTAAAAATATTGATAAGAACATTTCAGAAATAGAAGATGAGGGTGAATTTGAAATTTTTTATACATTTAATAATTATTTAACGCACCTCCCTCGGCTGTTGATGAGGTCAACACTTGTATAAGAGAAGGCGGTAGGGTAGATTGAGGGTAAACCCATGAATGCAGAAGTTTAGAACTAATAACTTGGGAAGTTGATGTGAGCCCTGAGCTACGACGGCTCATATTTTTATTCTCAGAACAATCAACTTGGAAAGTGAGATTGGGCATACTGGTGTAGGCACCGCATGTAATTGACCTATGAATCCTACAAAATGAAAAAACAACTTAAGAAGCAAGAACTAATTACAAACAACCTGCTAACTATAGCCAATGAAAAAACTAATAAAAATAACTGATGAAATAACTAATAGTACAAACAATCAACCAAAAACTCATAGAAATAACTAATAGTGCAGTACTGGGTGTGGCAGGAGCATTGTATTCAAGAGTCAACTCTAAAGAAAAATGATATGGCCATTTGCTTCATGTTTGCACTGTCCATATATACTTTTAAGTTCTTACTTACCGAAAAAAAATGTATGGTTCAAATGATTCTGAACTATTGCATAAGCATAATTTGATGATTTGACTAAGACATCAACAATTAGCCAACATTTTGTCTGCTAGTAATTCATTTTCATGTAACTTATTTTCACCTTGTCTTCAAGTTTATCGAAGTGAAAGTCACTTCGTTGCACCCCACCTTTAAGTTTATTGAAGTGAAATTAGAACAAATCTATCTAATTGCATTAAAAACATAAATGATCATGACAAAACAACTACACCTGCATAACAATTCATCTTAATTGAGGAATCTTATGAATGCACACAGGAAATTAACTAAGCCTTCGTTGAGATTAACAAACCAAAAGAATGTACAACAGGTAATGATCCTATCTTTGGGTACTGGAAACTAAACAAACTGTTATAGCAGCTTTAGATTGACACTGACCAATTCACTGGGGAAGAGGAAACCACCCGCATACTGGTTTTCAAAGTAAAATCCAAAGGAATCCTTCCACCAGGTAAGCAAAAGTTTCCTAAACCAGTTGATGTAGGATCCCCACATCTTTCAGAAGAATCAAGAGGCAAACCAGTAGTGATTGAGGATTCACGGGCAGCCAGTCCTTTTAATGCTTTATCCTGATAAAATAATTGCAAAACTGTTAATAACAGATTCTTTGATTATGCAGATTAAAGGAAAGGCTACTAAGTATACCATATCAACAGCTTTAAGGCCAGACAATCTGTCACCAGCTGATGAAATCTCAGTAACACTGCGGAAAGTACTTTGACTGCATTTTTCAAGGGTTTGATGACCTTGTCTGACGCCAGCATCAGATTGTTCAGAAAAAGCTAAATTCTCTTGGCTGTCCAGAGAAACAGGATAGAATCAATAAGAAAATAAGGATGTGTCTATTTTTCATAAACCAGATAACATTGTACTGAAAGGCATACCCCAAAAGTTGGTGTTTTCTCTTGAAAGCCAAATTAGAGAGCACAGAGAGATTCTTCAGGCTGCTAGGTTGCTCCATTGAAATACTTTCCTGAACACAATAATAGTTGCACAATACCAACCTCATTTTAATTTCCACACTAAAATAAGAGGGAAAAAGCTATTCCAGAAAAATTAGATAGACCATGTATTTAAGAATATGTGCAAACCTTAGCATTCTCTTTTCCAGAAATTGTTCTGAACCTAGATTTTTTTGCAGGATATACTTCATCCATTCGAATGTCAATGTATCTAGGATTCCTTGATAGTTCTGGTTTCTTAAGTCCATTTTCTGCCTCACTAGTTTTACAAAAAGAAAACAAGTTAGTGAACTACAAACCAAAATTAAAAAGTAGAGAAAATCTTACTTTGTAGAACCAAGCAAAGGGGCTGGAGATTCATCAGTAATCTCCACAGCATTCATCCGCTTCAGCTGCTCTCCCTGTTATACATGCATTTTAAATGAGAACCTTTTAACCATTATAGCATGTAAAAGTATGTGCAAAGCTTTTTGAAAAGACACTTCAATAAAAAGTTTGCCTATGAGCACTTAGCTATAAGTCATTTTTTCTTTGTAATCAGCAGATGTAGTACCATATAATAATTAGATATAGCACCAAGTCTTTTAAAAAATGTATTGAAAACTGATCCTAAAAGTTCATGAGCAAAATAACTCAATAAGGAGTTGGACAATACAATGATGAGTTCTTATTTTTAAATCCCCCCAAAGAAAAAGGGAATACAATGATAAGTTTTTGAACTTAGACAATGGAATAAATTTTTGATATCTCCAAAAGTGTCAATAATAAGGAAACCAAAGCCTGGAGAGAAACAAGACCATGAGTTCAACAACTTACTCTCAGTTCTGATGGTGTCTTTCTTTTGACTGTCACGCCAACCTTCAAAGTCCCACCACCAATCTTCAGAGAAGTGGAAGGTAGGGAACCAGGTGGAGCAACCTTGGCCATAGCTTAGTCTAAGAAACTATTGACAGCAGGTCTTTTACCAACGGCCCGGATCCTACATATGATAAGAGCATCGATTCATTAAGTAAAAGCAATAAAACCCATCAGGGTGCCCAGCTAGCAAAGCTGATAGAAAAGACCTGGGTCTCGAATCCCTCCCTCAACCGGAGCAATACACAAAAATGAAACTAACAAAATTTTCCCAGGAAAAAAGAACGACTTTTTAATCCATTCACCAATGTAGCAGTAAATCTGTGCGTGTAAGCAATCCAATTTATGTTCCAGATAACCCAGTTCGATTACCATTAAATACGATATGAACCCTAATATGCATAAATTGAGTATAGATTACCCCAAAAAAAAAAGGATTGCATCAAAATTTGTGCAATTTTATAACCTGAGCATTGATAGAAGAATGTCTTACCTTAGTGACTAAGAGATTTCCCGACAAAAAGCATCGAAAAAGAAACGTCGAACGAGGTGTCGAATGAGATCAATCCCTAGGGTTCCGATCGATTTGCCCCAAAAATAAAAGTCTAGGGCGAACCGCAGAGGCCGAGAGAGAGAGAGAGAGAGAGAGAGAGAGAGAATGGGTGGGAAAATGAGGGAAGTGATGAGATTTGAGGTTTTGTTTGAACAAATTGGATTTTCCCTCTTCTGGGCCTGACGCCGTCAACTCACGGACGTTACTGACCGTTTGTTTATTTGCCTCACTCAGCCCACAGTCACTCTCACAGTCTCACCCCAATCGATCTTTTTTCTCTTTGAGTTTTGGGCGGTTCGCTCCAATAAATGTTTTCGCGCAAGATGTGGATTGTGGAACTTGAAACTTCAAATCCCTTCTTTTTTTAAGAGTCTATTTGTGCCCACTAGACTGCTCTTTGTACCTTGACCAAAACAAATTTCTCTTTGTACCCAGAACAATTTTGTAATTTTCAAAATTCAGTTTTTCCCTCTTATAAAACTAAAATGATAAGAAAAAAATTTAGATAATCTCCTCTTGCAATGGCTCGCAAACCGCCAACTCCCCCACCCTACACTTCCATAGTTCCATCCTCTCTCAAAACCTTCTATCTCCATTTCTCTTTTCCTATATAGTTTTTCATCAATTTATTTAATCACTAGACGTCTTAATAATTTCAATTTTTAATTATATTAACTTGCAATTTGGAAGAAGGTGATTTGAACTTGAGACTTGCCAATATATAAAAAAAAAATATCACTAAATTAATTGATAGTTCATATAAAGATTACTTTCAAATAAAGATTACAAAATAAATGCTTTGAATTATTGTACTACAATGTCAAGTAACCTCTTAATGTTTCCTTCCTAAAGTTATTTAAGGAATATATGCGGAAATTGTTATCAAAATATGGAAATTTTGAATGAAACTTGACCATATGTTTATTTAACATATTATCTACTATATTAATAAAAAACATTGAAGAAACCAAATTATATAATAGGTTTCATGTGATATAAGATGAATATAATGCGCGTTAGAGGCAAAAACTGTTAAACAAAATTAGTATAATGAATAATGAAATCAGTATATTCTTTATACTCTATAATTTATACACTAACCCTAATACTAAACCCTATATACTCTATATATTCTAATACTCTTTATACTCTATAATCTATGCACTAAACTCTATATACTGTATGTTCTTTAAGATATGGACCATATGGTATAAGATATTATGATTTAGGCCCTTTAGGGTATTCTTCCCCACCAAGCACCAGCCCCCTGCCTCTCTCCCCCCAACCCAGTCCATCCCCGACACACCCCCCCTCACCCAGCCCCTTTTCTGTGAGACCCTGTATTTTCCAAATAATTATTTTAAATATTTTGAGAATTTATTTTAAGGATTTTGAGAATTTATTTGGAATTTAAAAAGGTTTTAATTTAATTTTAATTATTTAATTATTTTTGTTTTAAATTAGGCTTGACCCAAAGTTAACTTTTAAATTTAGTGGACTTTTGATTCGGACTTTGGGCACGTTGGATAGGTCTCGAGTTCATGAATTCGTAGACACGTAGCACGCGTCGATCGGAGTTATGGTTTGAAAGTTACGGACATTTGAAGTAAATGGCATTTTTGTAATTTTTACAAAAGGGGTTTTAAAACCGAAAAACCAGATTTTTATCTCTCTCTCTCTCTCTCTCTCTCTCTCTCTCTCTCTCTCTCTCTCTCTCTCGCGTGCCTCACCTTCGCCGCGCCTGCCACCGTTCTTCCTTCTTCCTCCCCTGGTGGCGGCGCAGCCCAGAAACCTCCCCCGAGTCGCGAACCAGCTGAGGCCGATCCTTGGAGCTCCGGCGGCGATCTCACTTTTCCGGCGACGACGCGACCTCCCATCACCTGGGTTGTCTTCCTCTCGTCACGGTGAGTCTGCCCATGTGCTTCCCTGGCTCCGACGACCCCGCAAGGCGGCGGATTGAAGATTTTTCCAATTTACCCGAAACCAGCCCCCAAACCCAGCCGAAATTTCGTCAATTTCGCCGAAATAATTACCGAAAATAATTGAGTATGTGATAAAATTTCGGTGACCCAAAAAACGAAATTTTCGGCGAAATTTCATTCCTTGGTTGGGCTTGATCTTCGGATGGAGAAACTTCTCCATCCCCGTCTCATAGAACTCATGTCTTTTTTTTTTAAATAAATAAAAATTTAATTCATACATAGAATGAAAACGTACAAAAAATGACATGAATTTGTAAGATAGACCGGATGGAGCCAAGCATTTTCCCATAAAATAGGTATGCACACACGATGGTCATCCAAATTACTTTGGGTTGGAAGGAATACAGTATACTATCCAAAAATTCATCTTTTTTTTTTTTTAAATTTTATTATTATTATTATTATTATCTCTAACTTTCTTGAGGAGTTTAGATTACTATCTTTAGCTTTCTTCAGGATTCAGATTTTTTTTTTTTTTGGGTACAATGGGGGACGAAGCCCAAACAAGAAAAACTAAGGAACAATCAATCTAGGCCTGAAAACACCAGACCAGTCTTCCTCTAAGGAAAAGACAACTCTTCCAAACCCAGAGAAAGCTAATGCCCCATCTTAATTGGCCAAATCCAGGAGTTCAGATTATTATCTCTTATTTTTATGATCTTTATCTAATTTAAGGAGCGAGGCAAAAAGTGTTTTGATAAAATGACTCAAAGAGTAATGGATCTTTTTTAACAAATTATCGAGTCTTTACAAAAACAAATTCATGAATCCGCGGCTGCATTCTACAGTATATAACTAAAGTTTAAAAAACACTAGAACATGTAGTTGGCAAGAACCAACAAATAGCTCAAAAAATTAAGAAAAATAACCAAGAAATCAATGCACAAAGTGACCCAGCTAACATACTTTGATGCCATCTATAGTACACTAGTTCTGCAGACAATAACTAGCTAGCTTGCATATATCAGCAAAGTTGGAAGTTTCTGCTGAAATAGGTATTCCAAATGGTATTTGATGGTCATCAGCATACTCTGCCCTGTTTTCGAACCTGTCTTGGATTTGGGTCTCACTAGAATCTCCTCCTAATTTGCTCAAACAAGACTGATGAGAAACATTAACAGTACTTGGTCCTTGATGACCTTGATTATTCCCAGTAAGGCGTTGCACAAGACCCATAAATTCTTCAGGCTGTACATGAATGATCTTGGGTGATATCAGATACACTATAACTGGCCCATCATCATGACAAGTTTGATGAACACTTGAATTTGGGAGCTTCTTCTTCATCATCATCTTGGAATTTTTGCTTATTGCAAGAGGTGAAGGCCTTGGACCTTGCAACTCCATATGCCTTCTCATATTGCTGGACTTCATCATCATCATTTTGAAAACTAGAACTGGAAGTGTTTTGATAATTAATGATTTAAGCTTTAAAGGCAATGAGTGATATTAGTGTGTAGAAAACATTGATTTATACTTGTTTTAAGGAAGTGGCCAAGTGGGTATGCATTATTTTAATGGGGTTGGTTAGGAAACGCCAATTAATATCTGGTCAGCAATTTTACTGCATGTAGGCCTTGAATCAATAATTGAATTGGTCTTTTGGTAATATATATTTGCTGATTTGGTAGAGTTTGCCGGCTTGAGACTGAGAGTCAGACAGAGAGAGTAGCTAAAAAGAAATCTAGAATTCTGAATATTACTTGATAAAATAATGCGATCGATTTGAACATTAATCAAATCAAAACAGAGAGAGGAGCTAGGGTGCATCATGCATGACAAAGTCAGCAGAGTGATATCAGTCAAGGTCAACAAGTCATCCATATATTCATGTACTTTTCTTCTTGGCGTGCAACTCATTGATTTATTAGTTAATTGATTATTTCATCAGATATATTTTGGATATCAATTGTTCATTTCTTGTGTTTGTCTCCTTAATTTGCTGACTTATTCTTGTATGGATCGATCATCTTATATACTTTTCTAACTTGGTGATCCCTTATCTTGTGGGGGTGAGAGAGAGAGAGAGAGAGAGAGAGAGAGAGAGAGAGAGAGAGAGAGAGAGAGAGAGAGGTGACTGAGGGAGTGATTGAGCATTTCTCATTGCTAGGAACTAATAGATAAGGGTGGACATTCCTAAATGAAAACCGACTGAACCAAACATTTAAAGGCCAATTTGATTTTCTCTTTGAAAATCAGAGAGATCAATTTATTAAAATGATAGAGACGTTACAATACGGTCTTTGGTAAGACACTCCATAAGCTAAGGAAGACTCTCATTTAACCAAAAAAAAAAAAACACTATAAAACGCACAAAAGTATGTGCTATAATTTGTATTAACTGTTTATGTTAAAGTAACTTAACCAACTAGTGGCCGAAAAAAAATGTTACTTAACCAACTAAATTAATGGATTTGGTTACCGATTTGAATTATCAAATTGGTGAATAGATGAAACAAACTAAACTTGATAATACAAATTAAATTATATATTTTTTAATACTTGAAATAAGTTATTAGGTTGGTATTTGTGTGTTGAAGTCCAAAAATTTGGGTCAATAAATTTTGTCAAAATCCATTATTCAACAAATTTTGGGCCTCAAAATCTTTTGAAATTTGGGTAGGGTTGGGTTTTTTTCCCAACCAACCGACAATTATCGACTACCGACCGATTCCGATATCGATAGTTCGGTTGATTTTCATGAAATTTCGGTATCGGTAGAATTATCAAACTATATCGGCAAACTCAGCGTCAGAAACGATTTGTGATGTCCTAGACTGTTGGCGTTCCGATACCAACCGACCCTCATCCTCTCTTCTCGATCTTCTCTGCTTCTTCTTGTGTGCCTGCTTCTTTTCTTCTCTTCCACCCGCCCGCTTAACAACACCCAGCTACAAGTCTACAATGTCGTCGCCACCGCCTTTGCCCAACTGCAAGTCGTAGCCGCCTCTGCACCATCACCTTTATCACCTCGATCTCACTATCTCAGTCTCTAGAAACCAGCAACCCGTGGGTCACCTCCATCCCCTCCACTTCCTCCACCACAAAAGACCACTAACCCAACACCACCACGACATCTCTCTCTCTCTCTCTCTCTCCTATGCAAAACCCCTCCATCACTAACCACTGATATCGACTGCCACCAATGGACACTGACCGACACCGAAATAGTCGGAAACCAACAACCGATGGTACGATGACGGCTTTGTTTTGTGCCATTCTGCTGGTGGCGGTTCCGGCCAATTGGTTCAGTAACCACCCCTAAATTTGGGTATTTTACATTTGTCAAAAAATTGAACTGATCCAAACTAATAAGTTCTTATAATTAAAAGAACTTAACAGGTTCGATTAGAGTTGACAAAATCGTCATTCCATACTTACCAGTTAATCCAACTGTACGTACTCTTCCTTACTAATAAATGAAACTCACAGCTTTTTTGTTAATTCTGATGACAAAAACTCGTGTGAGATGTTGATATATATCACATCATTATATTGACAATTATACAAATACAAATATAATATTTTTTTTAGGTATTCATAATGCATGATGTGTTTTGGGAATGATATCTCTTAACACATTAGACCCAATATGTGAGAATGATAACATAGTAAATTAATGCATCTGTTATATAAATTTTTCTTCTTGGTTGGGCTTATAAATGCACTTAGAAAAAAATTGCGGTTTGGGCTAGGCTATATATAGCACCCAACCAGTCCTTCAAGTGGCTCTTTCTAGACTATCGCATTGCATTAGTTCCACACAAGTATTTATGGTGAAGGAAATAGTGTACAAAAGAAAAATTATAATTAATGCCACATGTCACATATATGATAACATAAAAAATGTTGGGTATAACAGTAATATCATCACATAGTATAACTAATTCACGTGTTATAATATATATAGATGAATAATAAGTTTATACTTATAAATATAGTATTAATAATATCCACCTATATTATAACAAGTAAATTAATTATACCAAATAACTGTGTTATGGTTATATAAAATACATTAATATGTTTTTTTACTAAATTACAGTTATAACTTATATATTGTACATATTTGTTGTTTTCGGAGAGATTGAGTCACGGTCATAGCTTTAATGATCAAGCCATTATCTGAAGCCTTAAATTCTTATATATAAATCTTAAACTTTTATGAACTATAAGGTGATCCATGACAGGACAATTACAAAATATACAAATACACAATACAGATAAAAAGATTTTTGGCCCCAAACTAATTTTCCACTTGATATTTAATCAAAATTTTCATATATTTATTTTTTCTCAAGATAAATGTTATTTATTGATATATTTTTTGATTGTGAAAAACATAATTTTAAGATAATCGAAATAACCCAACACCAAAAAGACTAGAGGTACGAAAATTTTGTCCCTAAACATGAATGTAACACATCCATAATAATTAAATGATTAAAAAAATACAAGCACAAACATTAATTAATTATTATTATTATTATGGTACTGTTTGGTTCATGTTTAACACGTAATTATGGAATTGTAGCGACGATCGTGACCCTCTCTCTTTCTCCACATGCAGAACGTGGATATGGCGTCCCTTCAATTTTCGAAAATTAGCCAAAAATTGAGAACCAGAGCGTCAGATTCTTCTCGATTGCTTCTCATTCTTCTTCACGACTTCGCTACCCGCTCTCAATAGCTACAATATTGCATTTCCCGCAGTTTCTCTTATTTTTTTTTCTTAAATTTTATCTCCCTCGAAATTTCAATTCAATTTGGATTTATTTATAAAATTCATTCTTTTCCCCATTATTTCATTCTAATTTGTCAGAAATTCTGTTCGTATTTGATTTCATTTTGTTGACATGTGCCGAAATTTTGCGCGTTTGAATTCGTTTTCGGAAGTGAATTTGTTGGAAAGATTGAATTTTTGGAATCTTCAAGTTTGGATAGTATAGGGTGCAATTAGGGTTGGAGATATATGGTGTTTGGGAGCAAAGAAAGAATCAAAAGCTGGGGTTTGTTCAGGTCCCTGATCTGACCAGTACCGCAGAGGTAGGGGACTTGATTGATTGGATTGGATTGGTCTTATTGTAGTGAATGGGATTGAAGAAGAAGATTGATTTGGATGTTGAAATTCATAGAAGAAGAAGGAGCTGAGATTGGTATTTGATGGGGAACACATGTGTAGGACCAAATCTTGGTAATGGTTTCTTGCAATCTGTGACGGCTGCCGTTTGGCGAAACCGGCCACCGGAGGACCGCCTTCCTCCTCCCAATGGAGGAGGCAGCAGCAGTAAAAATGGCGGGGCGTCGAAATCGAATGGTTCTGAGGCTCCTCCTCCTAAAGCTCCTCCTGAGGCTGCAGCTAAAGCTTCTGAGGCTCCTAAAGCTAATTCTGATGCCCCAATTCAAAGCACCCCCCCTGAAACTGTGAAGATTGGTAATATTGATCAAACCCAAAAGGGGAAGGAGGAGGCTGCGAGTAAGGCTACGGAATTAGCTGATCAGAAACAGAAGAAAGCTCATATGAAGCGGGTTTCGAGTGTTGGGCTGCAAATAGAATCTGTGTTGGGGAGGAAGACTGGGAATATAAAGGATGTTTATAGCTTGGGCCGTAAGCTTGGGCAAGGACAATTTGGGACTACGTTCCTTTGCATGGAGAAGGAGACCAATAAAGAGTTTGCTTGCAAGACAATTGCAAAGAGGAAATTGACAACACAAGAGGATGTGGAAGATGTTAGGAGGGAAATTCAGATAATGCATCACTTGGCAGGCCACCCCAATGTGATTCAAATTGTGAGTGCTTATGAGGACGCTGTGGCGGTTCATGTTGTCATGGAACTTTGTGCAGGTGGGGAGCTTTTTGATAGGATTATACAGAGGGGGCATTATTCAGAGAGAAAGGCAGCTAAGCTTGCCAAGGTTATAGTTGGCGTTCTCGAAGCATGCCATTCTTTGGGTGTCATGCACCGGGATTTGAAGCCCGAGAATTTTCTATTTGTCAATCAGGAAGAGGAAGCGCCGCTTAAAACAATAGATTTCGGGCTCTCTGTCTTCTTTAGGCCAGGTATATATGATGCCATGTACATTAATTCATGCTAATCCAATGCTATTTATTTATTTATTATATCCAATCATATGGCTAACTGTTTCCTTTGTCATATATTGAAACTTATTCAATGTACATTGTTTAAAGTTTTCTGATCGATCACTTCACATTGTTATACTGAATGCTTTCAATATCTGAATTATAAAAAATACCCATCTTCCCAGGAGAAACATTCACTGATGTTGTTGGGAGCCCTTATTATGTGGCCCCAGAAGTACTAAGGAAGCATTATGGTCAACAATGCGATGTTTGGAGTGCTGGTGTGATCATTTATATTTTACTCAGTGGAGTGCCACCATTCTGGGATGGTGAGAATTAATATCATGGATCTAATTTGGCACCTTTTTTATATTGTATTTTCTTTGAAAATTTAGCCATATAACAAATATTACATCTAATTCCTAGTTTGCTTATCTGTTCTGGACCAGAAACGGAGCAAGGTATATTTGAGCAGGTTTTAAAAGGCGAACTTGATTTCATATCAGAACCATGGCCAAGTATATCTGACAGTGCTAAGGATTTGGTTCGGAGAATGCTTGTGAGGGACCCAAAAAAGCGGCTAACGGCACATGAAGTTCTTCGTGAGTAAAGGCGTCTCTGCAACCTTAAATTTTCATCAGATCTTAATTGCCATTAATGGATTATTTTGTGTCTCTTATGAATTGATCAATATATTTTCCTAGCTAGGTCGTGCTGTAATGCAGCAATAATTAAGTGTCAACAATTTAAATCTCAATAACTAAGGTGAAAAGTGATTAAGACTTAGATTTACTAATTAAAAACAATATCAAATATGGGGATGGGTTCGATCTCCACAGTGACCCAATCTAACATAAATACTGGAAGCAATATCATTCTTATCCCACGTCGTTTTCTCTTCTCAAACATCTCCTAGAGCATAAATTAAAGCAATATCAAGAACTGAAAAGGCAGACTACGAGATGCATTTTTCTTTGGGACGTACATTTGTATATAATTAAAGCATATGCATAAATTTTCATGGTAATTAAGTCTAGTGGTAATTTATCAGAACTATATACTAGTCCTCATCACATGGATAGTATGAAAGCGTACTGCATAGTTAGCATATATAGTTTATTGAATTGGCTTTTTGGAAATTTACTTGTTATTAATTGTTCCTTGCATATCATGCTTTTGGTGTCTTGTATGGCTTGCGCCATGAGGGTGTTTCGAACTTTGGCTTTTTCTATGTCGAAAAAAAAAAAAAAAAAAAAAAGCTTTGTAATCAATAGCATCTTTTTCCTTTTGGGGCGCATATCGATGAGTAAATAATTGAACACAAAATTGAAGGTGGAAAATGCTGATCTGAGTGTCAGTTTCTTGTTCAAACATTCGACCATTGAATGGTTTTGGCATTTCTTCTATCTTGAATCACGGCGTTGTATTAAGTAGCACTTTTGTTCTTGTGCAGGCCACCCTTGGGTTCAGGTAGATGGTGTTGCTCCTGATAAACCTCTTGATTCTGCTGTCTTAACTCGCTTGAAGCAATTCTCGGCCATGAACAAGCTCAAGAAAATTGCCATCAGAGTGAGTATTACACTATATATTACTCATCCTTAAATTTTACAACATTATAGGATGTTACATATCAGGTTTGCATGGTTAGGATATTATCTTTTAAATTTTCTGCAACAGTATTTTTTTTCATTCTTGTATAATTTTATGAAGTAAAAGCATGCACATGATGTTATGGTTTAGACAACGAATAATTGTTACAAAGCTATATATCTATCATACAAATCTATATTGAATATATCTATAAAAGCTCGATCTTCTCAAAAAATTTCTTGGAATGATATTGGTTTGGTTGCTTGGATTTTATTGATAATTAGAGAGCAGAAGCAAACACAGTTTATATAATTACCGGTCTAGTAATATTCCTGCATGAGGATTAGTGTGATTGCTGGTTCTTTTCTTTGGGTATGAGTTGTCTATTTGTGTTTGTTTTGTAGGTGATTGCAGAAAGCTTGTCTGAAGAGGAAATTGCAGGCCTGAAAGAAATGTTCAGAATGATAGACACAGATAATAGTGGGCATATCACCCTTGAGGAACTGAAGAATGGTTTGGAAAGAGTGGGAGCTGATCTCAAGGATTCTGAAATCAGTTGGTTAATGCAAGCGGTAAGCGCTAGCTAGCTAGTTTTGGATACATCAGAACTTTATGTAGTCATATGGCATATATACAACCAGTTTTGTAATCAGTTCTTTAATTGGCTTATGCTTGGCTGTACTTTTGTAAGCGAATGAAGCTAACACAGATTGAACACCTGACTAAATACTTCCCATGCGTCTAGGCTTGTGAGCAATTAATTAGTAATTTTCTCTGTTTTCTGATTGATGAATGGTTTAAAAAATTTCAGGCAGATATAGACAACAGTGGTACCATAGACTATGGTGAATTCTTAGCAGCAATGCTCCACCTGAACAAGGTCCAGAAGGAGGATCATCTTTTTGCAGCATTCAACTATTTCGACAAAGATGGAAGTGGGTACATTACTAAAGATGAGCTTCAGCAGGCCTGTGAGAAGTTTGGTTTACAAGACGTTCACTTAGACGATATAATACGAGAAGTTGACCAGGATAATGTACGTAATTGACTTCCCTAGCTACATGTTTGGTTCTCTTCAACCTATTTTTTTTTCCTTGAAAACTCTCGCAGGTACGAAATTGTTCACAGTACGTAATATATATCTCTCTGATTTACTGTGTTCTTTTCAGGATGGACGCATTGATTATAGTGAGTTTGTGGCTATGATGCAAGACACTGGTTTCGGCAAGGGATTACAAAGTAACATGAGTAGAAGGAATATTACAACATGACATTTGAGTATTGGATTCAGCAAAGCCCTCAAGCATATTAATTAGTACCTGATCCCTATTATATATGCCTAATCCAACAGCACAGTCTATAGTCAGCATGTACTAATATTTGGTCTTTCATAACTTAGCAGAGCTAGAGATGCATACGTACTGTTGTAGAGATCAGCCAGGTTTCAGGGAGTGAGAGAGAGAGAGAGAGAGAGAGAGAGAGAGAGAGAGTTAGTGCCCTGTTCTTTCTAGTGCTTTCATATTGTATTTTTACCATTTAGTTTTCTTTTTGAGTATATTCACTTGGAAGAGCTAGACTGCATTTCATTTATTTTTTCTGAAGTTATTAATTTATAAATGAATCTATATATTGTTCATTGTACATTTGATCTTTTATCAGATACCACAACTTTGATTATAATTAAAGAAATTGTCACTCAAGACACCTAGTTAGCCTAGCTAGCTAGAAGTTAAATGTCTATTCTCTCTTGTACAATAATATTAATTAATAGGAGGCTGATCATGAAGGTTTGCATATCCTTGTTGGTGTGAGTAATGTCCTTAATTCAATCAAATTCTCAGTTTTGAGGGCATTGGACATCCATTTATACATATTTTATTCATCAAGCTGTTCCAATGCCGAGGGTTGAATTTATGTGCATTGATTATATATAACTTTTTTTTCACAAAGTTTACGTGGAATCCATAGCATAATGGTAAGACTCACATGAACAATTAATGTGAGATGTTACATATAGGAGAGTCCTCTATAATAAGGATATCCCGTTTCAAAAAAAAAAAGTAAGGACTATATTCTTCTGGAATGTAGACCAATGAATCGACTCATCTATATATTTTTTTAGATTTTTTTTTTATTTGTGTAGAGGGGAGTCAAATTTAGGACTTCTTCGACATGCAGAGATAAATACTACTAAATCAATAATTTGTTGGTATTTATCTTTTTAGCTTTAATCTTCTACGTACTTATTTCCAAATTGATTATAATTAATAATAATCAAATTGCTAAATATACAATTTTAAATTTGGAATGCGCTCTTACCTTTCTTAAAATGAAATGAGGACATTGCTATAATTAAAAGAAGAGACTCATGTCCTCTTTCTTGTAGAATTACTTACATAAATTACTTTACTTCATATAGCAATGTTATATATACATGCATATATAATATAACCGACGTACGTAGTAGAACTTTAATTGGCAAAGAAAAGGACGGGGTTTCCATCAATTCTGAACATTAATAGCTTGATGTCGGCTTCCTCTTATATATATGCAGCCACCGTGTGCGATACGAGTCCTTAGTCCTTACTATGTACAACTTGCATCACTACTGCGCGCATGCTTTGTCGTCTTCCATGCCAATGCTCACGTTATGTATGCATAAATGCCTACGTACTAGGAGTTGTAATTTAGTCCCAAATATATATGTTAAGGCCCACATCTTTCGATTCTCACGTTGTTGCATAGATGATGTTTTCAACTTAACCATTTCTGATTTTCAACACAATCCAATATAGCAGGCTCATGCTAGCACATGGCTAAAATTGAGTCATAGTGGAAGACTGTACCTTGCATGCTATAACTTCTTCTGCATAGTCATATCAAAGAGAAGGAGGAGCTAGCCAATGAGGGTGTAGAGATGTTGGTGTGTAAAAGTGAATCTGGCTTTGGTTTATTTTTATTTTTATGCCAAATTGCGCCAGTAGTACTGCAAAGGTACTGTAACGTATATAGTACTCCACAGTCGACATTAATTGATAGGACCTCTAGAGCACACGTAGGTACTGAAAGTAACTGAACCATCTAATTTGTCTAAGTAATACATATGGACCAGGGCTAGCTAGCTTTTGGCCACAAGCTAGCATATGGAAGAAGATATATGCTTCATCAATATTCATGATATATAATTATATATGGTTCTGTTGAAGTTGATCTGCTACCTACCTCACTCTCTTCTGGTTCATGATGAGTTTCTTAAAATCCACACCAAGGTCCTTAAAATTGTTCCACTCCAAAGGAATTACTAATTAGATTAATAGTATCAAGTTGGTATTTTCACTATTTTGCACAATAATTGTTCGCATCTGAGATTTACTTTAAAATCATAACTAATGAGAGAGATCAAACCTTAAGAATTTGTTCCCTACCCCCCATTGAAAAATGTTGGCATTTTGAACAAGAAGATCATCAAATGCCCAAGGAAATTAATTTCGATCTTCTCATACAAGAAAAAAATTATGAACTCATGCATCATCACATAAAGTGCAATCGATCAGCATGTTTTTGTTTTTAGTATTACTTATCGTATCCTCTTTGCCAAGCATTAACACATGTTTATATTACAAATTGAAATATTCAATTATAATTCTGAATTACAAGCAAAAAAGCTTTTTTTTTGTTTTTTTTTTCGTTTTCAGTTATGAATGATCCCAAGGACCCCAGCACATGATACTTGACCTAACACACACCATCTTTTTCCAGACATGTATAGCTAGCAAGCTTTTGAAATTTCTAAAAACTGTATCACACATACACACCAACTTTTAATTCATACTTCACTTTCAAGCCTCTTTTTCAGGGGATGGAGATGAGAGAAAGAAAAAGCTGTAAGTCTCCCCACCCTTCACACCCTAATTAATTAATTTCCTGCAGCAGTCAGTTTCACCTTTGCATTATATGGACCACTATGTTTCTTCTTTTTATTTTCATTTTTATTTCACTTTCCTCATCCAAAATAAGACAGATAGAAACAGGCTGGTGGATGCATGAAGGTGTCCCATACAGCCTTTTGCTTGATTGCTCCCTCATCATATGACACATCAAATCCATGCATATGATGCTTGTACGTGTATTTTGTTTTGTGTATTATATCACGACAAAAGTCAAATAATCAAGTAATTAATTCAGTACTTCATTAATTTTTAAAATTCTCTCCCCACCTATTAATGTACTGAAGTACGTAGCTAATTAATAGTACTTGTACCCTCCAAGTGGTACTTAAATATTGATTTTGAAATATATAGAGGGGCAAGGAAGGAATAGATATCCTTAATGTTGGAAGAAATCCTAAGTCCAAATGCTCATTTCTTTAAATTAAAAGAAAAGTGAGATTTAGATTTCAATTACAACAAAATTTTGTCATCTTAATTAACCAATTTGAGGCCGGCCATCTTTACTTTTCTTCTTATCTGTCTTTTGCAATGGAAGTTGTGCATGCATATATACACATGTTGAAATTTGAGAGTTTGAGTTTACTAGCTAGGGTCACTTTAATTAGAAACCAATAACCTAGTGCCATATATGCCCACTACAACTAGTACCCCAATTAATTCACTCATTACCAATGCTGCTTGCCACTAGGGTTTCTGGCATTCCTCCATTTTCTTCCCACTGGGGTTTCTGGCATTCCACTTCTAATAAAATAATGCAATTTTTTATACTCTTTTAGGTGCATATATAAATAGCTACCCTTTCCAAATTCCCCCTACCCAAAATAAAAAAAGGCTTCTCAATTTTCGTATAGTTTTGATGCATGCATAGCGCAAGTCTAAATCTTTTGTTGATCTTTTTTGTGTTTATATAAATGACATTTATAATATTTAAAATTATATCGTTTTAGACTTTCATCAATTGTGCTTTTTGAGTATAAACTTAAGCAATTCAAACTCAAAATATTTTTTTTTTGGCCACTAAACTCAAAATATTTAACACTACGTGACATGCATGCACACTGATGTAGCATTACAGCCAATAGCAATTAAAATCATTACTTTTTGCCCTTTTTCTCTTTTTTATCCAATTCCATTTTTTCAGCTTTGTTATATATACCGAAAGGGGCCTTCAAATCAACCTTTTTTGGTGTGTGGTTGTGTCACTTGTGCGGTGGATTGAATTTCCCAATTCTTCCCCTCCATCATCATCTGCTTCGCACCTGCCTTGCACAATGCACATGCAAAAAGGACCAAAAAGGAGGAAAAAGATTTGCTCCCAATGCTATCAGATACGTGATCTCCAAGCCGTACGTGGCAGCACCACAAGGCAGCTGCAGGGGAATGAGTCCACGTGTCGCGGCACTTGCGGTGGTGACTCACCAACCATCAAGTCAAACTGAACTGTCAGTGGGCGATTCCTAGTCGTACACGTGGCGACTGAATGACAGCTAATCTGGTTTGTAATAAGTAATTATAATAATAACTGGTTTATAAATTGGCAATGCCTAGCTATTCATCCGTTAGGACTCGACCTATGAGTATGACTGACTGCCCATCCCTCTCTCGCAGTCACGTCTTTGTCACGTGACTTTCCCTCTCTTGGACGGCACCGCCCATTTGAGATTAGGAGGGAGAGTCAGAGAGAAGTTGTTTTTTGATCTCATTTTCTATTTGTTTTTGGCATCGGAAAATTCCATTAAATATTCCGTATTATGTTTTAAGATTTATTATTTTAAAGAGTTAAAAAGAACTTTTAAAACTATTTAAAATGACGTATAAATTTGATACTCAACATTATTTTTAAGATGCATATAATATAAATCATTTTGTAATGTACATATCAATAACACAATAACATTACTCTAACATGCATAATGCGCGAAAAACCATTTTTTTATGTTGCTTGCCTTTATCGAGTGCCTTCAATGCTCTTCTTCATCTTACTTCGATTTTTTGTAAATAAACCCTAAAAATAAGGAGCTCATTTAAACTACATATGAACCCTAAAAACAATTAATACTAGCATACATATACAATACTAGCTAGGGTATTGTTGCATACGCATATACAGTTGGTAAGGAAAATACTATATATTAGTACAACATTTGAATCCATATAGTATATTTATGATCGATATACACACTGCATTAATGAATTAAAAAAATACTGCTATTGTATAGTTATAAAACATTATATAAGTTTAGAAAAATATTTAAAAAATAGTTAAGCTAAATAAGATTATCCGTTTTTAAAATACATTTTTAATTGATTATTATGATAAGTGAGTTATTTAATTAGTATATATATATATATATGTGATGAACACTAGAGAAGAATTTGAGGATGGGAATAATTGAATAAAGCAAGCCAAAACCAGGCAAGGACAGACTGGACAGTTAATCATGGGGTACATGCCACGAGGCAAGATTTTGTAGAGAGATGGAATTGGAGGAACAAGCACCTCATGCAGCAGGTCGACCCCCCTTAATCCTTATCATCAGGAACCACCAAAAATGTCTTTTGGGGCCAACTTTTTGTCCACACATCAATTTTCTGCGCACCTATCACCCTATATGGTCCATCATAATTCATACAAGTCTCTACCCTTAAATTACCACTCTACCCTTCACTCGATCTTTACAAAAACTATTATAGGTATTGTATCATGATCAACTTTTTCCTTTTTTTCTTTCCACATTTATTGTTATAATTATACTGTTGAAATATTTTATATTTCATATATAATTGAACAAAATTTGTAGTTTGGCTAGCAGGATAAGGCATTATCCCTTGCCCAACTTGGCAGTAATGATTCCATTGGTAGGGTGCTACAATGCTTCTCCTGCATATAGTTAGCATCTTTAGATGAGCTATAACACTTAAATCCACATTTAACTTACTAATTATTTATTGGATTAATGATTTTTTTCTTCACAATATTAAAAATATTTCAATTAAGTTCAATTTGAATCCTCTTTTACATAATAAATAAACCCACACTTATCATTATTATCATATTTCCTTCACTTAAATGAGAAAACGAGTAAGAGATATTTTGCATACAATACAAATTTGGCCAAACACACCCCCAACCAAGAAAATAAAACAATGCTTTTGATCGACTAAGTTGCAATATTTATGGAAAGTTTGCTAATTAAAAAAATATTTATGAAAAATTTAAGATAGAGAAGTGTAGCAATGTGGGATATATTAATTTCACCAAAGAATATTTGTCATTTATGTCACCATTTAATTTGTAGTGGGATTAATTCATAAGTTTATAATTAAATTGGCATGCATGGTTTTGTTTTTTTGGCTGGCCATGGTACACCGTACACATGGACCTCTAGATTTTCATTTTTATGGCACCTGGAGGCATCCCTAGCTAGCTACCAAATAAAATAAAAAAATTACTTTCAAGTCTTATTTTTTAATTTTTTTAATTACAAACCTAGCTAATTAAAAAATTAAGTTCAAGTTCAAGTTCAATCTGTCCATGTATGCATGCATAAAGTTGAAAAAATACACTATCGTGCGCTCGGCAAGATACCGAAGGCTCGGTAGACCGAGCACTCGGCGTCGGTGGATGCAGATGCTCTCGTTTTTAAGTTGCAAATATATCTTTTTAATTTGCAGATGTATTTTTTAGGTTGCAAATGTATATTTTTTTGTTGCAGATGAAATGTTTTAAGTTATAAATGCAATTTTTAGATGCAGGTTAGGTTGCGCAGATACATCTATTGAGCACTCGATGACCAGACATTTTGGGCTTTTAGCCTTTTACTTAATTTTTAGGTCGGCTGAAATTTGAATTAAATTTATTTTTCATTTTAGATACATAATTAAAGCACCCATAAAAAAAACGGCCGTTGTGTGAAATGCATAAAAAGGGTGGCTGGCAAGATGCCATTTATGACGTTGCTCCTAGCTAAAATTATGCAATCAATAATTGGTACACTTTGTATATTGTATTGATTTATGGTAGTGACTCTAAATGCTTTAGAAAAAAAGAGAGTATGCATTTTTCTTTTCTTTTTTTGTTGCATTAAAGGGAATTGAACTCTGCACCTAGTTTAATTCTAATTTTTATTTATTTATTTTTTTTCATTAATTGGATATAGAGTATTCTTAATTTGCATTTTATTCTGAATATATATATATCTAATAACTCTCAAGTGCGGTTAATCGTATTTTTTCTTTTTTAAATTTTTAGTGCCGATTGATTAGTAAGGATACCACTAATAGGATTTTTTTTTTTTTTTTTTATCACCGTTTTTTATTTCATTTCGGATATGATTTTATTTCATAGTGTAAAATGACTTTTAGAGCTTAGATATTATGTTTACTTTTGGATTTTAAGTGCACAAAATCCAAAATTAAAGTCTAATATTTAAGTGACAATGGATTATTGAGTGATCGAATCCAAAAAAATTTACACTGCTCACTAATCGGCACTTCTAGGGATGCATGCGGCCATCCATTTTAAAGATGAATTGTATTTACACGATAATATTCGTTTGTTAAATTATGAATCTAGATCAATGATTAAGTTGATTTTTGAATGAATATGCATTTCAGCTTTAGTCCATGAGTACGTAAAAAAATATTTTACATATAACGGATACGTACAAATACAATGTATTATTCTTTCTCTTGCCTTCCACTCATATGGATTATAGCATAGCGATGAATGATTCTTTCCTCATAGCTAGAGTCATGTTGCATGTAACAAATTAATGACATTTCCCAGCAAAATGATCAGAAGAATAATCATGCCTTTTATGGCTCTCCAATATGCTGCATGTAGTTTGGAGTAGAAAGGAAAAGGCATAAGTAGTGCGCAAAAGAATTATCATACTAAAACTACGTGAAATTATGATGGAAAAAAAGAAAACAGGAAAGGCTGATCAATATATCCCTAGCTCGCTAGCTAGCTAGCTAGAAGGATCAATTTCAGTTATCAATAGTAAAATCACATGATTAGGTGTGAATGAATTTGGCGCTAGTCTAGTCCTTATGTTGTATACTTGTATATATTGATATTATTCTCAACTTCACTGCTTAAGATTTAATATATATATATATATAGAACCATCTTATAAAATTTTGATTTAGCGCAACAGTACCTTAGTCTTCAAATCCTATAATATCATTAAACACGTAGACTTCTTAATAGAGGTGGAAATAGGTCGGATCAGTTGCATATTGACCAAACAACTGACTTAACTTGACTCGACAAAGCCAATGAGGCCATTTTTGATAACCAATAACCAACCTACCCATTATGAATCGGTTACGAGTCAGTTACTGATAAGACTGATATAAGTAGATCAATTGGAATTATTAGACCAACATTTGAACTAAGTTTGATGGATTGGTTGGTATTATCAGTCCGATTTAGTGTTGGTAGAATTATCGGCTGACCAATAATAGGTCGGTTGGCCGGTAATAGCCAGTAAAACCGATCCATTTCCACCCCTACTTTTTATCATATAAACACGATATATTACTTTGAAAAGCGTAATAAAATCACAAATATTTAATCTATCTCTCTACTTAATAACTTAAGTTTTAAGATGATCGAAAATATTAAAATAGGATGTAATAACAATGGGATAGGGCAGTCAGAGACGAAGAAATTTTCAAATATTATTAATACAAGATTAATTGTCAATAGAGCCACCGATGGGTCGACTATGAGACAATGTACGTTCTGAAATTAATCAAAATTCCAAATGAAGAAGAAAAACATGGACCGTTATGGAGGAAAACAACAAAAGCTTTGGTTCCCTCTTAAAAGGGTAATGTGATGAGACCAAAGCATGACCTCATAATATTAGAGACATGTAGCCCCGACACTAATCTAGCAAACAAAATTCATGGCATGCATCTGTCGCATTGGGGCTACTTGATTAGGCGGCACATCAGCCATCCAAATGAGGTTAAACATCATTAATGTCAAAAGTTAATTGCTTAATTTTGATTCATAGCTAGCTAGCAACTCACTCGTTACTTGATCATCATCATCATCTATTCAATTCAATTCCACAGAGAGAACAAAACCAACAAATTCCAATCAAAACAGCAACACCAAATCCTCCAAACACGTGTACGACAATGATGCATGCATGGGTACTTATGAGTATGATTGATATTGCTCCATTCATTCATTAATTATAGTATCTCACATATCTTATATGTGTATATGTTTGAGTCAAGTTATTATCACAATTATGGAAGTACATGTGTTTTTAGTAAATTATGGGCAAGTGTAGGGGTATTTTGGTAATTCACTTCCCCTCTTGATTGCATTCTTGCTCTTTATAAGGAGTGGGGAAGCACCCAGAAGTTGAGATCACGCATTGTACCCTCCAAACTCCAAACACCAAAAGTAGCTCTCTCTCCCTCTAGTCTTCTTCTACTCTGCCCATTGCTTTTCATGCATATAATTAAGAATAAGGTATGGATATTTGGATAATTTCATCATCTTTTTCCAACCCTTTAATCCTTCATTAACCATAATGTCTTGGGCTTTTGATTTCATTTATTCCTATCTTTTCCACCATTTGATTACTTTAATTTAATGATCGTGGATATTTCATTATCTTCCTCTTGCAACTTTTCTCATGAAGTGTATTATGAATTTGGCCAACCATTTTGATCTTCTACTAATCTTTGATTTGTTCATATATATACATATATATATATATTGAGGACATTGTAGAAGAATAAGTTTCTACCTAGGAACCACCCCCAATATCCCTTTTCCTTAATTTTTTTCTCTCCATTTCTTTAGAGAGAAAAACTCCCAAAAATATTTTCTGTACTTTAAATTTCTAACAAGACAACATATTAATGCTCCTACCTTAAAGTTCCCATTTGTGGTGTGGATTCCTTTGCAACTTTACACCATACAACCTAATGGTTAGGATATACCTACCTCATCGAAAAGGCATGAACAAAATGAATGGTACACTCATATTGTGAAATAAGGGTGCTTCAATTTACCATATTAGAACCGGTCATATACCATTAATTTCAAACCTTATCATAACTTTATTACAAGACTCATTGGCTAAACCATATCATATCTCTCTTTTTTGGTCAATTATCACATGCATGCACATGAACTTAACTAACTTTAATTTTGCATGATTTTGTGAGTTGAAGTAATGGAGAAGCCAAATTCATCCGGGTTGGCAAGGACCAAGTCTGATCAACTGGTGGTGGAGACGGCGGGGGCCGCCTTTAAGTCTCCGCCAAGCGAACCCTCTGCGGCGGCAGCTGCCGCAGAGGGTGGCGGAACGCTCTCGAGGAAGTCCAGCCGGCGCATGATGGCAGCGTCACCGGGACGTGGCAGTGGGAGTACCGGCAAAAACACACACATTAGGAAGTCTAGGAGCGCCCAAATGAAGCTGGAGCTGGACCATGAAGTCAGCAGCGGCGCGGCTTTGAGCCGAGCCTCCAGCGCCAGCTTGGGATTCTCATTCTCCTTCACCGGTTTCACTGTGCCCGCTGATGAAATCGCCAACTCAAAGCCTTTTAGCGACGACGAGGATTTCCGTAAGTACATATAATTTGTACCTTAATAGCTTAATTTCATGCAAAGTGCTTATTATTAAGTAATTAGTGCATGCTCTTCACACATATGCATAAGAAAATTAACTATAAGCTTTTTTTTTCTTTTTTCTTTTTTTCTGTTTTTAAAAATTAACTATATGTTGAAGAAAATTTATGCCACTGCAAGAGCTAAAAAGACAGGGCAGGTCGAATTGTGCATTTTAATTATTTTACTATTGAGTATGTGGGTGTGCATATGCATGCACATGTTTTTGCTTTTGTATTTGTTCTTTTTTGTTTTTGTTTTGGTGATATGCATGTTACTCGATCTCCACTCCCACAATTACCTTTGTTTCCCATCATGTGAGTCCCAATCCAAAGAGTAACTTATAAAATATTTATGACACTTTCAATTTATTTGGGTTTTGAATAAATTTATAATATATATGACTTGAATAATATAAAAAATGATAAATGAAACATGGGTTTTGGCCTTTGGGTCAGTTTCTAATGTTTTTTTTTTGGCCAGTGGGTCAGTTTCTAATGTTTTGAGTTGCAAATGCTTTAATATAATAGCATCATGACTTGGGCTTGCTTTGCTAGGTGATTTTATTACCTTCGAGAGGAATATCACCATATTCCTATAGGCTATAGCCTATAGTTAGGATAGAGAAACATAAGGGTTTTTGGGTCATGGTGATCTTTGAAAGGCACCTTTGGCAAGTAAAAGGGGAAGAGTGAGCTTTTGAGTAAATGATTGGGTGTTGATTGAATGCTCTCAATAGCCAGAGAGGAAAAATCCAATGACAGTTTGCCAACTTTTTGATTGAATCCACTCAATATAAAAACAAAGAACTGCCAGTTTATGACTTTTAAAAAGTGAACAGTGCTTTACAATGACTTGGAAATGTGAATCTGGTGAGAATTGGACCCCACTGCTCCGAAAAAAGGGAAAAACATTTTGCCACTTTCCACCCATTGATTAAGAAGTTTGAAAAGGAAAAGAAACAATATTAATCCAAAATTCATTAAACCAAAAAATTAATCTTATATTCTAACAAGTTAAAAATGTTAAGGAATATTAAGCAGAAAGGAAAAAATAAATAAATGATTTTAAAAAAATGTTTTTTATAGTAATTGACTGGGGACCATCCCATTATCCCAACAGTAGAGTACTGGTGTGGCATGTTTAATTTCCACCTACCATTGGCATGTGTACAGTGTACACTATTGTTTGGTTCTCTTTTTCTATGTCTGGCCTTTTTTTTTTCTCTTTGTTAAAGGTTAAGAATGGATGGTGATGGTGTAATAACAGTAATATATGGTGTGGTCATCACTAACTTATTCTGTGTTGCTTCACATCACTCTTAATCTCACAGTATGCATGTTTTGACTAATATTTTAAACTGATACCAGAAGAACAGACTAGTCTTATCTGGGTCCCAAATATAGGTGAAATGAAATCATCTTTGAAAATTATATTTTTATGAATATCAGACCACAGTCTACCTAAATAAGACTTTTGGTCCAACAGGATTAAAAAATTAAGAACAAAATGAAATACCCATGAATATGGGAGATTGACTAGTACCACAAACTGAAATAATAATCCCAGTTTGACAAGATAACATGCTAGATTTTAGATAAAAAGAACTTTTATACATATTTATTTGGGTGACTTGGGTCATTCGAGTGTACCAGTCTGGAGTTTGTGAGTCGTGTGTGAGCAAAAAAATGAGGATTCATAATACTTTCTGCTTTTACATTTCATCTTTGCCATACTAGTTGGTCTATCACATCAAAAGATCATCTGGAAATTTGAAGCCTCTTTAATATTTTGAAGTACAACTGTACAAGTAACAGAAAAGGGAGAAGAAAACATAGACCCAAGTGAATTAATGACAAAGTTATTGTGTATATCCAGTTGAAAATTTGATGCTGATCATGAACAACATCCATGGAATTATGGAAAAGACTCAAAAGAGTGCTGAGCTTCTTAAAGAAATATGAGGTTTACTCAAATTTTGCAGTGCATATAAGATATGCATTCAAGCATCTGAAAATCTTGCTACTTATAAAATCATCTAAACCATGATTATTGCTAGGCATGAGCACTGTGTTTTACTTTATTTTTAACCTGCTAATAGTAAAATAACAATAACAACGAGCCTTCATTCATTGCATATTGCAGCTGAAGATCTTGAAGCTGGCACCCGGAAGCAGAAATTTCAAACAGAACCCACCCTGCCTATTTATCTCAAGGTTTTTCCCCTTTAGTTACAAGTACTTAACACAAGTTACAAGTTGCCATGCCATGTATGTTTTTTCTTCTCCCTTCCCAAACCATAATGCAACTGCATCTACCGGCGTAATTCGAACCTGTGTTCCACTCGTAGTGCACGAATTGATGTGATACTTACTATCTACTTGGACAGGCAAGGATGGAGAATGATCTAGACATCAAGGCGATCCATAGAACATGGCTAGCAATATAGCATGGTCAGGTTCAGTCTTGTACAGAGTTTCATTCTATATGACTTGTATGTACAAGACTTGCCCTTCTTTCCATCCAAAATTAAGGTGCTACATAATATTCATATCATAATGTAAACTGCTGTTAGGGTCCTAGAACCAAAAGGAACCATGAGTTTACACACTTACAAAGCTAGTTTAGAAAACCTGCATTCAGGCTAGGAATCCATATACCTCATTTTTGTTTTCTGAGCCACAGATTAGCCTGAGTAAAGGCTCAAACAATCAAATAAAAAGAAACACCAAAAGCATCAAAGAAAGAAGGGTATGGGCAGTCTGATATATCTTCCTGAAAAGTAACTGTACTCTTTCTACATTGCAATAAGTTAGAATTTTATTACAAGTAACTAGTTAGCAATCCTAGTAAATAAGGCTAACTCTTCTTCTGGTTTTTCAGTTCACAGATGTGGCATACAAGGTCGTTCTCAAAGGAATGAGGACAAACGAAGAGAAGGATATCTTGAATGGGATTACCGGTTCGGTGAACCCTGGAGAAGTTTTGGCTCTGATGGGACCATCAGGAAGTGGAAAGACCACACTCCTCAGTCTGCTTGGAGGCAGGGTAGCCCAAGGCAATGTCAGTGGTTCAATTACTTATAATGACCAGACATATTCCAAGTTCCTTAAAAGCAGGTATATATGAATCTAAAACTAAGTTTCGTCACTGTAATAAGTAGAGAAAATGGAGGAGCAACAGAAACTAGGTGGACAGGAAGAATAAGGATCAAGGCTTTGGTTTGTCTTTAGGCAACCAAAATGATTTTCCATCAAAACCTGCTTGATTTATGCGCAATTCATGGTTTCTTTCTCCTTCAGAACACTGTCCACCTAATTTTGCTACCTCAAAGAAAAGTACAATAATATTCATACATGTGAAGTGCATATGTGCAACAAATGACATGAGACATATGGCAGGATAGGATTTGTGACTCAGGACGATGTTCTATTTCCTCACCTTACAGTGAAAGAAACATTAACATATGCAGCCCTCCTACGGCTGCCAAAGACATTGACAAAAGAGCAGAAGGAAAAACGAGCAATAGATGTCATTTATGAGCTAGGCTTAGAGAGGTAAATTCTCCTTCTACCTGTTACCATTGTATTTTGGAATGCCTATAAGCATTGTTATCAAGGGACTACCTGAGGGATAGAT
This sequence comes from Dryas drummondii, assembly GCA_003254865.1. Lineage (NCBI taxonomy): Eukaryota > Viridiplantae > Streptophyta > Magnoliopsida > Rosales > Rosaceae > Dryas > Dryas drummondii. Next base: position 1,837,211 of record QANW01007568.1, on the reverse strand, counting down.
ACATATATGATGAAGATCATATTAGAAACAATTGATTGTCTTGGTGGATTCAAAAGCTAATCAGCAACAATCCTTGATATGTACAGGTGCCAAGACACTATGATTGGTGGCTCCTTTGTCCGCGGGATATCAGGTGGAGAGAGGAAGAGAGTTTGCATTGGCAATGAGATCATAATTAACCCTTCCCTTCTGTTTCTCGACGAACCAACCTCTGGCTTGGATTCTACAACTGCACTGAGAATCGTTCAGATGTTACAAGACATAGCAGAGGTATGTTAGAATTGGCATTCCTGGAGCCACTCCTCATTACACCTTATTTCTACTACCTGGGATTGACCAACAGATTCTGTATCACAATTAACTTCTATGTTGGAAAATACCGAGGTGCTTTTAGTCTCTCCAACATCAAGTACCCAAATTCTTTTAAAATACCACAGTTTTTAATTTATAAAAGTAAGACTTCAACATTATAAATATTATTTTTCAGAAGCAGCTACTTGAAACAAGAAAAACTGAGATGCCAATATCCTAAGAAATTTGTGTAGTCATTCTGCAATAAAAATAGTAATGAACACAATGCAAAAAATAACTTGCTTTGTATGGCAGGCTGGCAAAACAGTGGTGACAACAATCCACCAGCCATCAAGTAGACTCTTCCACAAATTTGACAAGTTGATCCTTCTTGGGAAGGGAAGCTTACTCTACTTTGGAAAAGCATCAGAAGCAATGGTTTATTTCTCATCCATAGGATGCTCCCCTCTTATTGCCATGAACCCAGCAGAGTTCTTGCTAGACCTTGCAAACGGAAACATAAATGATGTTTCTGTACCATCAGAACTAGAGGATAAAGTGCAAATGGGATATTCAGAAGCTGATACAAGAAATGGAAAGCCATCTCCAGCAGTTGTGCATGAGGTACATTCTGATTGATTTTTTATATTTCTAAGACTTAGGCACTCACATAATTGCAACTAAATTATCCTATGTGCAATTGCCACATGAGATTTCAGACAGCAACACCAAAAACTGATGTTTCTATTTGAAACCAGTATCTTGTGGAGGCCTATGAGACACGAGTTGCGAACGAGGAGAAGAAGAAGCTTATGGTTCCTCTTCCCCTTGACGATGAACTGAAGTTGAAGGTGTCTTTTTCAAAACGAGAATGGGGAGCAAGCTGGTGGGAACAATTTCGTATCCTATTCTGTAGAGGAATTAAGGAAAGGAAGCATGACTACTTCAGCTGGTTGAGAATCACCCAAGTCCTCTCCACTGCAATTATCTTGGGTTTGCTCTGGTGGCAGTCAGATAGCAACAATCCCAAAGGCCTGGAAGATCAGGTAAATCATTGTCTTCTCAAAGCAATATAAGTTAACTGACCCTCTTTGATATTCAAACCCTCAACTTTCCACCAAAAGAACCACCACTTGGAATACTCCATCATAACAAATGAAAAAGATAGAAAAGAAACGAATAGCTTACTTCTATACATCACAACAACTGGTCACTTCTGTAGTTCTTCTACACTTTGGTCCACTCCGTTTCTTCCCACTGTGCCATAGCTAAGGCATCTATCAATAAACCTCACCGCATTAATAAATGGCTTTTCATTTTTTGCCCTTCACCTTGTAAGTTTGAGGCATTCATCCAGATCCTAATTATTCCTCACCTATGCCATCACAAACTATTGGTTGTCAAAACTGATTCTTTTTCCTCCCTTGCTCTTTGGAATCTATTCTCTTCTTATTGTCTTACCTAAATTGAATCTTATGTTGTCCTATAAAGAACAGTTGGAAGAAGATGAGGGTTACAAATATCATGGTGGGCAGAAGGGTTTCAAGATCTGTTATTATTATCTTTTTTTGGGTTCAAAAGAGGTCTAAGATCTAGGGAGGGAGAGGAAAGAGTCAAACTCTCGTCGTGTGTGTGGGGTAAGTGCCCTATCACTGGCATTATAAGCCCCAACATAAAATTTAACAAATGGGAATAGGAAGATGGTGAAATTAACTTAATCAAGAAAGGTCAAAACCATGCAAGCATAACTTGAATGCATGCATTTATGGAATATACAATGAGCTTATAACCTTTGAACTTACCCTAAATTGCAGGCAGGGCTGCTTTTCTTCATTGCTGTCTTCTGGGGATTTTTTCCTGTCTTCACAGCAATCTTCACATTTCCTCAAGAAAGAGCCATGCTGACTAAGGAAAGAGCAGCTGACATGTACAGACTAAGTGCATATTTTGTTGCTAGGACTACAAGTGACCTCCCACTTGATCTATTGCTACCAGTACTGTTCCTTGTTGTGGTATACTTCATGGCAGGCTTAAGGCTGAGTGCTGAAACCTTTTTCCTAAGCTTGCTTATAGTTTTCCTCTGCATTGTGGCAGCACAGGTATGTCTCTTTTCTGCTACTGGTTGAGAAAACACCGAGTAAAAGATACCATACTTATCTAATTAAGGATGAACACAAAACAGGGACTTGGGCTAGCCATTGGAGCTACATTGATGGACTTAAAGAGGGCCACAACTCTGGCTTCAGTAACTGTGATGACATTCATGTTGGCTGGCGGGTTCTTTGTGAAAGTAAGCAAGCAAGTCTGTCTTGAAAGTTTTGATTTGTGTTAAACTTTATTTCCTAAAAGATTTCATTCATGGCCATATAAAGAAACCAATTTGTATGGATCATAACTAGAGATATTATAACATAATAGGCTTTGACTGGAGTTAAAAGAAGATATATAGTAAATATGGTCTTTATCAGTGAAAGGAAGGGTTAGTTTGGCATTCTCACTAGAAATATACTTGCTAGGATGGCAGATACATCTAACACAACACATTGTCTACAATGTTGCAGAAAGTTCCAGTGTTCATATCTTGGATCCGCTATATGTCTTTCAACTACCATACATACAGGCTTCTTCTCAAGGTGCAGTACGAACACATCACACCCGCCATTAATGGGTTGCAAACAGACTGTGGTTTAACAGGAGTTGCTGCCCTTGTAGCCATGGTTTTTGGATACCGGCTCTTGGCATACCTATCTTTGCGGAGAATGAAGCTTCAAGCTGGAGCCTAAATGTGATCTAGTCTTCAAGGAAGCCTAGATCAGGACATAATATGTTCCATTTTCTTCTTTACAAGCTTTCTTTTGAAGGAAGAGTTTCGAATTAACTGAGGATCACTGATACGGAACTTCTGCATTATCCAGAATTTGCAGACTTTATCGCATTTAGCAGGTGAAAAGTCAAATAGATTGTTAGCTGGCGTGTAGCCGTGTAGGCCATTCACTATATGGAGAAATTTCAGATCGAGTTGTTTTTGGAAACTTTGAACTCGAGGTAACAAGTGGAATTCAGATAAAAAGAAACCTGTATTTTATGTGTGAATTGTAATTGACTAAAATACTCGTATGATTCTACTTATTTCATGAATGAACTTTTTCAAATTCATCTCTAGATGGATGCAAAATGAAGGCAAAATTTCCATAGATTGATTTCCTGAATAGCAGTTAATAGAGTTACCGCTTACACATGTACATTTTTAAAGACAGAAGAAAATACAAATAAACTACAGCCGGCTACTCAATTTATCAGGAAAACATAGTACATCAAACAGCATGTAGACCACTCTACAGTTTCTCTACAGCTTATGTATAAACTTCATCTAAGGCAATTCAACTGAGCCAAAGTTGATAAAATGGCTAGTGCCATGAAATTCCTACTTGGCTCCGTAAAACTAAATATGGAGAGCAACCTTCCTCAACCTGCTGTATAACAATGCTACTTCCAAGTAAGATATATGCTTTTCCAGCCAAATGGTCACACTCCATCTTATTTTATCCTATCAACATGCCGCAACCTGCTGTCTATCATTGCTGCTTAGCAAGCAATATAATGCTTCTGTAGCCAAATTATCAAGCTGCATTTCGTATTTTCCTGCATGACATTTCATGCTAATGTCCTTAACCATCCAAGTAGCCGAAGGAGGGCAATATCCAATATTGGGGACTTCTTCTCAAGCCCTGTCAAAGAAATAAAAATAAGGAAAATAAATAAATACGTCAAAATGAAAGCTCTAAAGAGTTCTTAACAAAAAAATATTAATAATGGGTGGTTCTATAAGAACCCCCTTATTTTCTCTTTAAGCCCCATAAATTATTTTTTTCTTAATGAAATTAAAATTTACCCTAATCAATATTTTTATATGATTGCTAATGCAGACGAGACTTCATTTATAAAAAATAAAAAATCCGGCTACCATGACCAGAGCAGAGGATCCCGTGGCACCTCTGTTCCATGGAGGGGAGAGGGAGGCAGTGGGTAGATGGGAAGGAAGGAAAGAGGGAAAGTTATTTCTAAAAGAAAAAAATTGGTTTCAGCTGTTTTTTTCAAGGGTGAAATCGGATTAGAAAATTTACAAAGAAAGAAGGCACAATTAAGGGGTCTAAATAACCTCACCCATTAATTAAAAGGATAAAAGAAGTTCTCAATTAGTTAATATCAAGACATTCAGCTATTAGCTGTAACTTATGTCAAAAGTTGAGAGAAGTCATCATTTACAAGGGTGTTCATCACAAAGCAACCCAAAAAGTTGCCAAGGTCAATCCGTCCTGGTACCGACCTCAATTCTAGTATTGTCTCATCGTGTTAACTCAAAATCAATAAAATTATTTTCCATATGAACTCATAGTGTGAACTCGCAACTAGTTAAGCTTTAGTAGAAGACCAATAGAAAATTCCATATGATTTCACATTGAAATAAGCCTCTAGAATACCTATATCAGCAGCTACTCGATGAGCACACATTACTCCTGAGAAGGATACAGCTATAACTCCTTGTCCTGGAAAGCAACTATCACCAACACAGTAAAGACCATCTATGGCCTGCATTTTTCATCATCGCATGGATGGCCCAGTTAGTTCACTATGCTCAAAAACTATAACTAGTGAACCATCGATTTGAGATTATAAATGAACTTACTGTTGTATTAAATGGCATTCCCAATAAGCCCTTAGGATTTCTGCGTGGTATTGGTCCATAAGTACCCTTGTCACGAGCCAGGTACCGCCTGTGTGTCTTTGGTGTTCCCACCTGCCATAATTGAAAAGACTTTTAATGGACATATCAAATTTTGAAAACTAAAAGTTTTGGAATCCTAAGCATACTAGAGCATTCATCAATAGAAGCGAATAAAATCAGCTTCAGTAAGCTCATAAACAGCAGAGGGCCTAAAAAGCAAATGCCTCAGGAGGAACATTTGTGAAGTTGAAGATAAACACGTCATTATCACTCTCATACAGGAAATTTAACTCATCAAAGTTCCAATACCAAAGAATCTGTCCCACCATTTTAAATTCTTGTTCATAGGTTGTGAACATAAGATTTATGATGGCTTGCTGCCTCCCACAACCAGGTATGTGAATCCATTTTCACCATTTCAAAGAGTTGGGTTCATAAGATCTTGCACTATGCTCTACGATAACCACCTATCTACCAATCCACTTAGAAAAGTAAAGGAGAGGGGATGAAAGAGAAGAGGAGTCAATAGATGGGAACAATATCTGTTCGGGGCCCTCACTAGAAAAACTCTAAAATGTTGACACCTATTCTTCATTTAGGACCTGATGCTAATTATGCCACGGTTTCAGAGCTGCATAAATCTTTGTACAATTTTGAGGAATTAAATATACCACACATAAATGTTAACAAAAGATGAACCTTGAATGGCTTCACCCAATTGATAGATTTAAGATGTTGTGACAAAGTTTTATGCACATACAACATTTCTGCAGCAACTGAAGTTCAATTTTAAATTGACATCACCATAGTTGCTCATGTTAGAGATATAGGTTCTTTTATTACTTTATTATCGACGTTTACCGTTGGAGGGAACTATTTTACTTTTTCACACATTTAATGAGTGTATAAGTAATACTCAGGAGGTCAAGCCTCTCAAACAGTCAAACCCATTAACTGCTTTTCTGTTGTCTGCTTTTCTATATACCTACCCTACTTCATATATTTCAACTTGATATCAGAGCATTGTAAGCCAATTTTATTTCTTTTTGGGTTCTATGGAAGAAGAACAACACCGCATATGCTCCAGACCAGAATTCATTGATGTCAGCAGAGGCATTGTGCTGACATCAGCATTCCGGTAAGGGGCAGAGACACCGCAGACAGCATTCCAGACCCCTTTTTTCTTATTCTCTCTCTCTCTCTCTCTCTCACACACACACACACACACACACACACACACACACATATATATATGCATCCTAGTTCATACATCTCAACTGCTCCAACACTGTTTAGTAGTGCAAGGGTATAGCATTACCTCCCTAAAAACGATGGATGATTTAAGCCCTGGAAATAGTTTCTTCTCTAATCTGCTAATGATTTCATCTGCCACAAGCTCCTTCTTTGCCTCATAGTCCTTTCGAGAGAGTCCCTAGTACATAAATCACCACACCACCTCATTAGTAATTCAAATTTCACAAACATTGGTACTAGGGTCTAGGAGGGGTTAGGGAAAAGGGTGGGGTGAGGAATCAAGGTCAACCGTTCATTTTAACTTTGACAGCATATAGTTACCTCCCAGTCCTCAATGGAAGAGGTTGTAAATATGTGAAGAATATGGCACCCTTCTGGAGCCAATGATGAATCAAGAACAGTTGGAATGCTTAAAAATATACTTCCATATGGCTCCTCCAACCTTGTCCAATCATCCTGAAGAAAACAAGAGGGAAGACGAGGAACAGATGAGTTACAAGTTATCTATTTCAATTCCCAAAAAACCTTCCAAGCAAATGATGTTACTGAAAAAGAAAAATGTAAGTACCTCAAGCACAAAATGGTGACAATCTGTATCTGGTGGCAGAACCTCAGCTTTCACCCCCATGTGAATGGAAAGAAAAGATGGGGCCTTAACATAAACTTTCTGAAAATTTGCCTCTTCTTTTGGAAGGTCTTCTCCTTTTAACAGTTTTTCTAAAATAAAGTTGACGGTAATTAGATTTTCACTAAAAGAACTAAATAAGACAGCACAACAAACAGCAGCAAATAACGATAATCCATAAAGCCCTATAAATGTTTGAACTCCTGGAAACACTAACCAAAGGTATTCCATCTAGTAGCATTTGAGATTATAGTTTTGGCGAAGAATTCCCTCCTGTCTGAAAGCCTTACTCCTACCTACATGCAGACTAAAATAACATGAACAAAATCATCTTTTGACAAATACAAACACTATATAACCGGAGAAAGTATAGATATCTTAGCATCAGTTATCCAAGACTAAATTTGAACTCACAGCTCTGCCCTGATCAACTATGATGTCAGTAACATTGGCTTTGTAAAGTATCTCACTTCCCTGGTCTACCAGACCTTTTGCTAAGGATTTTGCAATTCCGCCAACACCACCAATAGGGTAGTTAATTCCACCATAATGCCTGTCACACATGACCTGTTGAAAACATGTATGAGGAAACAAGAGAAAAATACACAAGATAGGACCCAAAAAGCTACTTGGAAAGCTTACCATGCTCGCATTGATCATTGGTGTCTGCAAAGCTTTGACTGTACTCACAATAAAACACTGGAGATAAAAAGGTAAAACAATTCTCATTAGATTGAGGGGAAGACCATTTGTGGACCACCAAGGCCTTTTAGATAATAAGTGATATAAAATTATAAATAAGATATTTCCCAAGGATCAAGCAACTTCATCCCACCTCCGCATCTATGAAAGACAACAGCTGTGGATCCTTAATGTACTTACGAGCTATATCCCCGGCATTTTGAGGCAAATAATAGGCTGCAGGGGATAACACATCATGTAAGCATTTGCAAACACAAATACCATATTATTGGTAGGGACCAAAAGTGCAATGATCCTCACTTTGAAGAATCCCGAGATGAAAAAGATTATCATTTTTCATCTGTTCAAGTGACTGCACGAGATTCTATTTAGGACTGATATCTCAAAATTAGAAGGTGAAAAAATTGTCATTTGTATGTGTGACAACAGTATTGCAATCAACTAATTCTGCATCCCCACCTTGCGGAGATAAAGCTTTGTAAGTTGTGGTGAAATGTCTTTTGAACATCAATAGATCTCATTAGAAAACTGCAAGCACTGCAAGAATTTGGGATGCATCCTTTCCCTGTTTCAACTACTTTAATCAAAGATTTAATCATACGGACATTATAAATTATAACATCCAACCAAAAACCAATTGGCAATGGTTAGAGAGGCCTAGGATTTTAGATATTGTAATTCAAGGCTTCAAATACCTAATGTGGGATTTTTGTACTCTCAACAGCATATATTATTACCCAAAAGATTTCCCAGGTAAAGCTATAAAAATAAACCGAAGGCTGAATTATATCTTGCATGATGTCTCTATTAAGGAATGCAAATTCATAGCTATGCAGTTAAAAATGTAAAGTAATACTAAGAACTTACCAAGTGTCAAGCATTCGAGAGGCTTCTGAAAAAACTGTCCAAAAAGGTAGATTGGCTCCTCGAGTGACTTCAGTTCCAATGAGTTCAAGGCATTGAAAACCTACCCATTTGTGCAGAATATATTAATGTAAGTTTCGAATTACAAGTACAGGGAAAACCTAAATGAACTGCCACTCAACTTGCAAGAATATGAATTAAAAAAAAAAAGGAACAGACCTTCCAACATTCTCCAAAGAATTTGAGGATCCCTTTCTTTTCATGGGGAAATTTACCAGTCAGTTCTGAAATAAATTCACTGTATTCTCTGTGCACTCGAACAGAAAGATTATCGGGTAGATGGTAATGGACAGTAGTCGGATCAGGTATCACCTGCATCTCACAACCCACTGCTGCCAATGCTTTGGTTATCAAATTTAGATTGCCCTGCCCAAATTTGAGGAGTAAAATGTCTATGAAGATTACCATTGTAGTAATTATAAATGAAGTGAAATAACAAAGCTGACAAAATGTAGGCCTCATGAAACCATGATAAATTCTGCAGTTTACGACAATTAAGAGCTCTTCAATGAATATGCCAACAAAATAGAACATGTATTAGAAAGATAAGAACCCAATGTCATTACCAAAGAAGAAAAATCTAAAATTATATCAGAATATGCAAATGCATGTGACTTAACCTCAATTAAATATGCATGAGACTTAAATATTATTTACACATTTGCACACTGCACTTGCTGTAAGCTTAAATGGTCTCGGTTGATTGACTTCTTTCACACATTCAGGCATGCCTCTGCCCTTGGAGAAATCTCCTTTTTCCCCTTCAGTCAAGGACCCTTATGTCACTTGTTAATTCACAGTGCTGTATGTCCATAAAGTAGCATATGAGGAATATGTGTAAGAATGTCTGCAGCTACATTCTCATGCATATGATTTCTATCAGGATAGAATACTCTTCATGGCTTCAACTCCAAACTCCAATTAGTTTCCATGGATTCATCACATTCCAGGCAACCAATCCACAATATCATATTTGTAGGATGATAGGATCCCATGTCAGTCCTTTTTTTCTTTTAACCTTCCATGAAATTCTACACAATTCATTCCACCACAGGTATTGAACATCTTTAACCAGAAAGTCAAAATCATAGCGCAAAATAGCTCTTCAATAAATCAAGAAAGAGCCACCTATAACAATACATTGCATTCTATAGCTATAAAACTTTGACAAACTGTGAAATTCAAATAACAATAAAGACAGGTCCAGACTGCCAAGTCCTTTCTACCTGTTCTTGCAATGTTTTTATTTCTCAGAAAAAAAAAAAAAAAAAAATTTAATGGGCAAGGTTAGACTTGCTTTTAAGTTATTTTTTCTTGAAAAATAATTGTATAAACCAAGGCTCAACTTCGTTTTTACTTGCTTTATATTGGCAGAACAAAGCATTTCCACCTTTATAGACTAGTTTTGACTTGATTTATAATAATCATGGTTCAACTTCTTTCCAATTTCCCAGTTTCCTGAACATCACCATACAAAATCATATTAACATTACAATTTATGGAATCATCAAGTTCTCTTCCATCAGTTTCAACTCAAACTCATATAGCTAACAAGTAAAGCACAATGTATATAAAGCAAAATCAAAACTTTAGACAGTTTACAAAACTGACCTTATCACTGAAACCGAACATCACAGAAGACCCAACATCAAAAGTATAACCATCCCTCTCATAATACCCTGAGCTCCCACCAGGAATCACATACTTCTCTAAAACCAAAACCTTGGCACCCTTCACAGCCAACTGTGTGGCTGCAACCAACCCTCCAATTCCTGACCCTATAACAATGGCATCATAGTACTCCTCCCTACCTACTCCTCCAGCACCTCCCTCTCTCTCCACCACTTTATCTACAGTCAATGACGAATTTGACCTCACCACGAACTTCGAATTCCTCAAATTCACCTCACACAACCCCAATTGCACACTACCATGTCTGTATCTACTGGAATTTGAACCATCCAAATGGCTCCCTTGAATCAACTTGCTTCCTGAAGCTTTGGGTCTCAAAGTGTCCAACTCTATGGCATTGTAAAATCCTAAACGCAATCCACTGAGCTTGGAGTCATTGAGAAATGAGGGTCTAGCATGCCCATGAGAGAGAATTCTATGTTTTTGACTTCTGGGTCTGATTTTACCCAACTGCACACTACAAACATGACCAAACAACTGAGAATTCTGAGACCCCAATTTCAAGTCACAGAGGTTGTAACCACAGCCCTGACCAACAAGAAGCTGAAGGCTGTGTTTCTGAGCTGTGGGTCTTGAAGTACCCAGTAGGGTGCTACAGCTGTGACTGAGAAACTGAGAAATGTGCATGGCAGGTGGAGAAGTGTAGCCCAGTTCAGGCATGGAAAGTGAGTGAGAAAAATACATTTTTGATTTGGTAGTAAAGCTTTGGTGGGTGAGAGAGGTGGTGATGGGGTTTATTTTATGGCTGGTTTTGTAAACTGCAATTCAATTCAATAGTGAGTGACTGAGTGGGTTGTGATTCCACTTCAGGATTCCTCAAGAAGAAGGGACAAAAAGACAAAAAAAAAAAAAAAAGTTTTTATTTTATTTTATTTTTGGTAAATGAGGATGAGACACAAGGTCTGGCCCGTCTCTGTGAGTGAATGGGTGGGGGAGTTTATTTTGAGTTTAGTTGGCCGTTAGAAATTTGGAGGGTAATGCTCTTTTTTGTCTCTTAAACACACCACAAATATTCCTAATTTAAGGGGATTTCTATTGATATTAACCCCAAAAATTTTGTCCAAACTTCCATTTTGGTACTCACTTAAATTAAAAAAAAAAAACTAAAAAGAAAATNAAACTAAAAAAGAAAATTTTGAACCCTTACTCACCCACTGCCCACCCCACTATCCCCCCCCCCTCCCTCCCTCTCTCAGGTTGGCTAGAGACTTCATTTTCTTTCTTCTCTCTCTTCCCTTTTCTTTACAAGGTCATTTTATTTCAATGCGCGTCATACAAAGAAAAGAGAAAATAAGTTCATATAGATAGAAAGGGTCACCGGTCGATGAAGGTGGTGGTATGGGGTGATTTATATTATTTTTTATAAGTTGAGAGAAAATATAAATTTTGAATGAGGGTGCATTTAGCAAATGGGGTATGAATGGCAAACCCCTATTCCTCATTACTCTCATTGTTTAAGGTTTTTTTTTGGGTAAATACCCTCATTTGTAAGTATGGGTATTATAAATACCTTCATTTTGTGAGTATGGTAATTGTAAATTTAACAAACACAATGCATTTCTATATACATCCTGGTGTCTTACATGGTCAGTGAAAAGTGGAAGGTTTGAGAATAACGGAAATTAAGGAAAAACTTTTGTTGATTTATGTTTCTAAATAAGATGATGCAAGGAAGTGGTAAAAAAAAAAAAAAAAAAAAAGAAGATGATGCAAGGTAGATTAGTCATGAAGACCCAACGGAAGTCTAAAATGGAAATATAATGTCTTACTAGCCCAAGCCCAACCCAACGGGCCAAAACCCACTTTGTCTGCGATACTGGGCAGGCCAACCCAGTGTTATATTGAGTTGGGCTTTCTTGAACTCCAACCCAGTTCACGGGCATCCCTCTAGCTGCGCCCCAAAGGCCCAAACCCGTCCAAATACATATTAAATTGACTTTTTTACACTTTACTTTACTCACTTCAACTTTAAAGTCGATTTTACTTTACTATTTTAAAAAAATTTGTGTAAATTTACCATCTGAATTTAAAATTTGTTGCAATGTGCAAACTCCGTCAAATTTCGTCACTATTTCCGTTAAAAATAAGGACATATTAATCTTTTCAAGTCAATTTTATATTTAAAAAAAAAAAATTCAGAAATCCCACACAAACCCCCTACCCTCCCTCCCTGACCACACAGCAACCCCCATCCTTGACAATTCCCCCCACCCCACCAGCCCTCTCTTCCTCTTCCTTTCCCTTTTTTTTTTTTTGTCTTTCTTTCTCATTCTATCTCTCTCTGCAACACACTCGCCGAAGCACAATCGGCGAGTGTGTTGCAGAGAGAGAGAGAAAGTGAGAAAGAAAGATATAAAGAAATAGAGAAGGAGGTTGCAGGGGGTGGAGGAGGTGGTTGCGGGGGTTGGAGGAGGTGGCTGTGGGGGTAGAGGAAGAGAGGTTGTTGCTACATTCTTTTTGAAAAAATTGTATTTGTGTGTAAACTTAGAAATTTTTAGGTATGGAAATAATATTTTAAGATATGAATAATATCATTCTTAAACATATCTCATGGTATCCAAAAATACCAAGATATTCCTTAAAATTAACTTGAAAAGACTAACACACTCTTATTTTTAACGGAAATAGTGACGCAATTGGATGGAGATTGCACATTGCAACAAATTTTAAATTCAGTTGGTAAATTGATACAATTTTTTTTAGATGATAAAGTGAAATCAACCTCAAAGTTTAGGTGGGTAAAATGTAAAAAAACGTTAAATTTTTAATTTATACATGGGTCACTTCCACTTTGCACCTATGTTGTTTGGGTCAAATAACACATTGGCTCTGAGTTTCAATGCTAGACCCAACTTTCAAATCCTTGCAATGTTACCCCTCTGTTAAGTTGACCATCAAGTCAACCATTAAGCAAGATTCCAAGGCCCTAATCCAAGTTCTTCAGTTTGTTTTACGAACCCAAAGCCTTGATCCCCAATTGGTTTCTCCTATTTTTTTTTCTCTCTAAACCAAAGTCTTAAGTGTTATTTTATCGTAAATCTACAACCTAGGTTTAATTAGGACTTTGGGTGGTGCATTGGGAGTAGGAAGTGTGACAAACATCCAGTTGCTAATTGCTAATTGAGCTAGAAACTTTTTGCTAAATACCCTCTAGCGTAAACATGTGGTGGAAGGCCACGTTGGCAAAAAAAAAAAAAAGTGGGCTCACAACTGTCACGTAAGTGTTTAAGGATTGACTTGACGGTCAACTTAAAAGAGGGACAACATTGCAATGATTTGAAAGTTTAGGTTCAATATTGATATGTTTTGAAATTGAATAACCAATGTGTTATTTGACCTAAACAATAAGGATATAAAGTGTAATTGACCCTTCTTCGTACATATTATATCTAGCTAATATATTATATGCTTAATATGTCATATACACTATATAGTGCATATATATCATCAATAATCTTTGTAGATTGTAATGGCTAGCAAAGTAACACAATAGGTAATATGACTGTATCCTAATGTGTAATGTATAAGTGAGTTTTAATATACTTTATAAACTCAAAATATTACCCTTGGAAGTATTGTAGAATTTTCTCCCTTACACCTAAGTTCAACTCCTCCCTCAAATTAAAAAGAAAAAAACTAACATAACATTGTATAAGTCATTATAAAATATAAATTAGTTTTACAATTTATATACTTGAAGGTTGTGAATCCTCCTGGCAACAAAAAAAAAAAAAAAAAAGGTTGTGAATCCTAAATGATTGATAGATGTGTAGTTAAATGTACGAATTACTTAGTGGTGCAATCCCTAACTTCATCTTTAGACACTTTTTCTTTCTTACAAACTTTATGGTTAGACTTTAATGAACCAAAGTAATTTGTATGATAAAGTCATAAAACTAGTAAGATTCTCTCTCTATATATATTTTATAACTGTTAATTGTGTCATCCATTAATTTCGAATATTTCGCCCATACATTAATAAAAAAGCATGATTAATGTGATTGTGTGTGAGTATTTGAATACTCTCTCACATCATACATTCCACCCACATTAGAATCATACATTCCTCGCACATTAGAATCCCCGCTACAGAAGACCTCCATTAATTTATAAGTAATTTGTAATGCATATTTTTCTTAGAATATAATTAAACATACAGAAATTCTCCTGCACGTTCGTTCTTTAGTTAAAGAACGGACGCATATGTTTTATGACTTTTCTTTCACCATTTGATCTTAAAATTAGTAGGATTTATTTACTTATGGTATAAATCATTAATTGAGACCTATTCCTTGGTTTCAACTCTCATAGTTTTGAGTTCCGTTCCTCGTTTAGAATTTAGGTTTTAACTCCAAAATTTTGGGTGAGAGTTAAAACTTAAAATATAACCTTGAATAATAATTATTTACCCTAAAATATAGAACTCTATACTCTAACATGTTGAACCATGTAAAAAATTATCTAAAATTAACAAAATGTCATAAAAATACCCATATCCGTTCTTTAATTAAAAAATGGACGTCATGCAGAGAGAATTTGTATATAAACATATATGACATTTAAGCCTAAAAACAACTCAATTAGATGTATTCATTAGATTGGCTTGATCTAGTTCTTTAGGCCCTACTCGTGTGGGCGGGTGAGCTTGGACTTGAATGTTGTGTCTCAAACCTATTCTAATATTGTCTCCAAGCTCGATTAAACATTGTCTGCAAACTCTATTAGACCCGGTTCAAACCTAACCCAAACTTGATAGTTTTGAGTTGGGACACAGGATAATAATCTCTAATGATAGTGGAGCTCGAAGTGAGCTTCTTTACCTAATTGTTTAAAATTATATTGCCTTTGTGTTTGTTTGTAAGTGTATTGAGAAACAAGTTAGGCACACAATGAGACATTACTTTTAGGATAGGAAATTTGAGAGGGTGGATATGAACTCGAAACTATCAGTGCATAAATAAATGCTTAATTTTTAGAGTTATAAGTGTCCACATTTACTGAATTCGTTTAATGACTCTCTTAAGTCATAATACTCAACTAACAAACGATTAGTTCAGTGATATTTTTGTTTTATTTTGTTTTTTATCTAATTTTGTTGGTCCCCATTTTGTTCTACTTTGTTACAAGAGAGTTTGAGTTCAAATTCCTTTGCCCCAATAAAAAAATTAGAAAAACAAAAAAAGTATATTATAGGAATATGCTACCTCCTATCCACAATTTTTTGCCTAACACATTCGTAGCCCTTCAAATAATATTGAAAACAAAAAGAATAATTCTGTCCTTTCCGCTTTCGGTGTCGGTTTCGGTTTCGGGGTTCCTTCATGGCTTTACGTGTACAAGATCACCGAATAAACGGTCATGCTCATGGGTCCCACAATCCGGTGACCATACTCAAACCAAAGTTACCAAACCCACCCGGGACCCTCCGTCACCATTACACAATCACAACCGCCCACGTCTGCTCCCACATCATCACCACCGTCCACTCCATCCCAAAGTGGTTCCCACACACATGCCACCCTCTGTCCGTTCGCTGACACGTGTCAAACACACAAATTTTCAATTATAACCTCTTTTGTAGTGTTTTTATTTTTATTATATGTTTGGCTCAGTTGGCCACAAAAGAAGCGCCAACGAATTTGGATCCAATTCTGGTTTCCATTATCTAACGCTTTGTTCGTTCGTTTCATGTAAACCTTTCAATCACTCACTCATTTCAGTTCTCATTCCAATCCAAAGTCCCCAACCCTAACAATCTCCACCTCCATTTTTGCAGGCTCTGCAAAGTCGAACCTTCGCTCTCAAGTTTTCAGGTGATTTCTGCAATTTCTGCTAATTGTTTATTGCGTCATTTCATTGATTCATCGTTGTTTGGTTTCAATTTCACTTTGCACTTCGTTTTTTTTTAACTATCTTTTTGGTTGCTGCTAAAACAAAGGTGTAGGAACTGAAAGGAAACTCGGAGATTTGAGCTTTTGAATGTTCTTTTATTTTTGGTTTTTGAATTGTCTACACTCGGATTGAGCTTTGGCAATTAGCTGGATTCAGAATCTAATAATTTTTTTTATTTGATTTAGGATCGTGTTAGAGATTTTTAGACAAGGTGCAATTCTTTGAGTTTAGGATAATCATGGATGTTTGTGACTGTTTTCTTATAATTTTAGACAATTATAGATTTATTTTTAGGTTTAAATATTGTAAAATTTAAATACAGGTTTGCGTTGGTTATAGGATATCATGGATCGGCTCAAAGCTCCAGCCCGTCTAATGATAGTTTCAGATCTTGATCATACAATGGTGGGTTCTGTAATTGACTGTGCCATTGTGGTCTCTCACTTCATTCCCTTTGTGCAGTGATTTTAGTGGATAAATACTTTTTCATTTCAGGTTGATCATCATGACACTGAGAACCTTTCTCTGCTCCGATTTAATTCTTTGTGGGAAGCCCATTATCGTCACGATTCTCTGCTAGTTTTTTCAACTGGGAGGTCACCAACACTGTACAAAGAATTGAGGAAAGAGAAACCCATGTTGACTCCAGATATAACAATAATGTCTGTGGGAACTGAGATAACATATGGTAACTCAATGGTTCCAGATGATGGTTGGGTTGAGGTTCTAAATAAAAAATGGGATAGGAACATAGTCAAAGAGGAAGCAAGTAAAGTTCCTGGACTTAAACTTCAGGTAGAGTTTATAGATTATGGAAATTGATTAGTGACTCTGGTTGTTTGATGTATTGAATTCCTTCGATGGTTTGTATATGAAATTTCTAAACAATTGAACTTTATGTGGAATGCAGCCAGAAACAGAGCAACGACCACACAAGGTTAGCTTCTTTGTCGAGAAAGACAAGGCTCAGGCAGTGACAAAGGCACTTTCAGAGGTTTTGGAAAAGCGTGGGGTAAGATATAACTCTTAGACAGTGTTGTTGCATATATACTGCAGACCTGCATTGAAAATTGTGTAATTTTTGCCAAAGGAAAAGTTATTGCGTTCAGCATTCATAGTGTATTTTTGTTACTGACTTTTGAGTGGTTGCTTCGTCCTCGGTCAGTTGGATGTTAAGATAATCTATAGTGGAGGAATGGATTTGGATATATTACCACAAGGTGCTGGAAAAGGACAAGCTCTTGCATATTTGCTTAAGAAATTTAAGGCCGAGGGAAATCCTCCCATCAACACTCTTGTCTGTGGTGACTCTGGAAATGATGCGGAGCTTTTTAGCATCCCGGAAGTATATGGTGTCATGGTTTGTAGTTCACCTTGTCTCTCTTCATATTTAGGCCCTATTTTCTAACTGAGAATTGAGGTTGTCTTCATTAATTGACATTATTTTAATTATTGCCGATCATGCAGGTTAGCAATGCCCAAGAAGAATTGTTGCAGTGGCATGCTGAAAATGCTAAGGGTAACACAAAGATTATTCATGCATCAGAGAGATGTGCAGCTGGAATCATACAAGCTATTGGTCACTTTAAGCTAGGTCCAAATTTACCCCCCAGAGATATTGCAGATGCTTCACACTGTTCGCTGGAAAATGTGAACCCTGGTCACATTGTAGTGGAATTCTTCTTATTCTATGAGAAATGGAGACGTGCTGAAATTGATAATTCAGAGATCTACTTGGCAAGCATGAAAGCCGATTGTGTATGTTTAACATTTTCCTTTCTCCTGAATATTGAGTTTAATGAGATTACACCAGCTTATATGTATTGCGCAAGTTTACGTTGTCAGAATTATTATCATATTTAGCATGTCACACTTTGACATCTCTTATAAATACTTTCAAATTTCTTTCTGGTAATTCATGACTTGATCATATATGTTCTGGTTCTTTTAGTAAACTTCTAGTCAGGAAAAAAAAAAAAAAGAAGAGTGCGTCACTTCTCATTTTGTATATGGCATAGAAGGCACTAACTTAGAATTCATATCTATTTTCTGTGTTTTCAATTACTCTTTTGTTGTACATAAATTAAATCTATGACTCTGTGTGGTGGACGGTCGAGTTTGTGATACTCATTTATATACAAAAAAAACTTAGTCTTGTGGTGATTGGACAAAGCAATGGAGTTGAGTGTACAGTGCCATATATTACATGAGAACTGATATGAAGTTTTTGGGTCCTGTTGAGTATGCATGCTACACCTTTATCAATTTTGACATTTCGGTAGTTTTTTCTATAAGAAGTCAAAATATATGAAGATTGTGAACTGAAAACATATCAAAAGTGTTATGCTTGGACAGTGTGTACAGATGTTTTATCTACATGTCTGTGTGTGAACCTACTCGATTTGCTTGAATGCATGCTGCATTCTCCAATGTATGACATCTTAATAAAGTGGAATTGCTCCTAAAAGTTATTATGGAACCTGTAAAATAGTTTAGTGACAAGGTAATAAATTTGGTTCCTGTTGACTAAAATGACTGTTAAACGTTATTTTTTCTGGTTTATTTATGGTTGAATCCTTTGATTGAGCAAATTTTTCTCTGTACTTTTTTTTATAATTAAATGGGCCTTGGATACTTCTTTTATAATTGAATGATATTTTCCACATCATGGCATCCCTTTTGCATCTGAATCACCTTAACTGTGTTCTGATCAGTTTCTAATCTTTAGTTATGCTTTCTTTGGGTCAGTGTCCATCTGCCACGTTTGTGCATCCTTCTGGTGTTGAGCAACCTATTATTGACTGCATAAATTCTTTGAGAAGCTACTATGGAGACAAACAGGGAAAACAGTTTCGGGTTTGGGTAGATGGGGTATTACCTACACAAATTGGTCCGAATACGTGGCTCGTGAAGTTCCATAAATGGGAATTATCTGGTGGGACTCTCTCTCTCCCCCCATCCCCCTCTTCTATTTGTGCAATCCAACATGGTTTACACTTTTTGATGCCGTGTCTATTCAATCTTTATTTGTTTTAATAGCCTCAATCTGGCATTCTCGTTCTTTTGAGTTTCTAATTGTGGACAGAGAAACCTAAACATGTATTCTGAGAGCTAACGACCATTGTAGGATTTGATTGGTTGTTGAGAGGACTTATGACTAAATGCATCGTATGATCTGAGTATCATGATAAGTTAACAGTAAGGAAACTTGATTTTGGGTGAACTTTTGCCATTGTTTTACTTGTCTTCAATTTAGTTCAATAAATTCCAATGGAAGCCCAATACGCCATCGCTCGCCAGTGGTAGCTGTTGTACATTAATCAATTTACTTGTATAATTATATGATTTCTTGCAGTAGAGTATCAGATTTTCTGGACCAATATATTTTCTAAATCTTTGGTGAATTTTTAGATTCAGAAGTTTGTTTCATCAATTTTATGCTGCCACTGTGATGCGGTACTAATTGCTTATTGTGATGTCATTCTTTAATCATTCGTTTTGCCAAAGGAAAAACATATTCTGTCATTTTCATTCTGAGAGACCGCTCACTGGAATATGCTGCATGCATCTTCTTATTCATATCGTGGATGTGAAAACTAGATCACAATTTACCTTTTTTTGGTCTAACCTCACAGTCATAATGGGTTAGTAGTTACCCCCAGCATTCTCTAGAGCTGTTTTACTTTTAGTCAACATGTATATATGCAAATTTTTATCACTAATAAAGATAATGAGCTTTTCAATGATGAATTTTTTGACTTGATGATTATGGACAATGTGGAAAAGGTTGCATATTTTTAGAGCTATCATGAACAGCAAGGTTTTAGCTCCATATACTTGCAAATTTTTGCTGCTCGTTTGACTTTACACCTCACTGTAGGAGAGGAGACTCATGCAGCAATAGGGACTGCTATACTAAGTTCAAAGGTGAGATAGGAGATTGTGATTGGGTTAGTGTCCGCTTACGGTTGTGCTTTAACATTTCCTAAGAAGGTAATATTATTGTGTTTCAGGGTGCCAATGCTTCAGATGGTTCAAATTGGGTTCGCGTGCATCAGACATGGTGCAAAGGATACGAACCAGAAGATCCTTCAACATGGCTCATCTAAACTGTGCCAACAGCTTTCTTTCAAAGGTCTTTAGTGCCCTATAATTTCCTCTATTAAAATAATCGTTTCAGATGATTGTGTATGATTAATATTCAAGTTTTTTATAAAATCATATGTCATCATCAGCTACTGGATTCTTAATATTAACATTTGAAGCTAGCATTTGAACTCCAATGTTTTGACATCATTTTCGGTTCACTAATTTTATTTCACTTTTGCTTTATATTTGATCTAATCTTAAGTCACTAGGACTAGAGAAATGATAAGCAAGAATGGAATCTCTAAGCAAATAAAGTTGAATGGTTGAAGAACTAAAATTGAATATTGTTGTGTTCTGTTTTCATGGTATCTATGAAGTCCTTAGATTGAGATATGGAATTGTTGAAATCTGGGTGACTATCTTTTCTTCTGTATTATTCCATTTGCATGAATCATGGATGGTATCAATGGCATTAAAAATAAAGAATATAATTATTTCCTCTCATCCAGCTTTATGATTTTTTTTTTTTATCTGGGGGTTTATTGAAGCTTTTAAGGGAACTCAATATTGCAAATTGTTTTTGCACAATAAAACTGCATAATGTGCACAAAGTGTTATGTTGATTGCTATTTTATATTTTGTATACATATATATATCATAATTTTTTTTTTTTAAAACATGGTATATATATTTAGAGAAGTAGGAAAGAAATGAATTAATCATACAGAAAATCTATCTCTTTCAATCTCCACAAAAATGGTTGGATTAGAGGGGATAAGTTTTCCCTTATAGCTAATCAATCTTATTCTCATCTTCTTTTTTCAAGTTAGAAGACATCTATTTACTTTCTTAAATACTTATGAATTTAGCCATTTATTCTATAAAATTGAATTCTAAACATCAAACATAGCCGCTTAGATAAAACATTATATCAAATTTATAGTCTAGAGTCAATCATCTAGCCTTATCAACCAAGGCACATATGAGTAATAGTTAACATTTCATGAGATGTGCGATCATTCATGAAGGTGTAAATGTTTTATGTTAACTGTTATGAAATAGTATTGCTACACTCACCAACTTTATTTATTTAAGTTTTTAAAATGATGTGATAGTGTTTATTTATTCCAATATTGGTCTACAATAAACCTAGTTTATTTTTATCAAAAGGATCCGAATCATCTACATGTTTTATTTGACTTTTAATAATAGTCATATATTTATTATTCAACATTATGGAGCAAATAATGAAGAGCAAACTATAGCAATGGTCCTCGAATTTTATCCCGAATATCACTTTGATCCACGAACTTATTTTTTGAATTATATAGTCCACAAATTTTCATCTATGTATCACTTTAGTCCATTCTATTAATTATATATATATTTGTTAATTTTAGTCACGTATATCACGATGAGAAAAAAAATGACTAAAATTGACAGAAACAGTAGATGAAATTGACATAGTGGACTTAGATGATATATGGGTGAAAGTTAGATGACTATAAAATTTAAAAAACAAGTTTGTGGACCAAAGTGATACTAAGGGTAAAGTTCGAGAACTATTATTATCATTTGCTCAATAATAAATTGAATTTATAACACTTTTTAAGTGTGAATAAAGTTACATAATCTTTAATTTTATATTATATGACTAAGACTAAAAATGAGCAAGGTAAAAAATTTAAATATAAGAAGATGACATGTTAGTTTACCGAATAAATGTGATGAGTCTAGTATTATTGTCATAAAAATGACCAATAACATGGAGTCATCCAACACATGGTGATGAGCGAGTCTTTCATAAAGAACTCTTGAAGCACATATAGACATTGCAAGCTCCAAGTCCTAACAACCCAAGAATGGATAAAGCATATATGTATTCACACAAACACACGTTACGTCATTACCAAATCCATTCATCGAGCCAAACTCTAACAATAAAAGTCCCAAAGTCCCAATGATCAATTAAATGAATGCACGAGGGGGATTGGTGCTTGGTCAAATTTACTTACATGTGCACACAATACAGGTACAATCAACCAAGCCCCACACGTAACATTCCTCAACCCAATTTCCCACGTGTCAAGTCAGAGCTGCACACCACTGACACGTATGATCAGATTAAAAATTCAAACGTACAAATCAAATCAAACCAAAAAATCCTTATCCACTCTCTCCCCAACTTCACATCCAAACTCCAATCTCTCTCTCTCTCTCTTTCTCTCTCTCAGAGTATATTATTGTGTGTAATATATATATGTGTGTCTGTTTTGGTTTTGGATTTGTGATTTGAGTTGAGACCAATAGACTTAGAATGGGTATGCGGATCGTGTATGGGGTGCTGTTCCTGTCATTTTCATGTGTCTGCATCAAGCTCATCCACCTTATGCTCCACCCCATATTCTACTTCACCACCTCATGAGACTCTGAGAGGGGCTTTCAGACTGAGAAATCAAAACTGCTGCAGATGAAATGGGTTTGCCAGAATATTGATACTTTGAGCTTTTTAAGATGTATACTCAAATGGGTTTGTGTAATTGCATGTATTTGGTTTGTGATTCATTTGTGTGGTATTGCTGCTATATGTATTTATGTATACTGATGAGTGATGAGAGATACATATGTTGGTTAGCTACAGCTTAGATGGTACTCTGTGTGTGTCTGTTGAGTCGGTGTGATGTACTGATGTCTAATAATATCAATATATCATGGGGGAGTTGATGTACTTTGGTGCCAATACCGTTTGATATATCAAAGTTTATTAATATTGGCATATTTCAACAAGTTGTAACATGGTCTTGAGAATGAGAATATGAGATAAAGTTAAAATCATTCATTATAGTTTGGTTGCTTGGTGAGAGCTTATGCAATTTTGAAGAAATTAAGAGGGTGATTAGTTGTCAAATCAAAAACACCAAACATAAAAGCAATGCGCACTAAAGTTTTTTTGGTTGTAATAGTTTAGAGAAAAATACTATTTTCTTATCGCCTGATCAAAAATAAACATGACAAATATTGGTGATGAGAGATAGATAGATAACCTAATGAAAAAATTTGTTTAGACTTTAGGGTAATTTGTTTTGGTGGAAAGAGAGGTCATTATAATAGTAAGTGGCTGATTATAAGGGTGAGTGAGTGGGTGGTTTTGCTGCGAATAATGGGAGTGAATAGGTTGTGCAGGCTGAGTTTTTTTTTTTTGGTCGAAGGCTGAGTTTAGGCCTTATATTTTGGGCTACAAATGGCAAGGAAATCTGGTTGAGTGTGGAATCTGATTCCAAGTGTGTAAGTGGGCATTAGATTTGGGCTTCTGGGTTTGAGGACCTAAGACGGTCGGCTAGGCCCAGGATGGTTTTAGCTTATTTTGTTTGGTTTGGGTGTCTGCCTTCTTAGCGTAAAAAATAATAATAATAATAATAATAAATGAAACGATTTGTCTATAATAAAAACGAGAGCTAGAGCAGTTAGTCGTTCGATTGACAAAATTGCCCCAACACGGTTTTTATTTTATTTTGTTTTAATTTTTGAGGGTCAAAGAAAGGATGCACATAAACTACATAACCCAAATTCCCAAAAATATCAATGAATCAACACTTTACCGGTTAGTAGTTTTGTGGGTGGTTTTGTGAGCAGTTGGTATTTAATTAGATGTAAAGGATGTGTGATTAAACATCATATCAATGAATCAACACTTTTAACGGTTAGTAGTTTTAGATACATCACAAAAATAATTAAGTGTAAT
Source organism: Dryas drummondii (assembly GCA_003254865.1). Taxonomy (NCBI): domain Eukaryota; kingdom Viridiplantae; phylum Streptophyta; class Magnoliopsida; order Rosales; family Rosaceae; genus Dryas; species Dryas drummondii. Next base: position 1,813,274 of record QANW01007568.1, on the reverse strand, counting down.
TTGATTATCTGTACATGATGACATAGTTTCTCCAAACGTATATAAGTGTATAACCCAAAAATACATACTTAGTAGATATCGACAAATCACTTTCTTATTAAAGCTTCTTCTTTTTCCCTAAGAATTAAAGGCTAAAAAATACGTACAAGGAAAGCCTAGTTCATGATACCATATTGATTAAGTCAAGCTCTTCTAGAAGTCATTTTCATGCTTACCCTTCCTTTTTCTTTCCTGTGTACATTAAATAAGTATCCATTTAATTTGCCCCCTGTTTTGTTTTGTTTTGTTTTTTAAATTTTTTTCCTGAAAAAACATACAATTCAAGGCATGGAGGCTCTCTTTATTCATTACCAACCACAATAAGAAATTAAACAACAATAGTACTAAGGGCGCAGATTTGTGGTTTAACACCAAAAATCCAGATAAAAACAGCAGGTTTGTTACTCTTTTCCAATTACAGTTAGAGGCAAAGGAAAATACAGAGAAGTCATGAAACCAATTAATTAGTCGAACCATCTTATTTTTTTCTTATCGGGCCCAAAATATCGATCCCGAGAATCTAGATCGTCTCCTTGTTTTGACAATCCTCAATTTTTAATCTAAATCTATTTGAAGGCCCTCCCTCTTAATATGGTCAATATCATTGACCATGTACCCTTGAATACATCGTCCAATCCTAAACCCCATCTCCTCTTTTTCACACTATATATACACATTCTACCAACCTCATTCTAACAACAACTTCCCATTAAAAAAAATGGGTTTGCTTGCCTTTTCCATGTGCTTTTTGGTACAAAATGTTAGTAGTGTTCGACCCAAATTGAAGTACTAATTAATTCCATTTCAAGAGAGAGATCATGGAAAACTCTATTGGAGTTGGGTTCATGGCTGTGTTTGCTGTGTCTGGAAGTGTGGTCCTCCTTGCCCACCAAGTCCACAAGCGTCTCCTCTCTCATTTCATGAAGAACATTGAATGTGAATTGGGTGGTTTGCTTTGTAAGTCCCATGATCATGATCATCACCCCAAAAAATTGGGTGGTATGCAAAACTTTCAATTCTCTCTTCCTCTTATGTTTCATTATTTTCCCACACTCTGAATTCGAACACTCCCAATTTTGTGCCATAATTAATTTTGTTTTTGGGGGGTCTATAGGGTCTGAGAAAACTCAATCCAAGAAGAGTGTTAGGTTTGCAGATGATGTTGTGGAACCTTCATCAAATAACAAAGAGTACCGCAAGAAACGCTTGACAAAGCAGGCCAGAGATGGGCAGGTTGTGATGAAAATGGAGGGTGCTGTCCCAAACTTGCAGGGTCATGCCTCCAAAATTGAGGACACCATGCCACTCAACAGGCAGGCTCTTTACAAAGGGATCATTGAATTTAAGGCCCTCAAGGCACATGTATATTGAGTTAATTTCCTTGTTGATTGTTGGAGGGCGGGTCAATGTTTTGCATGTCTTCCATTTGTACATATATTTTGAGCTCTCTCTCTCTCTCTCTCTTCCTTTTTTCTTATAACTACTCATCAGGTATCGCTGACATGCATGTACGTTTTATTTGTCATATTATAAAGACTTTCACGTGATTTAGCGGTCAATGCAGAGACTTGGTTCTATGAATGTGAATGGTCTTTTAGAAAATGTGAGAGTAGGAAGTAGTTCTTGGGAATAAAAGGGAATATGGTTGTTCAATTAATTAGTTGCCCAAAACCTGGGTATTATCAATGATGAGTCCATCATGTATCATGTACTGCATTTTTCTTCATGGAATGCTTCTGTATATTGTATCAAGAATTGACATGAATAATAAAAAAGGAGATTGTAAAATGATGGAAATATTTTATTGACTATTTGTTGTCTTTGCTGTATCTTCGTTACACACCTCATTCTTGGACTAATTGTGAGACTAGATTAGAGGATTCCAATTAATTAATTTGACAATAGTTCAAGACCAATGTTTGATATCCACAAAATGGATGGTCTCTTACAATTGGATTAGACATAGTCCAGAAGATAACATAGTAATTTCATATATAAAAATAGAGTAAGATGTTTGAAATGTCATTAACCTATAATGCACATTAAAATTTTCATTATTAATTTAAACAAGGTTAATAATTTAAACTTAATTATTATCATATTGAAAGTACAATACTGAAATTGCCAAAATTAAAAAAACATGACCAAAATAGAAATTTCACGAAAATACATAGATCAAAAAAATCAAAAGTGTCGTTTGGCTAAAATTTGAGGTCAACTTATCCCAACTACTGGACTATTAACTATTTCATTAAAGTGGACAATAGTCCAATCCCATTTTGCACCAAACAAGACGATATTTTAGTAGTTCAGTCCAATTAAAATTTTGCAGACCAAAAGTAAATATCAAGTTCAATCCAAACTTTAAAAAACGACCCAATCAGTCCAACAACCAAAAGTTGGGCTTCCTAGTTTCTAACACCAATAGTGGTTTTCGGGCTTTCCAAATCATCCAAAAATTTGATCAGTGCGCCAAGGTCTAAAAACATTCCAAAATTTTCAATTTTCCTCTTATTAATTTTATTTTACCCTAAAAGGAATTGACTTGAGTACCAAAGAGCTTTTTAAGGATCGGATCAGAGTTCGACATGGATTTATTAAAAACGTTTGGTTCAACAATTAAAATAGTGACATGTGTACTAACACATCATTTCAACACAACATATCTTTCATCTTTTAAGAGATGAATTTCTTAAGAATTAAAGCAAAGAACAACTAAGCCAAAGATCTCAAGTAGTATTATCTTAGGTGTATATAGTATTAGGGTTTAAGGTTTAGCATCTTAAGTGTCATGCTTACTTGTTTTCTTCTTCATGATTGCTTACTTATCTGATGCTAGATACTTGCACACATGTTCCCCTTAATTTATTGTTTAATTTTGTTAAAAATACCTAATAATAGACAATTACTTATTTGATGTGGAATAGTTGTATTTGGTTCACACATTTCTAATAGGATCCAAAACTATTGAGCTTTGACTAGAGCTCATATTTTCCGATTAGAATTAGGTGCATGTGCATGCCAAGCAGGAAATACTTATAGCCAGGCGTGATGCCTTGATAATAAGAGGGCAAAAACCCAACTTGAATATGACGTTTTCTGATCATATCAGGCAAAAATTAGGTCCATTAGATGAGACATGATCCACATCCACCCCTTATGAAACAGGGATCAACGTACATGATGAGACCAGTTTTAGGCCATTAATATAAATATGGACAAGCACAATCAATTCCACAATTAAGTTGAAACATTATAAAAGATTGATCGAAGTCCTCATTCATGTATATGCAAGAAAATATTGTGAGAAATATCCTACAATGTAAAACCTTTCACAGTGGTTTATAAGATCTTGGGTTTTTTACCTATTACCATTTGGTTTTGATTGAGCACTTCAATTTCTTTAGTGATATTAGAGTAAACAATCCATGTGTTGGGCCAAATTGTCATACGTGTTTCTACGTTCTCCAATATGAGTTATTCACGTGTTTGGCTTAAATGATGCTATACGTGAAGGCTGTGTTAAAAAAAAGATCCAACATAAAGAATGTAAAGTCTTCTGTAGTAGTTTATAAAATGTTGGGCCTCTTCAGCCAATATCAATTGATTTTAAGTTATATATTATAATTTTCTTTAGAAAATAACTCTCTTAAGGAGAGTTTATCTTTAATTAGTACGATAATTACATATAATATACAATTACGTTTGATTGTGAAAATTTATATTATAGATTTATAGGCTTTATAGTAGTTGAAAAGTAAATATGTACAGATAAAAGGATCAAAAAGTGATTGCATGCTATATACTGACCAAATTTTCTCTCTAAAGAGTAGAGTCCTCTTTCAAAAATTTATCAGTTAAATTAAAGCATCATATATATAGAAGTAAGAAGTAAGAACTATATTTGTCATCTTTTTTCTTTTTCCATCTACAACTATTTGAGCCAAGTTGAATTAAGGTACATACCTATTGGCCAAAAAAAAAAAAAAAAGAATTAAGGTACATACCTAAATAGTATTTTACTCAATTAGTTAAACATGAAAAATAGATTGAGTTTTCATAACTCATCTATTCAGTCAATCAATCTTCCAACTCTCTCTAAATAGAAAATTATAGTTGGCCAATCAATAACCATAGATTGCATGACTAAAGTATAATATAGTTGGCTCACAGAACTCATATGACTCACCTATCTCCACTCAAATATAAAATCAGAAAGCCCACTTACATACTTTTGTAAATGTATACGTGGCTATCTATTATTGATCCTTTGAATTTAATATTCCTAGTTGACAAAAAGCAATAAACCTTCACCATAATCTTAATTTAATCGTTTTGTTGAATAATCTAGATATTTCCTGATTTGCATTTAATGAATGATAAATTAAGTCTCAATTGGATCGATAATTAGTAAGCTAGCTCTAAATCGTTCTTATGTTTGATGTGACACATTAATGAAATGAATGCAATTGTGTACAAATGGTTCTTGACAAGCTTTATCAATATGAATGCAACTTCTAGACGTCATATTCAAATATTTGTGTGGAGGGAAGTAGCTCTTGGACATGCAAATAAGCCAGTGACATGTTATATACAATTAAAGCATATAACGTGACAAGATGGTCTCTGCCTCATGACCTTGATTGAGTTGGTTCAATAACAAAAATCACTTCCTGGCCTGCATTACAATTTACAGACATAGATTTTTATTTTTTATTTTTACAGCAGTAGATATAGAGTTTTATTGCTATAAGGATTCTTTTTTGTTTGTCTAATTTTGGTCATATATATTTCATAAAACATATTCTTCATTCTTATTTTCCATTTTTGTGTGTCCAAATTCCTCACCTTCGTAACAATTTCTTCTCATATGCCCTACAATTTAAGCCGTCAACCATTCATTAAGATTCATTTAAAGTAAATCTTGATCATCCTCTATTTAAGTGAAAGCTGTAAAAAGCTTTTTTTTTTTTTTTTTTTTTTGGGGTTGGGAAAAGCTGTAAAAAGTATTAAAAAAAAAAAAAAATTGGTATATAGCTGAGGTTGTGTGGTTGGTGAGTGGTGGCACAGTGAAAGAGGCTTAGCGTGACAAAGCAGGTCACATCTAAACGTGAGGGTGTCTGTCTATTCCCATCCATATATCCAAATTACACGTCAGCAAAGGCCCCACAGTTTCAATGTCTTAAATCTAGTCATCAATCTACAAGAAAATTACAAACCACTCCCAAGTCATCTCAAGTACGCGGCATACATGGAGTTTGCTTAATTTGTTTCTTTCATTTGGACAGAAGTCACAGAAATAAATTAATTACCATTAATTCATTACACATGTTGGTCAAATGAGTCACGGCACATGTGGTGTTTAGGAGACCCTCTTGTTAGATTGGCAAAAGGAGGTTAATTAAATTGTAACAACAAAGCATGGCTTGCTTTCCTACAAGATTGATATCAGACTTAAATCTAAATTTTTGAAGACAATTTCTCTTTTTTTATTCTTTCTCTCGCTACTTTGTCTTCAAAGACTCATATTTGAGCCTAATACTAACTTTGTACCAGCCTTGCAAAAAAGTAAGACAAAAAATCCAAATCTCATATGCACTAAGGACATACTTGGGAGTTGGCATATGGGGTCTTTTAAGTGAACTTGTGAGTACTCTAACTGTGTAAACTTCTTTTATTGTAGTATTGAGTTTTTTGGTTTTTGAATCTAGGATAAAGTTATTGGAATTTGGGACATTTTTTATATTGTAGAAAAAAATAACATTAGACAATAGTTAGATGATATTTTCTTTTTGAGTTGTCTAACCTATTTTGTTATCAAACTGTTAATATAGACTTTACTTAAATAAAAAGTATACAATCAATGATTAGAGTGAGAGTTTGACTACATAAAAGAACATTTCCAATTATAGAGTGTTGTTCATCAAAGGGATAAAGTTTGAGCGCTAGGAAGCATTTATTGTACTAAATGTTTAGACTGAATACAATGAGTTAAGTGAATTATTAAATTTAGCATTTACAAATTCAATCCAATGATTATATATGTCATTCATGGTTGCTCAAAATTTATTTATAATGTAAACAAGAGTATTGCTAGGAATTTTAAATTTGTGTTTCAGATAATGTGGCAATGCTTTTTAGATTTATTTATTTGTCTACTTTAAGGCTCATTTATTTACACAAAGTTAAATACTTATGTATACGCAATTGATTGAGTAACTAGATGGAAGAACCGTAAAAGATTCTTACATCTAAGTTCGATCCTCACTCTTAAGGAATAAAAAATAAAAAATAAAAACCAACAAGTACATTCCACATTATTTGAGATATAAATTTTAGATATGTAACAATACGTTTTAAATAACTTGTATCATGCTTAACTCATTTAACTAAAAGTGAAAAGAATTACCACACTAATAAAGAAGTATATATAACACTCAATTTTACTCTTATTCCTCTTACATGGAATGAGACTCACGAGAGAGAGAGATTGAAAATTTGTTTAAAGGATTGCATTTTTTAGTCATTCAATAAAATAATATAACATGATTTTCTCAGAGAAAAAAATAATACAACCAAGGAATTAAATTTCAAAATTTTCGGCGAAATTTCATTTTTTTGGGGTGTCGAAATCGAAACACATGTTTGATAATTTTTTGGAAAATTTTTGCCGAAATTTATCAAAATTTTCATATTTTCTATTTTCTCCAACTTCAGAAATTCACCAAAAATAGCTCGAGACTCCAAATAATTCACCGAAAAATTCTACGAACTCGTATTGATGAGTACTAATTTCCTATAACCTTAAAATAGTCAAATTACTTTCAAAAAAATTATGAAAAATCATACTCTTATAATTTAATTTTGAAAAAAATAATAATAGTCAAATTCTTGAATTTTCATTTTCATTTTCATTTTCTAAAATTCATTTTCACACAACTAAGCTCTAGAACCACAACCAAATATCTAAGTTAGTTAAAATAAATTTAAAGAAATTTCTAATTCCTTTAAACAAACCTTAAAACAAATTTGAAAAATTTAAGTAACAAAATTACCATAAGCCAAAATTTGAGTTATTACACTTAAGTGAAGATAAAGCTTGGCTAAGTAAAATACACGGGAAAAAGGGAATGAAAGATAAAAAATAAAAAAAAGACTGAAGAGAGAGACACGGGGGAAAAAAGTAAAGGAAGAAAAAAAAATGAGGGAGGGTTTGGGGCCTTTGGGCAATTGGAAAGAAGAAAAAAAATTTGAGATTTCTTTTAGTTATTTTAAATCTTAAACTTTAATACATTTTTATATAAAAAAATAATTAAAAGTATCCTAAAGGGCTTAAAACTTAATATCCTAAAAAATATAGAGTATATAGGGTTTAATGTATAGATTATACAGTATAAAGAGTATTAGGGTATAATGAATATATAAAGTATTAGAGTTTTGATTTTAGTGTATAATTAAATTATAGAGTATAAATAATATACTAATTTTGTTTATTAATTATACTAACTTTATTTAACAGTATTTATTTCAGCGCGCATTATATTCACCTTATAGCACATGAAACCTATTATATAATTTGATTTCTTCAATATTTTTTATCAATTTAGTAGATAATATGTTAAATAAACATATAGAAAAGTTTAATTTAAAATTTCCGTATTTTGATAGCAATTTCCGTTATTTACATCTGATTTTTGTCGAAATTTAAAAATTTTCGAAATTTTCGTCGAAATTTTCATCGAAATTTCCTCGAAACTCGAAATTTTATTCCTTAAATACAACATCCTCTGGCATTAAAAGATTGGACTCCACACTTACGTACGTATGGGTTTCTATCATTTTTATTTTCAACAAAAGTTCAAATACTTTAATATTCTTATTCTCATAAAAAGACACCGAAAGATATTGAATATATACTTTAATTTAATCTATCTTTTACCTTTTCCACCACTTGAATTAACCGACTAATTAATAGAATATATTTTAATTATACCACTTAACACCTATACAGAAAAAATTGTCTATCTTTCCTGCTAATTGCATAAAAATCATACTGGAATTCACTAGAACAACCATCAACAATCAACATCAATGCATGACTAAGAAAAATATGTTTCAACCGATTGATTAATTATAATATTATAGTTTGCGGTTTAAATGAGTTAGAACACATTTTTGTCCTAATAAAATATCTCTCCTGAGACTTATTCTATATTATAATTTGATAATGAGAATTGTTAATTGTGTAACTCTCTATCTATCTAAGGATTGTCTATAAAAAATTAGAAAAATTAGATAGAAATTGTTAAACAATTTGATTAAATGATGATCATTTTCAATATTTATGGTAGTCATTATATTTGTCTATTTATTCAATCACAATTACATATCTTAATAATTTGAATTTATTAAATTTTTTATAATTCTTAAATAAAGACTTAGAAAATAAATAATTCCTATTATCCGAATAGAGAGCAACTACTGAGCAAGTATAAGTTGTATAACAAGTGATACTTCATTATAGCCTAAAATGAAGTTGGCCTCATTTGAAAAGTCCTCGTATCATAATATATAATAAGATTATAATAACAAAATCTTGTTACAAACTAGAACATTATATTAAGATAAACCTACATACTCAATCACATACAAAAGATATCCCTACATCCTCCTCTCTCTATTTGATTGCTTCTGACTCTCATCTCTCTCTGTCTCACTAATCCTATCAATATCTTACTAATTCCTACCCATCTTCCCATTTTTATAGGATCCCAAATAAAGCAAACAACCCCCCCACACCAACTGAATCAAACAAAGCAAACGCAATTACAACCCGTCAAAACCCCCCAAGTATCAAACCATCATCAAAATCGCCCAAAGCACCACAATTTCCTCACCCCCACCCATTTTCGACCCTCCCCTATATCACCTGCACTCCTCCACACATACCCTTTGCTGTGACCTCACTCTTACAAGAGCCCAAATCCATTTTCACAGTCACCACCTCTTTTTCTCTTCCATGGAGGACACCCCACTTTTTGTGTGACCCTTTTTATGTCCCAAGGGTCTCTGAGGATCCCTGGGCAAGGATTTGAATTCCCTCTCTGATTCATCTTCTTCCTCCTTGCTCTGGATCCTGACCCATTTTCGTTTCTGATTCCGATTTCTTGGAACCCACAATTCAAAACAAATTGGGGAAGATCATATTTTGAGATTCCTTAACGTTTTTTGGAAACTGGGTTCATCAATTTCTGGAGCTTTGGCAGAAAGGAACCGCAACGAGGTTCAACCAGAAATTGGAACCCATTTCCCGAGAAACGTTATATTTTCCGTCGAGGCAAACAAAACCCACCACCATTTTTCATTCATCCACATTTCGTTTGAACCATGACGTCGAGGCAGCTGTTCCTACCGCAGCCCTCGTCGCTGCGCCGGCAGCCGCTGCTGAAGAGCCAGGTGTCGACCAGCAGCGCACGGTTTGCGGAGGTCGCCGGTGGTACCACCGCCGAGTGCGCCGCCGTGGCCTGCTGCTGCCCGTGCGGGCTCGTAAACCTGCTCGTGCTCGTCATCTACAAGGTGCCGGCCGGGCTCTGCCGGCGGGTTTTGAAGAAGCGTCACCGGCAGAGGCTGCTGAAGAAGAAGGGGCTGCTGCAGCAGCATCAGCATCAGCAGCAGCAGCTGCAGCTCCGCCACTGCAAGTACTCCTCGTGCGGCTGCGACGGCGCCGAGTTTAATTTCCACCCCGTGTTCGAGACCATCCCGGAGATGATGTCGTCGTCGTCGTTGCACCACAAGTTGGTGGATGTCGACTACGAAGACGACATGTCGTCTGACCAGGAGGTGCTGAGGCTTGAGAAGGAAATGTGGGACCGCTTTTACAGCACTGGGTTTTGGAGAAGCCCTTCACAGAGAGAACCCTCCAAGGCCCTCACCGGTGTATAACAAAAATTACTGTTAAATCCCAATTATACCCCAACCCCAAAAGGTGAAAACTGTGATTTGGGTTTGGTTTGGTTTGCATCAATTCATTCTCACTTGGAATCAAATTTTCTTTTCTTTTGATGAGTGATATCATCTGATTAATATTATTGGCTGGGTGGGTGTTTTTGATTTGGGCTTGTTTTATTTTTCTAATTTTTGTTTTTTTTACATTATTATATTTGTTTTTAAAATCATGATATAGGGCATGTGGGTATGGGTTTTCAGGGTGATGTGAATTGGTGCTTAATTAATTGGGTATGAAACTCTTCTGGGCATGCAAAGTCTGCATATTGGTATAATAGAGAGTTGAGAATTGTATGTAATCCTTGTCATGGCGTTTGACTTTTGGGGTTGTGTCTTGTTACACATTAAAGAAGAAGAGTTGAAGGTTTCAGAGATCAATGGAAATTCTTTGCCGGCCTCTTTCATGGATTTTCACATATTTTCTAGATCATATATCATATATGTTCTAATTGTCTAGTCAGAATGACAACATAAATAATGTAATTCTCTTATTATCTTAGTAAATATATGGGTTTTGACACTAAACCGAGTATTATAAATTCAAGGGTTATCCTAAATTTCTAATAGAGGAGCTAGATTGAGAATTAAAGTTGTCAAGACAAGGAGAGGATCCTAAATTTGCTGACCTTTTGTGTTTGTTAAGGGGCAAGGTGGATTGTGTTTGTTATGGGGCAAGGTTATACATTTGAGGGAGAAGCGTGCATGTTTTGAAAATGGTTAGTGATATTATTAAGTTGAAGTAAACAAGATTGTCTTATTGTGGAAAATCAGATTTGGAATATATGTTGACCCCAACTATGGACAGAGCCTGAAACTGAGTTTGTAACCTGCAATTTGTTTTTCTTATGGATTGATCATTTTCAGCCTAAAGGAGGTAAAATCACCACAATCATGTATTTTTGTTTCATCGAATGATATTTCAGAAGAAGAAAAAAATTTGAACTCGAGACCTCGATTGCTTATAGATATTTGCGAGGTTTCTTCCATCATAGTAGGCATCCATGATATATAGTAACCCATAATGCTCGACCAAAAAAGAAAAAAAGAAAACCCATAATGCTCGACCAAAAAAGAAAAAGAAAACCCATAATGCAGCATTGGGTTCCTAGGTTTAGGATCCTGGTAGGGCCATATAAGCTTTCTTTGCTATATCATGTTTTAAAGTAACACCCACCTCGAGGTGACCTCTCTCTATGTTTTGTCAAAATCATATGTTGTTTCACCTTTTGATACGATTTTGGTCAAATTCACACTCGCACATTAATAAATCTTAATTTCTCTTATCAGAAGAAAAACCCCACCACTTACTTCTTTATTCGTATAGGATTTTCGCATCAACTTTGGATACACACACTGTTGGGAGAAAAACGGGTAATTGAGTTTGATCATGCAGATCCATACATGTTAATATATTTTCCAATTTAGTCACTTCAAGTTGTCAACATGTATGGTGTTTTACCAAGAAATCTCGACATTAGTGTGTGCAATAATTTAAGTCACTCTCTCCAACACTAACAAAACAAACTTCAGATGAATACAATAATAAAGTCATTATGTTGTTTAGCAACAAAATAATATTCTAATGTCACACTCCACCGTTAAGTATAAGGTCATAAAGTTTCATTTAATATGTATAATCACTCACAACTTGTGCATACTAGATAAACCAAAAAATTTGAGTTTACTATTCGTCCCATACCATATGATTATAAAGTCTTCATCAGCAGCTTTGACTCATTGGGGGGTGGGTGAGAATTGTTAACTGTAAGTTACATGGTGAGTGAGAGTGTGAGACATCAACATTCAACAGACCCTAACAGTGACTCGTGAACTGGTCGATGTCAAAAGATTACCCTTTTTGTTTGGAGCCAAACAAATCACGGGTTACCAGTTTCCTAAGAAATCTAAAACTTTTACTTTTACTTTACTGCTTTATTTGTGGTTGAATGGAGGGAAGCCAAAACTCAAAAGCAGAGTTGTTTTGTATTCGTTCAAACTTTGAAAGAAGAATCAAAGGCCCTTCTGATCTGCCCTTTACTCTCTCTTCATCAGTCTTGTTCACTAAAGGGTCACTATCCATTCTCTCCACTTTGTTAACTCAGGTGATGGTTCAGATCTGAACTGGAATCACTGTGCTACTGCTTGTGGGCGTGTAAACTGTCCCTTTTGTTCCCCAGTTAAGCCCCCACTGGAACTGGGACCCCTACTTTGTCTTTGTCCTATAAAAGAAGGGTACCCTTTGCCTGCCCTCATAGGCTCATACCCTGTCCCTTTTACTTCCATGTTATTTACTGGTGTAAAAAAGTACACAAATCAACTTTTGGTGCATACCAAATAGAAAATGTTGTTTGCGTGGGGAAATGGTTCATACGATAATGCAGGAAATTCAAGTGCCAATAATTATATGTTTGTGAATAAATGAAGCCCTTGTTCCCTTTTCTAATTGGAATATTCTGAAGCCAAATTGAAGATTGAGATGGGAGCCGTTACTTTAAATCAACTTCTAAAATGATTTACTTCATTTTCTTTCTTTTTGTACATGATTTTCCTGAAATAATTTGGACCAGAAATAAAAGGTTTTTGCAGCTAGCAAAGTTGTCCCCAACTTTTAACTTTTTCTCATATATGACTCATTATTTGTGGCCCATTCAAACACTAGTCTTCTTATATATATAAGATAATCCATCTCTCCAATCATTTGGCTTCATCCCACGGCAAATTCAAAAGACCAAACTTACAGAGGTTCTCTCTGTGAGCTGAAACCCTTTCATTATTTATGTTTTTCAAATGCATAGGCTTAGCCGGCCATAGTGCCATACAGAGGCCTTTTTCTGAATACATTCGTTCCAACGGATGTCAATTCGATTAGGATAAGAATGCTCATAGACTCGTATAATTAAGAATGGTCAACTACCATAAACAAGCTCATTAATTTGGTGGGGTTTTCTTAGAAATTTGGTTCCCTTTGACTGTCCACTTGTATAGGGGCTTTGGTTTTGATGACGCATTGTATAATTAGCATAATATACTTCATACTTGCCCTTTTCTTTTAAATTTTTATTGTTGCTAATTGATAAGCATAGTTAGTAATATATGAGACGGAAAAATACGTTCGTGTATTATTTGGAATATTTTCTCTAAAAGTACAGTGAAAAATTTGGATATATATTTTTTTTTTCAAAAAAAACATGAATAATATGTGTTTAATATGAAATTGATATGCGTATAATTAAATAATATATGTATTATATGTTTGGATTGAAAAATATGCGTTTTTTCTGTATCTTTTGAAAAATATAGAAAAATGAATTTTTTTTTTTTTTTTAAAATATGAAGTACACCTATAATACGCGAATTGACTAACTATGCTGATAAGCTAACTTGAGATCACCCAAATTACGAGTCTCTTCTAGAATTTTTTGAAAAACGGTGGAATATGCGGGATACGATAGAGTGTTTGAACTTGTTATTTTATTTTAACTTTTGTTTGGTACTGCTTTTAGAACTGTTAAAAGTGCTTAAATTTTTGTTGCGTTTGATAGAAATAAATAAAAGTGCTTCTAGATTATAAAAGTCTTTTTAAGTAGTTTTTTAATAAAGAAATACTTTTAAGTGTTTTTGCATAAAGCACTTCCAAGTGCTTTTGTGTGCTTAAATTTTGGTTGCGTTTGATAGAAATAAATAAAAGTGCTTCTAGATTATAAAAGTCTTTTTAAGTGGTTTTTTAATAAAAAAACACTTTTATGTGTTTTTGCATGAAGCACTTCTAAGTGCTTTTGTATAAAACCCTTAGATTTTTTTATAAATATTTGTATGTGTTTATGAGTAGAAGCGATTCAAACAAAATCACAACTGAGCATAAGCGCTTTATAAGAAATAGTGCCACACGAGTTTGGAATGTAAAACTATCTCATATTTTGTTTATTTTGTACTTCTAGGGATTTCAAATTTGTGGCATTGTCTTATAGATCTATATAAGGGCTCATTCTAGATTTATTTATTTATTTATAATAAATAGTATATATACTAACACATACACTAACACATCATTGATATTCAAATTTAATATAAATTAAAATCTCTAACATTGTTCTTATTTTTTATGGAAAAACTCTCTAGAAGAGATGAATGCATGCCAAAACGTCATTAGTTGTTGGCCCACCTCTGTCATCTTTTGCTTAATTTTTATGGGAAAAACTCTCTAGAAGAGATGAATGCATGCCAAAAGGTCATTAGTTTAGTTACTGGCCCATTTTGATTATCTAGAATATTCATGTTCAATAAAATTTCAAAGTCCTCTTTGATGAGGCTGCTAATTGGGGTCATGCATATGGAGGTAGAGACAAGGACTATTCTGCATGTGTGACTCAAAAGTATTGCTAGTAAGTGCAACTGGACAAGATGTAAGATGCTCAACACATAGAAAGCTGCCCATGACAGTGCTTTTTCTGCATGGGGTCATGCCCTTCAGCTACTCTTTCTATTGTAGTTCTAAAATAGATGATAAAACTACAGAACTACAGCATGACACAGAAGCATTATTCATACCAACCAACTATCAAATATTCATTTTGACATTTTGTTTTCAGATAATTTAGATGATCTTTAAGTTAAACTTGGTCTATTTATAATGAGAGAAATTAACATGGAGTTTGTGTAATTTTAGTATATATGTGTTTATATGACATTTGATTAACAAAAAAAGACTATATGATCACACACAATGGTATAAAAAGATATCATGATATGTTGGGAGTTCCCAAAATATAAGTGTTTGCTATTCACCATGATTAAACAAATGTAAAAATGCAGTAGTTAAAATCACAAAAGAAAACATGAATAACCCAAAATTTTCCAAAAAATATACAAATATACCCAAAATTCAAAAAAATAATTAAAAATAATGACTCAAAGTATATAGTTGGTAAAGAATGGACAATGCTATTTAGCTAAACTACTTTTCTTTAATTTTGTATTCATAACTTATATATTACTCTCACATTGTCTCTATTATCATCTTTTTAACGTAATGAAGTAATGTATATACAATGTGTCGTATAGATTGAAAAGAAAAAAAAGTTATGAAACAAAATTGAGATAAATAACATTTTTCTTAAAAGAAAGGACATTAACAGCAATTGGTCACTCAGACATAAGGACAGTAAAAAAATCCAAATTTAATTGCTTTCTTAATTTGTTACTACAGTAGATACCATAACAATCTTATATTGAATCAACCATATTATCTTCTGTGTCCATCTCCATAGAAAAAGAGCATAACAGAATAAATAAGTTTAAATCTCCCTTGTATTCATATAAAATCAATATTTGGGATTACCACAATTATTAAAATGGAAAAAATCTAACAGATAGAGTACTATAAGTCTATAATTAATATAAAAGACAAAATAGCTATAAAAATATAAGAATTGTTTAGTTTTTCTTAAAAAAAAAAAGAAATGTATATATATATATATATTAGTTTAGAGATCACTATGATAAGATTTTTCGAAGGGTGTGATGTGAACTGTGAACTCTGTTGAGGCCTTCTTTGTCTGTTATAGGGGTGGGCATAATATCCGGCGCAACAAAACATCGACCCAAATCAATCGAATAAAAACTGAAAATACACTGAGTTGACCAAAAAAGTCAACATTGTAAAGAAAATCAAACAATACCGTATATAGATGGTTCCAGTTCCGATTTCATGCTCACTTTGCCCGAACCAACCTGAACCACATCGTGTAATTTTTAAAAAATATAATTATATATTATTATGTATATTTTATACATTTTTGTACACATTTTATACATTTTTATTTTAGACCCTAAAATATATTTTATATAACCCTATGAATTTAATATTATATATATAATAATGTTTTAGTATATAATTTTAGTTATATCTTATATAATAAAATTAGTATATTCTATTTCTATATACTCTATAGTCTATAATCTATGTAATAATGTTTTATGTATATAGAGTTATATATAAACTTAGTATATAACTATATAGTTAGTATCTTAGTTTAGTTATTATATATAACTATATAGTTAATAACTTAGTATATAGTTGTATACATACTACAGTAGTTATATATAACTATATAACTAATATATAGTTATAGTAGTATATTAGTATATACTATAGTAGTATATATTACACTCATTACTCTATAATAGTTATATATAGTTATAACTTATAACTTAAGCAGGTTGTATTTATTTTAAAATTTTAAGTACTAAGTAGGTTAAGCAAAGTTTAAAGTTGTATTTGTATTTGTTTAATTGATAGAATACTAATTTAAAAACTCAATTGTGTGACCGAAAAATTTAAAAATCAAATGTGAGTACCAACAAAATAATTGGGCTTAGGCCCAAAACCGTGCATGTTGCATCGAACCAAACCGTCCATGTAATGGTCTGGTTTTGTTTGGTTTTTCCCCAGTTTATTTGGTTCACAACACCGAACTGTACCGAAAAAATACTTTTGACATAGTACATGATTCTCGGGATGAACTGAGCCGAACCGAATTGCACCGTGCCCACGTCTGTTCTATGATGTCGTGGGTTGTAAAGGTGGTTTGCTTTCCAACACACAAAAGACAAAAACAAATAAAGCAAAAACCCAAAAGTAGGAAATGTAAGACACACACACACACACAAAAAAAATTCTGCATTTTTAGAAAATTGTTCATAAACTTATATTTTGCATATAGTTAAAAATGAATATGTTACGGTGACCTGTACATCATCCCAAAAAAAGAAAAAAATATGTTATGGTGGAAACATATAATTAAATAGACATAAATTCAATTGAGACACATAAATATATAAGCTATTTCAACGGGATACATGAACTTTAAAATATTTCAAATATGCACCCGATCTATTATTTAAATTGAAAAATGAATTTTTGTCCATTGATTCGTTGAGAGATCAGTTAAATGACAGTTTGACTTTTGCTGACCGGAATTACTTGGCGACGTGACGCTATTTCAGCAAACATTTCCTGCCAAATGAGCGACACGGGCCCACAATTTAATAATAATAATAGAGAGAGAGTTTGTGGGCCTGTGTCAGGGGTTAGTGGACTCGCTCATTTTCCGCCAAATGAGCGACATAGGTCCACCTAACCCCTGACACGGGTTCACAAACTCATCATCTTTTTCTCGCTCGTTAAACACAAGTGAGAGATTTATATTCAAATTTGGGAAAAAACATGATGTTTTTGAGAGACTAAATGGTCAGGAAAGCGTTTGACGAGCGGAAAAGAGGTGATGGGTGTGTGGGCTCGTGTCTAGTGGACATGTGTTGCTAATTTGGCGGGAAATGTATGCTGAGTTGGTGCCACGTCGCCAATTAATCCCCGTTAGCAAAAGCTAAACTAACATTTAATTGATCTCTGAATAAATTGATGGACGAAATTTCATTTTTCAATTTACATAATAAATCAGGTGTATATTTGAAAGTTCGTAGAGCCTATTAAAATAACATATATAATTATATGTCTAAATTAAATTTATGCCAATTAAATATTATATGAAGCACAGCAAATAATAAACCAAAACCAACAGTCGACCAAAAAAAAAAAAACAAAACCAACAACATACCCATAATTAAAGGTAAAGGTGGACGTGTAATATTCTCTCTTCCTCCTCATTCTCATTCTCTTCCCTCTCTCCTCTTCTCTTCTCTTTTTAACCATTGATCATTATGCACCGCTGAATTCTGGGATGTTCATTTCATTTGCCGGCTTGCTGCTATGAATCTTTAGTGGGGGTTCTCTGGTTGGGAAATTCAGAGTCTTTCTCTGGATTTCTTAACTGCAATTTGCAATCCCCTTAATGGAGGTAAACCCATAAATCTTTTATCCGGGATTTGATTAAAGTTTAATTCTTTTTCTCTTTTGAGATTGAAATTTGGCTGTTTCTTCTGTGTGGGTTTTTCTTTTGGTTATTAAGATCATCTTGTCATCTGGGTTCCATGTATTTAAGGCTTTAAGCATTGTTTGTATATCAGAATGGATAGATGAATAAATATATGTATGATTGTATGTATATGAGAATGGATGGATGAATGAATATATGTGTGTATTTTATGTAAAATGCTATGCAGTATAAACCATTTTTAATATGAAACTATTTCCGGATTTGAAAAATGATTTTGTCCAATTTTTGTCGATAATATTCATGGTTTTGATCTAAAATTCCAAATTTCTGCTGGTTAGCACAAAGCTAAAAGCTTGTTTTAATTTATAACAGTGGATGATCCACCTACTAAAATACAGCGTGGATATGTTAGAGGTTGTTTATTTTTGAAATGGCTACAGGCAATTTGTAATGATTCTCTTCTCACTTGGCATTGCATTGGCGCAGAGCATCCCAGAGCTATCATTCATCTCTGGTAGAGCCATAAAAGATATGGTTTAGCTCTTTGAATTCTGCACCCTGCATGAAACAGTTGGAGTTCTCTAAAACTTATAATTTCTCACCTACATCAGTTTAGTTTATTTGAAAAATAAGTGATCTGGATTCATAATGCTGATAATACTGTTTGAGAACTTCTCTATTCAGGTTTCAGAGAATATACTTTATCATTATAATGGAATGTTACTTTTTTCTTGATGACTCTTTTGGATGGGTAGTTTTTGACATAATAGAACTAGAGGAAGGCCATAAAGAAGTGGTTATAGTGGTAGACAAAGAAATTATTTTCACAAAATTACGGGGATGCAGTTCATTGACATATGACTTGAGAGATTCACATGCCAGCCTCAGTTGGTAGGTTAAGGTTCATTGAGCTGGGGTTATAATTTTGGCTGCTCATGAGAACTTGTAAATTTAGCGTGCAGCTGCAAATTTGTAATTTTGTTGGATTTTACTTCTCAATTTAGGACTGAGATTGGTCAACTCCTTGAGAATGGATGCTTACTCACTTTGGGGTTTAATTATGTTGCATTTCATGAACCCTGTACTCTACTGGTCAATGTTGAAATTAGGTTTTGTGTGTCCAAAGGTTCCAGATATGGCAGAGGCAAAGAAGGCTGAAAGTCATTTGACATCAGCTGCTGCATTTGTGGAAGGGGGAATACAAGATGCCTGCGGTGAGGCCTGCAGCATATGCCTTGAGGATTTTTGTGAAAGTGATCCTTCTGTGGTAATTTGTCAAATTATACATTCCCCCCTTTTTCTTCCCTCCTCACACATGAGAATCTTATGCATTGTATTCATGTGTTTATCTTACATAGACGTGCCTTCAATTCCATTCTGTGTCTTGCATTTCAGGTGACTACTTGCAAGCATGAGTTTCACCTCCAGTGCATCCTTGAATGGTATAAATTATATTAATTTTAAAGTGTTTAATCAATCTTTATTTTTAATGTCAGTTATTGTTGTCATTGATCTTTGATATACACTTACATTTTTTCAGAAAAAATGGAAAAATTATGTCATTTGATCAAGTCAATTGTTCATAAATTAAGAGTGGTGCTGTTGCCACCATTTTCTTACTGCAAATTTTCCCTTAAGTTACAACAAAGGAGAATACTAGGAAAAAAAAAATTTAAAAGTACAACATTACCAGCAACATTGGCCTATGGTGAGGCTAGCGTTTGGTTGACTGGCCTCCCAGCCCATGGGAACTAGTGTTTTTCTGACCTTCACAGGAAGTGAGTGTGTCACTGGCCTTCATGGGAGGCCAGAGATTCGCATAGGAATGGCAACAGGGCGGGGTGGGGATGGGTATGCCACCCCCATATACCCATACCCAAAGTTGTTTTTACCATTCCCTGGATTTTTCAATTTGGGGATTCCCCATCCCCGTGGGGAATGGGATCCCCATACCCGCCCCCAATCCGCAATTGCTGCCCCATTGGTTAAATAAATTTATTTTTTATTTTTTACTAATAAATTTTACCTTAATAGCATATAATATAGCTAAAAATAAAAAATCCATATTTGACCAAAAAGAAACGATAGTCCAAAACTAGTTCATAAATCCAAAATAGTCCAAATCTCAAATACATCATATAANCCATATCCGCCCCGTTCGGGTAAGGCACCCGAATCCATGTTTTGCTTTGCCATCCCTTGTTTTGCACCATGCAGTACAATCCTGTTTTAGTGTGCTGCACTACCATGGGAAGTGTTAATGGTGGCCGCCATGGGTGCCACCATCATTACTTAGTGAAGATTAAGATTAGGGTTTTATGTAGAACAATATGGGAAGGATAAGAAATAAAGGAAATTTAGATGAAATTTGATTGCTGGAACCCTCCGATAGTAACTAGGAATCACTCTCAGTTAAAAATAAGGCCTCACACATTGGAATTGTGAATCACTCACAAGAGCTAAGTAATTTTCAGAGTACTGTTCATCACCCCCAAATGACAGACTTACATGACTTATATAGATGTAAAATCATGACTCTTAGACTCCCTAAACTTTCTAGAATACATAACTTTAATATCAGGTTTAATGACTTCTTGGACATTCAAGAAGACAGCCAATATCCAAGCATTAATGACCTCTAGACTTATGAGACTCCTTTTAAAACCCCCATGAGCATTTATCTATTCTTTTGAAAAAATCTCCTGCAGCATTATTCTTTTTTTGGGTTGTGTATTTACATAACCCCAACTTGGGCCTGCTGTATCATGATCCCACCAGATCAAGGTATTGGGCTGTTTAGTCCCCCTCCTCTTAGTCTGCTTATGAACTTTAAGGTGGGTCTGATTGCCATCAGGGTTAGGATTAGGGGAAGGTGGAGGAGAAGGGGTATTATGAGAATAATGAGGGTGGGAAGAGTAGATTAATATTTTTCTACAATTTGGTTGAGGGTAGGAAATTAGGTGGGTGGGAAAATAGGAATGGAGGGTGGCAATAACACTGATCTTTATTAAATGGTGTCAATGACTTAGCTCGTAAAATTACCTTCCTTGCATGGTTCCACTTCCCTGCAAATGTGAGCTCAACTATGACTTAATGAAGATGTTAGTATTGTTGGATTCATCTCCTTATCAGAGATCCATTTATAATTTTCCTTTTTATTCACATGACATAGTCTATCTTGGCTTTGTGAAAATGTCTGTGTTATTGATTTTTATTATTTTTGGTTCTCTAGCTCCACACACATGACATAGTCTTTCTTGGTTGATCTGCAGTCTTTCTTCGCTTTATGAAAATGTCGTGTTATTGACTCTTATTTACAGCTTTCTATAATTTTGGTACTCCATCTTCTCCCCCTCCCCCCCCCACAACACACACAGGCCATTTACAAGGAATTTTTAATTAGCAAATTACAAAAAAATCAATAAAAAGTTTCAATATTACAAATAGGTCAATACAAAATTTCCTTTTTAAAACTTTTTATTGACTTTTTTGTAATTGGCCCATTTTTAATTCTTCAATAACTATTCAATAATTTTATAAATTATATAAGTGTTTCAGTGTAAAGTATTGTTGGAGAAAGGTAGAACAATCTTAAAATCTAACACAAAGTTATATATGTAGGTGCCAGAGAAGCTCTCAGTGTCCTATGTGTTGGCAAGCCATTAGCTTGAAGGATCCATCCAGGTTCATTTTTGTCATTATTTATTTTGACTTGTGTTGTAACTACTTACCTGGAGTTGACTGAAATGCATATTTGTGGCAGTCAAGAACTGCTTGATGCAGTAGTACGGGAGAGGAGCTTTAGGGTTACTTCAAGAAATGCAACTCTATTTCAACATCCCACCCTTGGTGGATTTGAATTCCAACATGTCCATCATCTATCTTTCTTCTTTTATTTATTTTATTTATTTTTGGAATAATTTGTTTGGTTCTTTAGAACATTAGGTGCTGTTTTCCAATTTTGGCTCTTCACAAACAAAGAAGTGAAGAAATTAAAAGTTACCATTTTTTAGGTTTGCCATTATGATATTTTAATGTGTTTATGCAATGGAATGCAGTTACCTGTGGGTACTAATGATGCTGAACTTGAAGAGCGTATAATCCAGCACCTGGCAGCTGCTGCTTCAATGGGAAGGGCCCACCATGCTGGTAGAAGGGAAAGCCATTGGAGCCGGTCATCTGCTCGTGGTCATCCACATTTCTCAGTGTATCCCATTCATCCTAGTGCACCTCCTTTTGGTTCTGGTTCTGCCTCTGGAGGGGACAGTGAACCAGCTGAAATAACTGCTGCAAGTCCATCTTCCCCACTTACATCAGGTGGAAATGAATCATCACGCCCAAGTGCACAATTCCCTTCTGTTCATACCGATGGCATTTCTTCCTCAGCATCTGGGTCTACACTCATGCAAAGAAATCAAGGAATTTCCTCTAGTCACCGGTAGTCATCATTTTCTTATGCTGTTGCATTTGTGTTATGGTGTTGATCAGTTTTCTTGTATGCATTTCTATGCTAGGTATTTGTATGACTATTTAGTATCTGCTTGTAGGAGCTCTACTAGTCATTCCTCACAACCGAATCAGGACAGAGCAGGACCATCAGAACTTCACTCTCTTTCCGAGTCTCTGAAATCTAAATTTAATTCCATGTCAATGAGGTATGATACATGAAGTGACCACTCTTCTATTTTGAACATCATGTGACGAGTTTGATATGTTTGTGTGTTTGTGCACGCATACCTATAGATTTGCTCTTTTACCATTTTCAATTGTTGTACTCAAGATACAAGGAGTCGTTTTCAAAGAGTACAAGAGGATGGAAGGAGAGGCTGTTCTCCCGTAGCACTTCTATGTCGGAACTCAGTTCTGAAGTTCGTAGAGAAGTCCATGCTGGAATTGCCAGTGTATCTCGTATGATGGAGCGCCTTGAGACCAGAGATAATAGTAGAGCCAGCCAGGCTTCTGCAGTGAATCATATGGCAGATGGTTCTGCTGTCGAGCAGAATGACCAGAACAGTGCAGAGATTCATGGAGAAAACTCTTTGAGTGACAGCAATAGGCCTGCTACTACTTGTGCTGCAGGTTCTGCTTCAAATTGATATGCTATGAATTGTTTCAGCAATGCATCTATCCTCAGCATTTCATAATTTAAGGTGAGTAATGACGCTGGTTTCAATTTTATTATTCTGGTGTCTACTAAACCACTCCATCGCCAATGCCAGCATATTTGAAACTTGATTCTACCACTTATTTTTACACATTCCTTATTGACTCCTAGTTATCTGAGTTTAGTTTGGATTTTAATGCTGCTACCTTTTCTCCAGACATGGCATGCTGAGGATGAGATGCTTTGCTTTCGAGGCCAGAGTTCAAGAATTCGTGTATGTGAAAAGTCATGGTGATTGTGGTCTGAATTCAAATAAAGAAGAGGAAGTCTATAGAGAAGAGCTTCCATCTGGACAGAGACATTTATAAATGGGTATTCTTCTGTACGTAAATACGGTTTATATATAAACCCAAGATAAATTCTTTTATAAGCATGAGAAAGGTGTCATTCGATTATGAGAGAATTTTCATTTCTCATGCTTATGGGAGAATTACTCTTAAACCCAATATGTAGTGCTTTTTTGTCTGGATGGTCAGGATTTCGCTTTGCTTAACAATTACACAGCTCAAACGGCCCTTTAGTTTTCTGTCTTTTTTTTTTCTAAGATTTTTATTTTGGTTCAGATAGGGACTATTATTAATTTAGGTGTACAATCAGCCCAAGCGACATAGCAAACCCAATGGTTTCAAATCCACCCCCCTTCATAAGTATTTCATATCCATGTAAAATGTCATACATTCCCACGAATATGTTTTCCAAAACATAAAAATGAAATCTCATATCCATTACCAAACTCCAAATATGTGAACCAAATGGGTAAGGGAATTAATTTAATGGACAATATATCCAGCCCATGAATTTAACACAATGGATGAAATTAATAAACATTGAAGTAAACTCTAGCACTTAAATACATTGTCCCTCAAATTAAGTCCTTTAGATTAGTATTTTTGTAGAAATTTAAACATTAAAATTTTCTTATTAATGTATTTATATTAAATTCTACCTCTATCTTGGGCAAGGAGTGAAATTTTTGTTTTTTGGGGGTCTCGAAATTTTATACCATATCCGTTAATTTTCGTTAACTTTTCGGCAAAATTTTGGTAAAATTTCGGCTGAAATTTTGAAGCAGCCTCACATTCATTTTTGTAAACTGTTAGCAAAATTTGGCAACTATACACTCAGATTTGCATATGCTCAGTGTCACGGGCTCACTTTTTACGCAGCGGATTTTGCCCGTGCGGCGCCAAGATTCCTCTGAATCAAGGCCAGCCATCTTTTCTCTTTACTCTTTTCAAGATTTCGACCCATTCGTTACCTTCTCGAGGTTTGCCAACAAGAACTACTCATCTCGAGTCTCGCTCGTAGCGACTATGCGATTGCTTCCTTGTGTCAAGGTTCTCAGCCAAGACACTCGCCCGATCGATAGGTTCTTATGACGCCGGCATTCCATTCTCACATGTCGGGTCTTGCTTTGTTCCCACATCTCATATGTCTTGGCACTAAGGGCTAGCTCGCGCCCATAGTCCTTTCCTCAAGTTGAACATGCAAGCCAACTTGCAAGCATGCCACCCGAGTGAGCAACTCTTCTCCGATGCCCCACATTAGCTTCTCTCGTTGGCACGGGGTCGCCCCTTCCCGTGCCTGCTAGCATCATATATTGTGCATGGCCGAACCCAAGCCGATGCCCTCGTTGAGTACTACATGGCCACTGTGCACCATGAAGTCTCCGGGAGTTCACATCTGGTTGGCGTGATGTGCATATGGCGCGGCATAAGGAAATTCCCCTTGTAGCCTCGTGTGCGCGCGCCCAGCGCAATACAAGCACTCCCGCTCGCTTGTACTGTCCGTGGGACCTCCTGTCCCACGGAGACACATGACCGCCCTCCGGAAGTCATGTGCCCGCCCCCTAGGTCCCCTCAGGTTCCTAGAGTAGCTCGCTTAACGCTCCATGGGTGTGGGCGCCGGGGGTGGTGGAGAGTTTGACACCATATCTCCCCCTAAAGAGCATTTTATGCCTTTCTTCACAAAACAGGAGGAAACATCAACATGCGCGAGAAGTCATAATTGGCCATAATAAATTCATCCGAACTCCGAATGACGAACCGTCAGTTGCGTTGGACTCGTTTCGACCTTCTGGATTTACCGGTATTTTTAGATTTCCCAAATTCCAACCGGAAGACCCCGAAACAGCCAAATTACGAAACTACCCTTCCACGCGCGCAACCCGGCCACTCTTCGCCAAACGGATGGCATTCTCTTGCCATTTTGGCCCTCCATACTTCATATTAATGTCACGGAAGCACGACTCTAAGTGTGGACCGTGACACCCAGCCTTATTTCCTTCCATTTTCATTTCTCAAATCTCTCTCTTCTCCCCCTGCGCAACACCTTTCTTTCTCTCTTTTCTAGTTCTCTGTCATCTCTCTCTCTGTCTTCTCCCCCTGCAGCAGAACCTGCACGCACCCAGCTGCCTCCTCCCCCATCGTGACCCCCTTGCCCTGCAAGTTAGGCTGCAAGTTTGCAACCAAATAGTCAAATACAAATAACCTTTATACTGCTAAGTGCGTTAAGAATTTGTAACTGTAGGTTTTTGGGTAATAAATAACAAAATAACCTCCACTTTCCGGTCAGTAATAAGTCACCCACCACCACCATCCAAATATATTATGTATATTAGTATATCCTATTAATAATAATATACTTACTAGTTAGTAGTTACTGCTTTACTGGTACTCCGCCAAAAACACAAACAACATGCACTACTTAATGAAGTCTTGAGTGTCACTTTATACAACAAGGTGATCATTTAATCTAAGAACACACTTTTAATTGTTTGATTGTTTCTACTTTTTTTTTTTTGTCAAGAATTGTTTATACAATTATACTAATTAATTATATACTTATTTATATTCTATTCTGATGTCAGTAACTCAGTACTCAGTTATATATGGCTATATATATAATAT
This sequence comes from Dryas drummondii, assembly GCA_003254865.1. Taxonomy (NCBI): domain Eukaryota; kingdom Viridiplantae; phylum Streptophyta; class Magnoliopsida; order Rosales; family Rosaceae; genus Dryas; species Dryas drummondii. The sequence goes on along the minus strand of QANW01007568.1, from coordinate 1,787,262 downwards.
ATGTGTAAGTATGTAACAAACTACCAATTACCAATGATACATGATATACTCATATACATCATACATGCAGTGAGTATATGAATCAAAATTAAGTGTATGAGTGTATCTATGTTATAAATTATAATATTTTGGTATTGACTTTTATTTTGCATATAAAACTTTGGAGACTGAGTGGTACTTCTATTATGGCCCATCTGAGGTGTTATTTATATAATTATTAATTAGTTACTTATTTTTTTTAACAATATTTACTTCCAGCGCGAATTATATTCATCTTATATCACATGAAACTTACTATATAATTTGATTTCTTCAATGTTTTTTATCAATATAGTAGATAATATGTTAAATAAGCATACAGTCAAGTTTGTTCAAAATTTTTCGTATTTTGATAGTAATTTTCGTTGTTTTTGTCTAATTTTGTCGAAATCGAAATTTCCATAAAAATTTTTTTCAAAAACGAAATTTTACTCCTTGATCTTGGGCAATTGGGTTTGAGGAGTTTTTTTTTTTTTTTTTGAGCTCTTTATTAATAAGGCATAACATACAATTTTTTTTAGTCATAAATCCAAACTTCTAATCTATTTACTTTTAACCCACAAAAAATATCTCTAAGCCACAGTTAAAAAAAAGTATGGAACATTCAATATTATTCAAAGTCAAGTATACCCAAGTAAAGTATTCAAGCATACCCAAGTTTTAGTTAAATTAATTTTTGAATTCTTTTGAGAGCTTAGAGTTTATGATATATATAGACTCCTTCTGTTAATGTATACCTCAACTTATTTATGTTGAGCTATACCCTGTTGGGGCCCACACGAGTGGTTTTGTGTCGATACGAACCGTTCAATTTTTACATCTCCGTAGATAGATCATCCTTGCAAAAAATTAGCCAAATCGGAAATCATTTGCTTATCTAACTTTGATCAAATAAATGGACGAACCAAATATTTTCGATGAAACCGTACATTTGTTTTATCAAAGTTAGATAGGCAAATGATTTCCGATTTGGCTAATTTTTTGCAAGGATGATCTATCAATGAAGATGATCCTTGCGAACGGTTCGGATCGACACAAAACGACTCGTGTGGGCCCCAACAAGGTCATACCTCAACATAAATAAGTTGAGGTATACCTCAACAGAAGGAGACTGATGATATATATATATAGTGTTTAGAATTTATAGCTAAAGCCCTAAAACCCTAAATATGAAGTCATAAAACCTAAATAAATACTTAAATCTTAAAATAATAGTACATCATTCAACAAATTAAGTATAATTCTACAAAATGAATAAGTGTAACTCTACAAAAGTTACATTCTGCATCATAACAAAATAAAGTGTAACTCTTTACATACTGCAATATAACTAAATAAAGTGTAACTCTCTGAAGGTTACATACGGGGTTAGGAAAAAGGTTTAGTTTTAAGCCACTTATTGTAGCTAAAAAATAAATATATATTTTATATGAGTTTATGAGTAAAACCTAATTTTTTTTATTTTTTATTTTTTATAAATTGGGCTTAAGAAACCTTGAGGGTCTGAGCCATAGCCCAAATGATGTTTGGTCCAAGTTTAGATTTCTTCACATTTTAGGGGTTCTTTTTTTTTTATTCAATTTTGGTACTTGAAATTTGGGCCTTGTTCCAATTAGATACCTAAACTATTATTTGTCCCAATTTCATACCTAAACTTTGATTTTGTCCCAAATTGGTATACAATGTGATATTTATTAAAAAATACTAACAAAATTTGGTCACGTGTGTAACACATGTTTTATATCTAGGGTTAATTTGGTCTATACACAAGCCTATGTTGATTTACATGCCCCTAATTTTGATGTATTGTTTTAAAAAAATCACCTTATATAAATTGGGAATTTGAGACTAAATAAAAGTTTAGGTATAAAATTAGGACAAATAATCCTATCTAGTTGGGACAAAATCCAAAGTTTAGTTACCAAAATTGAAAAAGAACCCACATTTTATATAGAACAAGAAAGCCTTTGATTTGCTTTGGAGTGGTCTAATTGCCCTTTTTCAATACCATGTATATCTGTTCATCTTTTTTTTTTTTCTTTTTTCTTTTAATGAAGGATTTTATTTCATCAGGAGATAAGTGGGTAGACCATAATGCTGAACAAAGATTAAAACAGCCTGTAACCACACACAGCAGACAGCCCAAACCCTGAAACAAAGAATCAAAGTGTTTTCAGAAAACAGAACAGTATGTTCAGCAATTGCTAAAAAGTAGAGCAATCTGCCATAGGAATAGGGACCCTTTAATCCAAGCCTCACAAAGCCTCAGACTTGGTCCATGGTACTTTTAATGAACGATTAGGATTGAAGACAGTAAAAGCAAGTGCAACAAAGAACTCATTTTCATGCTTACCATTATGATCTAAAGTTGCAGCTAGCCATGAGTATCCTATTATTTCTTTCTTCCCAAATGTGGTAACCTAATGCATTTTGATTTTTGACCCATTGAGCTGATTTTGATTATATTGAAAAGAACCGAATCTTTTAGCCTATCTAAATTGTAAACCAATTTACGCACTTTTTATTATGCTAATTTTAAAGTTTTGACGCATTGAGTCATTGAGATGATTGACTTTTGTTGTTGCATTACTCTCCTCACCTTCTCCATGTAACTATAACAGCAAACAGACCTTTAAGGGGACAAAATGGCCCCAACCAATTCATTATTAGCCTTCAATATATATTAAACGATGTCCCTGGCTTGACCATAGGATTGCAGGATCTGTGTTCCAATTAGCATCTTTTATGCCTGTCTAATAGCATTATTTTTATCTTATATATATAAATTATACATATACATACAATTGATGCACCTTCTCTCATTCTTCTTCATTTTCTTTAAAAAAAAATTGGTGACCATATACTGCATTTTCTTATCGCATGAAGAGCTCAAACCATTCAAAAACAAAAACAAAAAACACCTAGATTTCATATTTTCTTCTTTCTGTTTTTGATGAAAGCAAATCACTCTAGCATCCATGTTCCAATTAGATGTTTAATTTATTGGTATTTTGTTCCTATGAGATATTATACTAAAGACCAAAACATATCTCTAAAAGAATAGGGTTTATAGGTTTAGTGGTAGAACATTTACCTCTATAAGAGCCTCATCCAATTGTTGCTCTCTCTCTCTCTCTCTCTCTCTCTCTCTCTCTCTCTCTCTCTCTCTCTCTCTCTCTCTCTCTCTCTCTCTCTAAGTCTAATGCTTCCTATAAAAGATAAAAAATAAAATATAAGAAAAGGTTTATCTCTAGAATACAAAGAAGCTCGACCTAATTAAAGTCATAAATAAATTAATGATAGAAAACACATCAAAAGTTGCTATATCGTTTTCCAATTATATGCTAACAATTATTGATAAAGAGATTGAGACATATTGTAGAAAAATACTAAAGTAGGAAAAAGTAGGGCATGAGTTAAGTGTGCTTAAGAAATAAAAGGTCGTTTCATAACTTTCATGCTTCAAAAGTTTGGAGGTTCTTTTCTGATCCCAATCAGCTCTTCACAATTCGTATAAATTCATTCCTATATTCAACTTCCAATTAATAGTTTTTTTTTTTTGTGGTATATATTGCACTTTGTGCTATTTAATTCACCTTTTCACTTCCTATTTATGGGTTAATTCTACCAAGTAATTTATTCATAAGCCCCTTAGTAGGCACTTTAGTTCAATTTTAATATAACCACTAAATTGTAATTTTTCACGCAGTTGATAGGCAATCCAATTGAAAAAATCATAAAATTTGCCCCTATGTACCCAAGTTTGATTCCCCCTCCCCATAAATATAAATTTTTTTTTTAATTTTTCACTAATTTCACAAGAGTTGAATATATTGAGTCATTGACAATTGATCTTTCCCTTTAAATCTGCCAAAGAGTGTAGTTTCGGTCGAACAACTGTAGCCAAAGGCCATTTAGCCTAAACACCTTCATATTAGCCATTATTTTTCTCAAAATATTTCATTTTCACTTTATCAATGCCCTTAAATATAATTATTTATTTTTAATACAAAATTTTTTCTTATAGTCAAAATGATGTTTTGTTTAAGCTTTTTTTTTTTTTTTTAATAGTAAAGATTTGAACTTGAGACTTGTTCAATATTATGTGGAGAGAAATATTATTAGACTAATAATTAATTAATTCACTATTTTTTAGCTTAAAGTTAAACATTTAAGATTGAGTTAAATAGGTTAGCATAGCTCCACATATCTTGAGTATCTATAGAATATGTAGTGTATATATATACGAATGAGTATCGTTTCCTTATTAGTTGGTTTTTCAACTATAAATTCTTCTCATGAATTTAACATGGTATAAGAGCGTGTTCATGTGGCACAAGAATGGCCAATTTGTCTGTATCTCCTGCTCTACATTGCTTGCTCTAGCGTTGAGAAAAAAATATAAGTTAATATAAACTCACATCACCTCATTTGAGTATCTTTAAATTTGTAATATATAAACACATAAACACCCTTTTCTTATAAACCAATTTTGTAAAAGGAAATTATAATGATAAATTTAACAAAATGGAGACCTAAAATAATAAAATTTTGACAAGCTACACAATATTAACATATAAAACATAGATTATAGCCTTATAGGGTAAGAATTAAGATAGAATGTAGCATTTCCTTTTCCCAAAGCTCACAAGACATTGTCACAACTCACAAGTAGTTAAAAAATGATTTACGTTTGGCACCGAAATATGTGAAACCAACATTTGTGTGGGTGTGTACCGTATTAATGGTATTGTATTGAAAAATGTAATGTATAATTTGGACAGCTGAGGCTGACAAGCAATCTGCCAGTGGACAAGACGTCACCGTCTTGGGGTTTTTAATATTTATTAGAAAGTGGAAAGGACTTGTTTCACGCATCGCACGCGCGCTTTAAAGTGACGCCATGGAGGAGTTTGTGTTGTTGTAGGCTTGTAGCTTAGCGTACAACTGAGGTGATTAGGTGAAGGTGAGAGAAGGCCATTTCTTTCTGATTTTGTTCCATCTTTGTAGTTTGTAGGAGGACACCGACAGCTTGCCTTTGACCTCTTTAAGCCCTTTAAGCCACAATACTCTCGGCTTACCCTTGCCATGCACTCGAGTCCAAAGTGATACCAACTCTTTTAGATATAAAATTGAGCAAATTATAATTTAGTATCTCAATTTTATATGTTGTTTCAATTTAGTATCCCAACTTTAAAACCTTGCAAAAAAGTACCTCAACTTTCATTTTATGTCAAAATAGTACCTCCGTTAGTTTTTCTGTCAAAATAACAGGGGTATTTTCGTCTTTTCCTTAAATTTAAAAAATAATAATTTTTTTTGAATAAAAAAAATTTATAAAAAATAAAATTTTTTAAAAAATTATTTTAAAATAATTAAAATTAAAAAAAAA
>QANW01007568.1:1669123-1781265 GCA_003254865.1 Dryas drummondii | reverse complement strand
GACCCTACCTCCCACCCCAGCCACCCCACACCACCGCGCGCAGCACCACCAACACATCTCTCTCTTTCCTTCTTTCTCCTCCCTCCTTTTCTCTCTCTAGCTTATCAACCCAGCCACCTCGCCAAGACCAGCTGCAAACCCAAACGAGCTCTGATACCCGACCACAAAGTCGATGCCGCCACAGTCCTTGTCATAGGCCGTTCGGCATTGGAGAGAGAAGGGGAGGGTCGGCGTGTGGCTGGGCTGTGCTAGGCTAGGCTGGGTTGGGTTGGGCGCGGGGCGAGGCTGGGCTGGGAGGGCCTAGGTTATCGCCGGAGAGAAAAGCCAGAGAGAGGAGAGAGAAGCCGAAGATGGAGGAGAAGCTGGGCGCGGGGCTAGGCTGGGAGGGCCGAGGTTATCGTCGCCGGAGAGAAAAGCCAGAGAGAGGAGGGGAGGGTTGGCGCAGGGCTAGACTGGGAGGGTTAGAGCAAAGGTGGGCTGGGAAGGCCGGGGTTGTCGCCGGAGAGAAAAGCCAGAGAGAGGAGGGGAGGGTTGAAGTAGGGCTGGACTGGGAGGGTCAACACGAGGGTGGGCTGGACTAGGCGTGCGGCTGGGCTGGGAGGGCCGAGATTGTTGTGGCCAGAGAGAAAATTGGAGATGGAGGAGAATAGAAAAAAGGAGAGATAAGTGTGAAATAAGTTGTCCTTTAACGTCTTTTTACATTGGGGTTTTAGGGTAAATTTATCAATTAAATGATTGAGGGTGTGCAAAAATAAAAAAAAAGATGTGCAAATAACAGTTCTCTAAAACAAAACTTGTCCAAACTAAAAAGGTTGGATTTTTTATTTTTCATTGAATAAACACAACTGATTTGGTGTTGCTGCCTAGCTCGAACCAATCTAAGCAATGTTAAGAAAAATTAGGTAGCTCTTTTACTTTGGATCTAAGTTTAGAAAGATAATATAACACGACGCAATAGTTAAAATCAGTTTGAGATAGTTTTCCTGGTTGAGAAATAAGAGATAGAGATGGTCAAATATTTGGCTAATTGTCCAAAAGAAGTGGTAATATTTGTCTACTTCAAACACACGGGTTATCTCATGACCTAATTAATATACAGTGATAACTTGCTTTAGTCATCTCTATTTTATTTTCCCTCCACTAGAAAAGTTAACAATCCAAACGAGATTTTAATGACCAAAAGTAACATATTTCTAACATGAGTTTGTCCACTACCACCTTGTCAGGTTGTAAAATTGCAAAACTGATATACTTGCTCAACTTACTAACTTAGATGGTTTCGCCCTTTACGAATTAGTGGGTATCGATCTTGGGAGGCTACTAGTGCAGCACGTGGAATTAAAAAATTCAGATATTGCTATGTGGCAAAATAAAATAAAATAAGCATAAATTGGCGTGGCTTCAAGTGTATAGGCTTAAGTTGAGAAGCATCGAAAGCCAAGCCTAAAGCCGAGAAAGCGGGTGGTGAGTGATGAACAGAAGAAGTTGCCGTGTGGTCCCCATGTTCCAGGCTGTCCAAAAAATGCAGTCATCGTCACTCTTACCTTTTTTAAGCCTTAATGGCATTACCTTCCCAAGTCTTCTTGTTGTGTTTACAGACAGCTTCTCATCACTTGTGAGAGCTTCCACCACCAAACCCACTACAAGAACCCAACACAAGCTCAAACCCACCAGAGAGCGCCATGGACTCCCACATCTGTGGTCGCTGCAACAACTTTCGCTTCATCATCGTCTTCGTCTTCGCTGCGGCGCTGCTTTCCTCTTCTGTTGCCGCATTGCCTCGCAACGCGTCTTCTTCTTCGTCCTCGTCGTCGGTGCAAATCAACTCCAACTCCGTCCTCGTCGCCCTTCTGGACTCGCATTACACGGAGCTCGCCGAGCTGGTGGAGAAGGCCCTGCTCTTGCAGACGCTGGAGGAGGCCGTGGGGAAGCACAACATCACCATCTTCGCGCCCCGAAATGAAGCACTGGAGCGCCAATTGGACCCGGAATTCAAGCGCTTCTTGCTCGAACCAGGCAACCTCAAGTCCCTCCAGACCCTCCTCATGTTCCACATTATCCCCAACCGCATCGCCTCCCACCACTGGCCCAATTCCGGGTCGACCCGCCACCCCACCCTCTCCAACAACCAGCTCCTCCACCTCGCCACCAAAGACTCCGGTGAAAAACTCGTCGATTCTGCTAAGCTCGTCCGACCCGACGACGTCACCCGACCCGATGGAGTCATCCACGGCATCGAGCGCCTCCTAATCCCCCGCTCCGTGCAAGAAGACTTCAACAAGAGAAGGAATCTCCGCTCAATCTCCGCCGTTCTTCCCACGGGAGCACCGGAGGTGGATCCGAGAACCCACCGCCTCAAGAAACCGGCACCAGCAGTCCCCGCCGGAGCTCCACCGGTTCTACCCATTTACGATGCTTTAGCACCAGGTCCTTCTCTAGCTCCGGCTCCGGCTCCGGGTCCCGGAGGGCCCCGCCACCACTTCGACGGCGAGAGCCAAGTCAAGGATTTCATCCACACGCTATTGCATTACGGCGGGTACAACGAAATGGCCGATATTTTGGTGAATTTGACCTCCTTGGCCACCGAAATGGGCCGGTTGGTATCGGAGGGGTACGTGCTGACGGTGCTCGCACCCAACGACGAGGCCATGGCGAAGCTCACCACCGACCAGCTGAGCGAACCGGGCGCGCCGGAGCAGATAGTGTACTACCACATCATACCGGAGTACCAGACCGAGGAGAGCATGTATAACTCGGTGAGGCGTTTCGGGAAGGTCCGATACGATACGCTGAGGCTGCCGCACAAGGTTTTGGCCCAGGAGGCTGATGGGTCTGTGAAATTCGGGGAGGGCGATGTTTCGGCCTATCTTTTTGACCCCGATATTTATACGGATGGGAGGATTTCGGTTCAAGGAATTGATGGGGTGCTTTTTCCGTCGGAGGAGGAGCAGAAGACGGAGAAGAAAGCAGCTCCGGTTGTGAAGGTGGCTGCTAATAAGCCCAGGAGAGGTATGCTTGTTTGGTTATGGAGTATTTGCTCTTCTTGTGTTTGATTCATTGCTTAATTTTCTGTTTTTTTTTGTTATGCTGTGCTTTGAAATGCTTAAATTTGTGATGTTTGTTTAGGAATTTAGGATTATAATGTCTGTCATAAGTTCATAACCAAATGGGTTGAGGATAGCTTAATTCTGGTGCTGAAATTGCATTTGTGTTTGGGGATTTGGTTAGATGTTCATGGTGGAGTAGGTTGAATTCTGAAGCTTCAGTTTATTAATGGATTATGAATTGGATTAATTTTGGTTCATTAAGATAATCGGGCCAATTATGTCATGCTACATGTTGCAAATGATTACAATTATGTGTTCATTAAGAGAGCAGTGGAGGTTTATAATTTATATGGTTTAATCAATAAGTTGGAATTGTGCATATCCAAGACAGAGACACCCAACTGCTCCCAGTTAGTTGTAGTACTACTGAGCTTTATTATTGGGAATCGAATCTGAGTGATTAATTAGGGTGAGAGGTGTATATCAAACAAATGGTTATTACTCATTAGTCACTTAAGTGCTTGTATTTGGAGAGATGATATTTGGCCCTTTCAATTTAGAGTTTAGTGTAGTATTTAGAGTTCTTTTTAATACCTTTAAATGTTGACTGATGGAGATTCTCCGTCATTAAATTAAATGTGTGTGCATATTATACCCGAAACTGTAGAGTAACCTAGAAGTGAGAGTATGGAGTAATTAAGGGCAGATTAGTTGTGTGGGTTGTGATTAGGTATGTGGGTGGTTCTGTTTTAGAGAATTGGAATGTTGGGGTGGGGAAGCTTGGAAATGGTGCAGAGCTGAGAGTGTCGGTGCACAGTTAAATTGATCACGGACTTAATTAGGGGTCATGAAAAAAACATGAAGGGCCGCCCCATTGAGAAATGATTCCAAATCCAAGCAAGTGACATTTCCTTTGTGCTAAATGCTCTGCTACCAACGAGTCCATGTGACGCACCACTTGGGTGCCAAGCAAAAACTGCTTGCCTGTCCAGCTCAGCTGTGACCTAATAATCTTATTATTATATATATTCCCCACCACAGCACACAGTAGTACAGCACACTGCAGTACAGCACAGCCTGTCTATAATTAATTCCATTCTACTCATTCAAAGTCAGCTACTATCATTTGCTCTGTCTCTCTGTACATTTTCTCACCCAGCTGACCTTCATTAATTTTATATTATTTATGATTTACTATTTATACTTAACCTTGGTGTTTGGTTTAGTTTAATTAGGGTAGGCTTCAAAGTCCACTAATTAAATTCATGCCTCCCCAAGTGGTTGCCTTTTCACATTATTATATAGAAAGCATGTGATACATATACATATGGATGGCTTATTGCATGTTTTTTTTCCGGGTATGTGATGTTTCATCAGTTGACTTACTTTTTCTTTTCACCTAATTGCAGGCAAGTTGATGGAAGTAGCCTGTAGAATGCTTGGAACTTTTGGACAGGACTCTCACTTCACTACATGTCAATGAAGATATTAAGCTCTCTCTCCCTCTCTCTCTCTCTCTCTCTCTCTCTCTCTCTCAGAAAAATCCCCAAAGAAACACAAAAAGAAAAAAAAACAAATTGTTCATGTAAACAGTTATGGATAAAATGGTAAATACAGCTCTTTCTATGTTCACTGTAATTTGCTTCAAATTACACGGACCTACTTTTCTCTGGCTAAACATAGTTTTGTCAATGGTCCATGCAGTGTAGGATGATGATGAGCCTGCATAATACAATGAATGAATCATGAATGAATATTGAATGTATAAACAGAGGGAGTGTTTGGTCTGCAGGATTTCTTAATTTAGAAATTCCAACAGAAAGAAATCTCACCCTGTTGTTTTGTTATTACAAAAATTGTAATTACATATCATTTTTTTCTTTATTATTATTATTATTATTATATTTTGTGTTTGGGTCACTTCACTGACTGTGATGTGTGTGCATGACAATCCTTGAAAAAACAGCTAATTTAAGCTATCATGGCCTCCTATAAAAGTTGTGTTCTTTTCTCTTTTGTGTACCATTGCTTGTGAATCAAACTTGAACCTGTTTTCTTTGAAACCATTGGTTGAGGAAGGTCGGCGTGTCACTATTCCATTCGGCCTCAATTAGCTTTAGTAGATAATTGAGAGCAGAAAATTTTAAGCCTTGCGTCATATATTAAAGTTTTGAGTCTCATCATTCATTTATTGGTTTAGAGTGGAATGATCTAATTTCTAATTTTCTATACAGTAGGCAATTCACGAGTTAGTCTACTATTGGGCCACACATGTGTGTCTCTCAATATAAATCGTTTTCGTCTTTGGTTTAAATTATGCCCCATGCTGAGACTGAGAGTATATAATTTCATATAGAGAATTTTAAGTTTTGCCTCCTCTAATAGTGAGTAATTTTAAATCTCCTAACTAATCTAAAATTTTTTCTAAATCTACGCTCATTTTGAAATTCTCTCAAAACCCCCAAAAACTTATAATACTTTTTTTACCCTTCTGACGCACTATGACACGCGAGCTGACGCGCGCTGACATGGATCAGTGAAACTGAATTTCAAAAATTTAGTTACACTAAAAAAAATAATTTTACATTATTATTAATTAGAATAAAAAATAATTATACCATTATTTTCTACTGAAAAAAAAAATAATTACACCTTTATTTAAAAAAAAAAATAACAATTATATCAATTTAGTGTTTCACTAGAGACTAAATTCAGTTTCAGTTTGAATTCACTAAAATTTCAGTGAATTCAAATTCAGTTTCACTTAATGCACTGAAACTGAACTTAGTGAAACTCAAACCCTAAGCTATGTCATCGGTGTCCACATCTCCAATCTCAAACTCAAACCATAGACTACACCATTGTTGTCAAGATTTTGAATATTCGACCACCTCACATGCGCCGAGTACACGACTCATAAATGAATCACCTTTTTCACTTCTCTCAACCATGCAATGAACTCTGGTCCTTTGGTCATATACAACAATAATCACAAAAAGCGTGAGGCTGGCTAGATCTATTTCCACCTGCAAATTTGATTCATAATATGTATTTCAGGACCACAATTTCATTCAGAATTCATCTAAAACTCACAGTTGAAACTGTTTCACGAATTGAAATTATTTCACTAACTGAAACTGTTTCACGAACAAACCCAGGTCTTAATCGCCACCACTTGCGGCGGAGCCGCCGCAGTGGCTGTGAGGTTCAATTTGGGGTTTCTTGATTCATCAACAATTGGACTAATCCAAACACATAGAATTGAAGAGCACAACGAGAAGAAGAAGATGGGTACCTGACTCGACAGAAATGGTTACCGGAACACAGAGATCGCTGACAAGGATGTGGCCGGCTTCTCTCCTTCGAAACGGCAAGCCTAGGGGTCGTCCAAATCTTCTGATGGCACCAGTGGACTCGGGACGACGAGAGGAAGCCATCCATGGCGGTTCGGCACCTTGTCGTAGCCTGAACTGGCGAATCTCCGGCGAGGGAGCTCGGGTTTGCCTAGACCTGATCCGGTGTGGACGCTAGCTTTCATGGCGAGTGGAATACAGGGGGAGGAAGAGGGAGGAGAGACGAGAAGATCAGGACCGGTATCGCCGGCAACCGTCGCTGGACGACGGAGCACGCACTAGCGACAGCCACGCGAAGAGAGAGAGAGAGAGAGAGAGAGAGAGAGAGAGAGAGAGAGAGAGAGAGAGAGAGTCTAACCCTATATTGTGTTATAATCAACGGGAGAGATTAAAAAAGGGTAAAATTGAAACATTAAAAAAATATGGGTCAAACTATTAATTGACTAGGGAGTTTTGGGAGAGATTAAATGTCCAATAGGGGATTGGGAAATAGTTTTATTAAGGGTGAAAGTTTATAAATAACCAAGTTCAAACTTGAGGGTTTTAAATAGTTTACACCTCCTCTAATTGTAGCTAAATGAAATGTAAACAAATCCAACTTCAAATTAAAAAAATTGTATAAGAGCATATCCAGCCTTTTTCCTATATTTTCTTTAATTGAGGTGGTTGTTGTAGGATTTAATATGCACACAATTACGTACACAGCATCAGTAGGTAGCCTCTCATGGTATAATTAGTTGGTATTCTTTGTCACTCTATAATAAAATGAGAAAACAGATTGTGGTCAATTATTGGTTGTTGTTTATAAAAACCTTTCTTACATGCTCATTATATCATGATAATTTTGTTTTCTTCTAATCAAACTTAAGGGGTTCGTCATCAACATGAGGGTTTCCTCAGCAAAATAGCATGAGGGATTTGAATGGTCTTTTGAATTGAATTGACTACTCCCATGGAGAACATGCTTTTTCTACGTACAATTAATTGAACATAAAATCTCTATGCTTTGACCTGTCTCATTCATATTAGATATTATACAATCAAATGCAATTATCTTATATTAAATAAGTGATTATATATTATTGGATGTTATTAATTGTTATATTTTTACTAAATCAAGTTCTTTTTTGAGATATCTCACATTCTCACGGTTAAATGGATTAATTAAAAGACTTACTTTATATTGTGTTGAACCTAAATGATTAAGTGGCCAAAAAAAAAAAAATTAAATAATTAAGTTTGGACAATATGGATACAATTTGGAGAAGCCAAAAAATCTAGCACCCAACCGTTCATACACTATGACAAAGGGTCGTGGGCAACTAGAAAGCAAAATTGTATGCCCTTCAAGTCGTGCTCTATCAAGAAAGAAAAAAAGACAAGGCATGAGCTAAAGTCTACCTAAAGATAAGAAACCCAAAATTTCACTACTCAGCGACGGCTACCAACTACGGTGCTAATAGGACCCTTTAGCAACAGTCAAAGCCAGAGCAGTCCGAAAGAAGAAACAGTCAAAAGCCAGATATACATGCACTACATTATTTGACACTTGGCAGAACGTACCATAAGCTTTGGCTGGATGCAACAGACCAACAACATAGTATTTTTTAATGCAATGTATGTGCCACCCTAAACTAGTTGTTAAACCTTACCTTTTACCTACAGTTAATACACTAGCTTGGTATGGTTTATTCTTAGGTTTTGGAATCTAGCAGTTGTTTAACATGATTCCAGAACTTTTAATTTGTTATAAGAGATCTCAAATTTGAAACTTTTCATTCTCATTTTGTACATTGAGTATATAATAGGACGTCATTTAACTTAGTGTAAGTATTTGACTCATTCTCTAACTTAATTTTTTTTAATTCAATGCTTATTCATTGAATTACAAGTAAAAAAAGATAAAGGTGTGTGGGAAAAAGATTGCATTACTAGCTTTTAGGACTCAAATGTTATTCAATCAATTTTTCAGTCTTTGCCATTCTCATAAGTAAACTATATATGACCAAAGAAGAAGAAAACATGTACGAATATATCTGAGGAAGTTCGAATTGAAAGCCTCTTTGTCATGGGGCATGTTTAATTTGGACAAGCTAGTCTGGCAAATTCTCTTATATTCTACAAGGCATTCATGCAACATTGTTCCTGGAATTTGAGAATGCCACTCGATCAAGAGAGTCCACTTGGCCACTGAAATTAATTCCCAGGATTTCTCATCTCAAAATCTGACAAGCTGTATGGCCACAAGGCACAGGTGGGTAATGAGGAATCTTCTTTTATCCAGGCCTGTTTTGATTGGGGTCTAAGCAAACCTCTGATTCCTTAAGTACCACTGATTTAATTAATATATATATATATAAATATCAAGAATTATAAAGAAAATATAAAGATTCCTAAGAACTAACATGTGCTAATTAAGAGTTTATATATTTATGGTAGTTTGTCTATTACCAAACAAAACAACAAGATGTAATTAAATTAAGCATGTTGACCTTTTTAAATATTAATAAAGGTCCGATTTAGTATTGATTTAATATAGTGATTTTTTATTGATTTTTGTCATAGAAGATTTTTTATTGATTTAATAAAGGATTTTTATTTATAAAGATTTAATTAAGGGATTTGATTGTCACAATATATTGTCGGATTCTTGAGATAAAACAAATGGAGATGCCAGAATTGTATTAATTTAGATCTTATTGGAAATTTGTTTTTTAATTTCAGATCTTATTGTAATTAATTTACAGTATGTCTAAAACCAAGAAAATTCTCTATTAAAAAAAAAATAAAGATTTTAAGTCCAACTTTTCGTTTTTCCATGTTTGGAATAATATAGGGCTTATTTTCCAAATTCTTTAAGACTTTAAATATTAAAGTTTATTGTCCAATTTGAGTTGGCTTTAGATGCAGGTTTTCATGCTCTAGTCGTGGAAGTATATTTATTTCCTAGAAGCAACCACACTCTTAAAAACTTGTGAGGATTGTTGGGGGTTGAAGGGATTGTTTGGAAGTATTTTTTAGGAAGCGTTTTGTAATATTTTTTTTGTTGAAAATACTAGTGCCTTATGTAAATGCATTTGAAAGTGCTTTACGAGGAAACATCTATCAAATGCTTCTTTAAGATGCACTTTTAATGCTTTCATAACCTAGAACAAAGTTTAATTGTTTATGTTAAATGTTATCATACATACTTTTAACTATTTGAAAGCATTTTTAAGCATTCTAAAAACACTGCTAAATGTGTCCGAAATGTAGTGGAAGAGGTGAAAAACAGATGGCTCGACCACAAGTGAGTGAAGTTATTTTCAAAGCCTAGAGAGTGCAACACTGTGAGGCATTTGCTTTTGATTAGAGCAAGGTTCAGAGTGGTTCAATACTTAATCCCCTGAAAAGCCCATTGACCATATATTTCAGTTGTGGGCCAGCCGGCTGCCTGCTTCAATCATGCTGGACCGGCCCACGATCCTGTTTTGATTGTGTCGGGTCTGGTCAACCCAATCTATAACAACATTGATCTCCCTCCTCTCTAACTCTTTTCACTCCTCCCCGTCCACCAGCTCTGGTGAATTGTCTAATCATTGAGGATTATCAAACTGCCAAGACCCTTTTCTAATATGGTGTTGGCTACCTATTTTCTTGTTTTCAGATTTTGGCCAATTTAGTTGTGCTTCTTTAACAATGGTAAGAGTAATTTAGGAAAAAACAAGTATTCAAGTGACTCCATGATAACCATTGCCACTAGCTCAAATTCCCTCAGATAAGGTGTCCACTGTCCAATGCAAATTTGGGAAAGTGGGTTGAGGAGATAAGGGGTAACATGAACATGGTTTCAAGTTCCCTCAAATGCAATACAAAACACAAAACCTTTTGAGTGGAGAATCCCAATGAGAGTACTTCAATCAACAAGTGAGAATGAAATGAAAAGCTCAAACTTGAAGATACGTAGGGAGAAAAGGCAATCATCAACTATAGATTACTGAAGCATCAATGTCTTCCACCAAAAACTTCCACAGTATTTAATGATTGAAAAAACACATATAACTGCATTAACCTGTAGATATCAACAAATGACTTTAATGAGTATCCCATAATCGCTATATTCACAACAATATGGAAATTTTGAAGACTATGAACAACACAATGTATCATAAATATGTCATTAAACTCCAATGGTAACTTCATGGGGCATGATCTCTGGGGTAGGTGCGCTGAGGACCGGTTCTGTGATCTGACCAACACTCACTTCAGACTCTATCTTATCTTTGCATTCAGCAAGACCCCCAGATTGGTCCTGGCTTTCTTCAGTTTCTCTGGTGCATGCTTCCTGGTTTTGTCCTTCTTCTGTGGTAGCCTTTGGTTGTGACTTAACAGGCTTTCCTTCAGCTTTAGTAGCCACATTTTCCTGAGAATGGAGCCTATGTTGGGACTTCCTAATAGGCTTCTTTGAATCAGTGACATTTTTTTCGCTTTTAGCCTTTAATCCTTTATTTGAACTATTCTGTTCTCGATTCAGACGTGGGCTGAGACACAACCCACCACCTTCTGAAGAGTTGTTCAATGAAGAAATGGGGTTCTTGTGCCTTCCAAGCTTTGGAGATTTTGCCCGTGTGGTTGGTATCTAAATTGTTTGGAAGAGATGAGTCACACAAATGTTGCTATACAAAACCAAACAAAGTGAAGCAGAGGCTGAAGAAGAGAGTAGTCAAGGAATTGGGAAAAAAAAAAAAATAACTTCAGGTTGTAAAAAGGTCTGGAAATAGCAGGAACATTGGCATCAGATAAAATAGAACAGTCACCTTCTTCAGTTCAATTTTCGGAGGAGCCTCTTTATAGAAACTTGGCATGGGTGCTGCCTTAAATGTCAGGCTCTTCCTTAGTTGCTTGATCTCTGCCTCCTGGCTTTCCTGCAAGACAAGCATATATAAAACATAGTGAATATGCTGAAAAGGGCCATGTGTGTGTGTAACACAGGAAAAAATAATAATAATAATAAATATATAAACCAAGAGAAAGGTAGAATTTTCTGAGTGCTGTAAATTAGTCCCAAGACCTTCGATTTTGCTTGCGAGTTATTTTTTTCTGCTTCTTTAGCCTGAATCTTCTCTTCTAGCTTTGTATAGAACTGATGAATAATGAATAAAGTTGATTACTGTTATGCATTGGAAACAAAACTATCAACCAGGTCTTAAAGTACATGTTAGCAACCTCCTTCCGTTTTTCAGCACGTTCATCCAACCTGAAGGAAAATCCAGAACCACTGCTCCTTCGCCCACCAGGTGTATTACTTCTGTTGAAAATACAGAATACCATGCAAGTATCAATACAACAGATTGGACAATTTAGTTACAGACGGTAAAGAGATGATCAACAGTAATAACATAATGTTCTAGGATATGAGCCATACGAAGAAATGGAATGAGCATCGTCATCCTCTTTGATTGGCAGAGTTGTCTTTACAGTATTTAAACTTTGGTCTGATCTGTAATTGCATTGAATATCATAAAATGATTAATCATTCAGCAGAATCAAGTTTCCCATGGACACATTTATTTTCAAGCACATATTATACAGAAACAAAATGGACAAGTAGCACCTACGAACTTTGTTGAACAAAAAATAATAAAGATTAAGTAAACTCCTGTACTGAAGACGTACCGTGTCCCATTGGATGAACTATTAGCTGATGCATTCACAGAACCAGACTTTCCAGACTGATGCAATTAAGCATGGACATTAGCTACATGAAGTTAATGTAAAATGAAGAGTATAAAATATAGATGCAGCATATTGAAAAAGCCTTACTGCAGAGCCTCTAATGCTAGGTATTGATGCTAAAGAAGTCCTCTTGATGGAAGCTCCACCAGCTGTGTTCTCTTCATTTGAATGTACTCCTGCGGATGCACGTCTATTTTGGTGATTCAAACGAGAAGCTGAAAAAGGAGCTTCAGCTTTGGTTGCATTTCCTTGAGCATGTTTGATTTCTGTTTTCACTGGGTACACATCAATGCTCTTCTTCATAACATCAGCACGAAGTCCTCTTGCTGGGAAAGAAAGACTCTGAGAAAGTATTGCCCTCTGGTTACGAGAGAGTTGAGTCGCGCCTTTCAAATTAGGTTTATCCTTGGCCAATTTGTTCTTTGAAAAACCATTGTTTGGAGCATGAGGAACCTGAACATAAACGGGAAGTAGGGGGATAATTTGAACAAGTTTGGGACATGAAAATTCATAAGAGAAACAACTCAAACGACAGAAAATTCTGGCATGCAGTACCTTTGTAGCTTTTGAATTTTTAGCAGGCAGAACAGTTGCAGAGGCTTCAACTGCAACTCCAGAAGAGTGAATGCCTTCATCTTTTGTTTCAGGTTCAGATAGTCCATTCATGGCAGGAACTTCTATATTACCATCAGCATTCTTGCCCTCTTTGTTCGAATCCAGTACTGATCCTTCCACATATTTTTCTTCAACAACACGACTCTCATCCTCCATTTAGCAAATACTTAAAGAAAAGAAAAAAGATGTTAGCACTTAGCAGAGTCAATCGATGTCCCCAACATGCATAAAGAGTACAACATTTGGCTTAATCCATAAATGACACAACGAACAGTTAAAGCAAAATTGAGAAAACAAAGAAACCAAGACACCTTAGTCTTATGTTACTTTGATTTAACATAAATGATGCATCTTCAGCAAACACCAGCAAGACATAATGAGGGCAGGAAATAACAATACATAATGAGTACCCTACCCTCCCCCAAGAACTCAAATCCAATACAATATGCTCAACTAATGTTCAGATCCTCGAAAGGTAGAGGTCTATCCTGCTATTTCCCTATGCACCAAAAAATAAGATGACGAGCAACCCTCCAGAAAATTAATTTTATAACGTCCAGCTTTATCCCTCCATCCAAAAAGAAAATGTAAAACACAATTGTGGCATGAAAAACCAAAACCACCAAGAAAAATTTTCTTGATGAAATTATCCTAATATAGCCACCCCAAGAACGAGTTCCCATCATTTCAGTCATGAAATGCTTGAAAGTCTAGATCATAATGTATATTGTACCAGACCCACAACACACAATTCTCCACATGTCAACAGTTATGCAAAATTTGTTGATAAAATACACATCTGCACAACAACAGAAGTCAACCCTTCTACAGGCTCACACTCAACACTTCATCCCATTCACAAAATCCCATCAAGCCTTCTTTAACTGTTATGTGGCTCAAAATTACTTCAAGAAGAATGAAATCAAACCAATTGAGCCAAAATGGTATAACCAATCTATTGTGAGTGTCAATATTGGTTTTTCAAAGCATCAATGAAGAACACTCCCAGGCTCATGGTTTTAAGTTCTTGTGCACTCACATTTTTCAAACAACAAGAGGTTTCTTGAGATCATTGATACATGAAAAGACCCAAAACAGGATAAGTAACAGAAAAAAAAAAAAAAAAAAAAAAAAAAAAAAAAACCCAGATACCCAATACAATAAGCAGTACAGATGTTGAAGAATCCAAGGGACAAATCATCATAGATCAAAGAAACACAGAACTTACAGAGTTCAGTAGGCAGTTTCCGAAGTTGGGTTCTTGAATTTGGGCTTAAATTGTTTATAGAACCACTCAGAGACTGATTGATACTGAGACTAAGGCACAATGTAAACAAAATTCCAAGATTGAATTATGATAGAGAGTGAACCAAGAAGAATAGAAGAGGGAAGCAGACTAGAGTATGGGAATATATTGATAGTGGTTTGGACTAGAAGCACTTGGTGATGGTTAAGTGCTTGTGATAGTTGAACTTGAAAGCGATAGAGAGTTGGTGGCACGCTCTGGTGTGGTTCGAGAAATCCGAGAAGAGAGAGAGAAGGGGAGAGAGAGTTGTGGAAAGCAGATGAGAAAGGTGGCTTCGAACTCTCAATGAAGTGGATTAGAATTAGATTGGTAATAGTGAGAAAATGACTAAACTGCCACTAGGGGAGTTGCTAGCAGTTTTGAATTCTGAATGGTGATGGAGGGAAAAAAAGGGGGAATGAGGAATGATATTGCAATGCAAGGTGTTCATGGACAGGAGAGGAAATGGTATTGGAAGTTTTCAGAGTTTTTCTTGTTTTGGTAAGAAATGAACACTGGGATATTCTCTCCTTTATAATGAGGTTATCAGGTTATGGCATATTCACATTACTTGTGGATTTTGAGTTAAAGAATTTATAAATTCTCTTTACCATTTATGAGGTTTGGAACTTGGAAGGAGGATTATTGTTTGATAACTAAGGTTTTATGAGATATATTTTTCAACCATTAAGAATTATAATTGAAAACAGTTCAATTAAAGAAACTGTTCAGAGATTTTTGTAATACGTCTTAAACGCCGATTGAATAATTGAAAAACATGTCCTATTTTAAGGACCTTATTTTACCAATTACATATTGGTGTCCTGGTATTTCACCTCACAATGTTGGAGAGATCCAAGTTTGATTCTCTCTCTCCTAAATAAGAAAATAACCTCATTTTGATAAAAAAAAAAAAAAACTAAAGAATAATTTTTTAGGGATATATGACCTTTCTATTTTCTCTTTAGATAGGGGAAATGACAATCAATTAATTATGTCTCAACTACGACTTTGTCCTATTGCGATACAGATCAATGTGTTATTTGTGTATATAATCCAAAAATGCTTTAAATAGTTTTCTCTATTTAGTAAATTAAGGAGAAAAGCGAGAATTGAATTTGATCTTATTATGAGCGTGCTTCAAATAAATTGATATTATATATAAATATCGAGTTCACATTTTCCTTAAAAGGAAAAAAAGTTGAAATAATTGGATTAAACTCACTTTCATTAAAGCACTTTTCTAATACTTAGTCATACATCAAATTAGGTCATTCTATACTTTGGTCACAAAGATTGTTAGTTGAATTCCTACATGAAGCTTTAAGTTAAATAAATCTCTACTTCCTTGATGTATGAGTGTGATTATCATAAATATGAAGAATTTAATGATTCATGCCTATTGTCTTGTCCTTTAATATTCATCAACTTCTAAATTAAAAGCCTAAAATGAAAAATTTAATATCTAGGCACTATACTTTTTATTTTCTTTAAATTAATGACAAGAATGATAGTTTTTATTGATTTCCTTAAAGTGAGAGAAATAACATGTACATAGACTGTCTCGGAAACAAAAAAAAAAAAAAAATTGTACACGAGTGTAAAGATGGTTACTTCGAACATCTATGCATAAGATATTGGTTTCCACAATTTTGTTGATCACTTTAACCATAACATAGCAATATAGCATTACCATTTCATTCAATATCTGTAGTATGCTATGTTTAATCGGAAACTCCTTACCTTATGTGATTGTACAAATTATCCTCAAATGCTCAGCATGACCCCTAAGGCCTAATCTTCCACAATTTAATTACAAGGATGATCAAAAGTATTAATCAATGTTTCACTCAAATCTAATTAGAAGGTTATCATTGTCAGTCTCCTACAAATAGTGGGTGGTGATAGATAACGATAATGAAATTTCTCTTTCCCATTTTGTTTTAGCTTTTAAATGGAACTTTCAAATTGATTAACAATAAGTTGATAACAACGCAAGCAAGGGCATTATGGTCAGACAACATAAACCAATAGAATTAATAGTAAGGGCAAAATGGTCAATAGCTAAGGAACAAATGATTGAAAACCGGAAGGCTACTGCTGGAGAACGTTGGGGAGAGGGTTCATGTGTGTGGGGGTCACAGGTGGTGTTATTGTCTTTCTTGCTGACGTGGCACGACCAAGCAACATGATTGGTCTCACGTTAGGCCAACCTGGGACACCCCACCACGTCCCACCAACTGCGCGTGAGCTGTAACAACGTGTGTGGGAGAGAGAGTTGATCCAACGGCTGCTGCGAATTCGGCGGACGATCTGAGCCGTCATTTGGCATCAATCATGCTCCACGTTTTGGAGGACTTGGAATTTTTTGGTTTTGGTCGGGATTTTGTGGGTGGTGCGTTGCATTCAACGGCTAGGCTGGCTTCTCGAGTGTCCTCTTCATTGTGATTTGGCACTTGCCATTATGGGCCTCATATGGGCCTCGTGGCCCATGAAAAATACATTGTTTTCTTTCGTACAATTACTGGCAGTATTTGATTAAGGACATTATTCATCAGTGATTTGTTATAATATTTCCATCATATATAATCAAGTGAGGTTTGTTTGGTGTGTTAAAAGATAAGAAGTATTAAAACCATACCAAAGTGGGGCATTCAACCAATGCTTAAGGAAAAGAAGTATTGAATTATGTCCATGCTTGATAAACTAAGCTTTTATCTGTCTCTATCAGTCTATATGCTTGTTTGACACAATAAATTTCTCTTTTGTCAACCTATGAATTGGTTATTGATCCGATCCCAACTCTTTTCTCCTCCTTTGGTGCCTAGAATTGGATTGAATATGTTAAATAAGAATATGGATTAGTCATAAGGGGTTGATATATAAAACTTCTCCCCTTTAATCCCCACAAAAATGGTTGGATTAACTCATTTATGACTAATATATCTTCTTCCTTCAAGTTGAAAAAATAATGTTGCTAAATTTAATCTTTAAATAGATGAGACGAGCAATTGGCACAAGTGTCAAGCCTTCAGCATTCGAAACTATTCGATAGTTTAAATCCGGCAATAGAACTGCTAGTTAGTTTCAATCCTAAATTGCATAAAAATGCTACATATATAAATGTCTTTCATCATTTTCTTACATACATGAAAAAATATAGCAATACAAAATTACAAATATTTTGTAATTAAATTCACCCATAATTTTGTGAATTACTATTAGTTAGTTACAATGTAAAGCTATTTATCAGATTCAAGGGGTTCGACATTATAAAACACAATCAATGATTTTATAATATAAGCCGATTTATCTTCTTCCTTCAAATTAGAAGACATCATTTATCTTCTTCCTTCAATACACATTGAATCTAATTAGTTAACATATTCAATCCAAATTCCTGAGCACCACCAGACAAATCTATCTTATAACATATTTAGCCAAATTCTTGCCATGATTGTAAAGTTAAAATGGGTTACTACACATGTTATAAACCTCCATCCTCCTAATCTTAAACATATATGTTTGCAACATTAATTAGAAAATGATGCTTGACAATGAAACATTATGGCCACATAACCAGTTTGTCTACGCTAATAGACACGTTGTAGAAGAACTGCAGTCTAGACTTGAAACAAGTCATGAGGTCACATTATGGAGCTAGCAAGCCAATTATGCACTCATTTGGCCCCCCATCCCACAGAAACTTTTGTTCTTTTTGTTTTGGTCAGTCTTACTGAAAAACTGAAAAACTGGGCCTTGTTATTTCTTATAATATTGCAGGGATGGGGGGTCCTCCTCATAACAATTTAAAGAGGTTTTTGTTCCTTTTATTTGTTTTTCTTAGGTCCAAGTATCAATTGGTCCAAAATTTTATTTCACCTTTTTTAATGTCTTCATCTTTTGAAATACCATTTTGCCTTAGCTACATAGCCTACATTGCAACAAAAAAGGAAGACAACAAGTTTTGGTACGCTGGAAGACAATAATTTTGCATAATAAAACCAATATATCCTCATTCTTCTAAAATATATGTATGAACTATTTATTGTAAGCATGCATAAGTGTTAAAAGTTCAAAATATTTTGTAGTGATAAAAATCAAAAATATTTTTGAATTTTACATTCTGAATCTAATGTGATTTTAGAATTAAAATTTGAATTTTTTTAAATTATTTCAGAATCGGAATTTTCAATCTAAGTTGCATTGCACCCCATATTAATTCCCCTCATTTTTTCCCCATCTATCATTTTTGTAATTAATTTAGTTTTGTATTGCACATTCCACACAAATGTCTCATTGTCCATTTGTCCCTCATCTCTCAGACCCATAATATTGTGTAAGATAATATAATTTGGTCCATGTCTATTCATTTCTAGCTCGTGGATATACAGATTGCATGAACTGATCAATTGTATATAGAAGGAAAGAAAAAAAAACAAAAGGGATAAGAACAATAACAGATGCCTAAACCTTAACCTATGTGCAATCAGAGCATAAAAATAAGACATGTGATAAATAGATTGATGGGCGATCGAGTTTGGAGCGCAAAAACTGAAAGTGGTGTTTGTGAAGCCCCGTAGTGAGTGGAATTAGATTCTTTTGTCTCTTAAAATTGTTTAAGTTTTAACCTGAGTGTGTAATATAAAAAAAAAAAAATTGTAAAGTAATGCCAAACAAGTAGAGGTGTTAAATCTAGAAGCATTACCTTCCTCTTGCCAAGCTATAAATATCACTGGGAAAAAATAAAATGAAATAAATATATATCATTAACCAGTGACTAGAATGAATCCTGCATCTTTATGAGAGAGAGAGAGAGAGAGTCAGTTTCCCCCATCACATATTCTATTTCCTTAATATACAATCTGTTCAGATACAAATTAGTAAATGAAAACTAAGGGAAGTAGGCACCTATCAATAATTGACCAAGACCTGATGAACCATAAACCTTGGAAGTTTCATACATTCACAAAAGATTGGAGGAAAAACTGACCCAAAGAAAAAAATACCTCACTACCATGTTAACAAACAGATAGAGCCTCCCTAAATCCAATGCTAAAAGTACTATTCTGAAGGCCCTTCTTATCAAAATCTGCATTGCCTTTCTGCATCATGGCAACAAACTCGTTGTAGTCTATTCGACCATCCTGAAAATTAACAAGTAACAGTACTTAATACCAATGGAAAATATACCCTCATTTACTTAAGAAAATTTTCTTTGTTGTTTCCCATAATCAGAAAAACATGACAACCCCCATAATTTGAAAAATCTTCATGTAAATAATCATTGGGTCTCAATCTAGTCCCTCTGTGTGCCACATAAGTACTTACATTATCCTGATCGATTTCTCGGATCAGTTCTTCCAAGTGGACATCCACAATGCCAAACTCCTCACAGGCTTGTTGAAGTTCATCTTGAGTGATATAGCCACTGCCATCTTTGTCAAAATATGAGAAAGCTGCAAATAAATGGTCTTCCCTCTCTACTTTGTTTAGATGCAATGTTGCTGCTATGAACTCCCCATAATCAATTGTGCCACTATTGTCAACATCTGCCTGCAATTCAGAACAAGTAACATTTACATCATACAAATTAAAGATCCACATCATTGACAAACATCAGTACTACTTTCTTTTCCTATACATGGATCTCTTTAGCATAATTATCCCGAATGGGGTAAAATGGAACTTCAAACACAATAGTTGGTCAATGAGTTTCAAAGAGTCCGAACATTACTATCACACAAATCTTTTAAAAAGATTATGAAAATAGTTTGCTGGAATCAAAGAAAGGAAATTGGTATGGTAGATATTAGTTAGAAGAGGTTAACTCTAGCATTTTCCTACTCTTGGATAAACTAAAAAATATACATGGTATGGCACCTCAGAGATAATAGAAGTTCTGAACAAATTGCAAAGCATAATAAAGTAAATATTCCCATAATCAACAAACTAGTTGGATGATGTGAATATCTAGAAGAATTTTAGATTTTTGTTATGCCTGCATGCATAATTTTTGGGCAACCTGTAAAAGGTAAAGGGTGGCATCATTCAGTTTAGAGGGAAAATCCTGATAGAATACTTACAGCCTGCATAAGATCATATATTTCAGACTCATTTAGATTAGCTCCAAATCTTTTCAGTCCATCTTTGAGTTCTTCAAAACTAATTTGACCACTATTGTCAGTATCTATCATTTTGAACATTTCCTTCAAACCAGCAATTTCTTCTTCAGAGAGGTTCTCTGCAATGACCTGCAGGCAATAAGTAAAATTAGAAGACCATTTCTTCAAGGGATTTTAGTATATGATTGAAGCCACCGTTCACAAAAATTTATTATATTGAGTGTCTAGTACTCTTTGGAGTTTGGATTGACTTTATAAAATATAATTGCAAAGACTTACTCTAAGAGCCATTTTCTTAATTTTGTTCATTGCAGAAAACTGCTTCAAGCGACTTAAGACTGCGGAATCAAGAGGCTTGTCTGGAGCCACTCCATCAACCTGAACCCAAGGGTGGGCTGCAAGAAATCAGAACAAACATTATCAGTTTTAATGCCGATGGCATCCTCCAAGAGATGAGATCAATTTTGTCCCTTACAAAAATTTCACCCCCGTAAGATTCATTGTAACTAATGATGGCTTTCAGGGTGCAATTCATTCTACATTTAGGCTTAAATACTATGGGATATAATTCTAAGAGAAAATTTTCACTAGATTTGTTAGATTTTAAGAAGTTCATTTCTGAGACAAAACATGAGATCAAATTCATACCTCAAGCCTACTGTTGACAAGGGGATTGTACTAGTGTCACTTTCTTAACATATCTAAATAAATAGAAATATATAAACTTACACAAAACTTGATGAGCAGTTAGCCTCTTTTTTGGGTTTCTAACAAGCATCTTCTTAACTAGATCTTTTGCACTTTCAGAAATGCTTGGCCAGGGATCCGTTGAGAAGTCAAGATCACCATGCAAAACCTCTTCAAATATCTCTTGCTCAGTTTCTGTTTTGGAATGAAAGAACGAATAAGAACAAAAAAAAATGACAAGTGTTTTCTGGAAATGCACACACACACACACATATGAAACATCTTAAAACTCTTACCACCCCAAAATGGAGGTACCCCGCTTAAGAGAATGTAAATGATAACACCAGCACTCCAAACATCTGCTTCTGGACCATAGCGCTTGCGCAAAACTTCAGGTGCAACATAATATGGGCTTCCAACCACATCACTGAAAATCTCCCCTGTGAATTAAGTGTGTCAATGATAGACAAGACATAGCAAAGTTGTATATAGCACCACATAATATTTAAATTCTTCTAGGCATAAAAAGAAGCAGAGGGGAAGCATGCAAAAGAACAGAGTTCATAATGTACCAAAAAGTTGGCCAATAAATGAGAGAACTATATATTTTTCACAAAGTAGAAGAAATTGAATATGTTACTTATTGTAGTGAGTGGTGACCATCACATGGTCTGTCAAGAACATCATTCAGAATTCTAATACCAATCTGATAGGAGTTTGTCCATGAGAAGGTCACCAAAATGTCAGGGTAACAATAAATAAAATCAGAAAAGGAATTGAGAACAAACCTGGCTTAAAGAATATTGATAGTCCAAAATCTATAGCCTTAAGGGGAGAATTATCCTTCTCATTGACAAAAAGAAAGTTCTCCGGCTTAAGATCACGATGCATGACACCCAAAGAATGGCAGGCTTCTATAACACCAACTATAGTCCTTGTTAGTTGAGCAGCCTGTCTTTCAGTGTAATGCCCCAACTTGATAATCCTATCAAAGAGCTCACCCCCTGCACATAACTCCATCACAACATGAACAGCAACAGCATCCTCATATGCCGCCTTAATGGAGATTACATTTTCATTCCCTGCCAAGTGATGCATTATTTGAATTTCCCTCCTCACATCATCCACATCTTCTTTTGTCAGCAATTTCCTTTTAGCAATGGATTTGCAAGCATACTGCTTTCCAGTTGCTTTCTCCACACAAAGGAAAGTTGTCCCAAACTGCCCATGTCCAAGCTTTTCGCCCAAATTGTAGTACTCCTTCAGATGACCTGTTTTCGTTTGCAAGACAGACTCAGCCTGAAGCCCTGCACTGCAAACCCTCTTGACATTAGGCTTCTTTGGTCTCACTGGTGCTGCTGTCTTAGTCTCTTCCTTGGATTGCACCTGTCTGATCTCTTCTTTGTCAGTTTCTGGTTGTGCGGGTGTAGTCTCTCTCTTCTGAATTGTTAATTGTCTTGCTGGTGTAGTCCCTTCCTTGTGCTTTTGAGGTTGTACCGGTTCTTTGTGCTTTTCCGGTTGAACCTTCTCTTTACAGTCTTCCTTAGCTATTTTCACCGGTTCTGGGGGCTTGTTTTGAACAACTAGAGTATTTTCTGACGGATTCTTACTCAATGATGGTGTTGTAGTAGCAGTAGTATTATCAATTCCTCTGGTATGCGAAACAAGACCCCCTGTTGATCGAGACCACCAAAGTGAATGCGAGACTGAATGGAAGAGTCCATCCTTCGACACACAATTGTTTCCCATCTGATATTGATCCTCTATTCTCACTAAACATCTAAAAGACACACATCATATAAAGGCCACAATCCCATTTCTTTTCGCCCAAAAAGGTAAGTGATTTTGGAATGAAAGGTCCAAAAATGGAGCATTATCCCCCCAATGGACAATAAATACTTCAACCACTAACAGAGAATTGTATTGCACTGTGAACAAAATTCAAACAGATTACAAGCATATCATAATCTTCAAACAAAAGCTGTACCCCAGGAAGAGCTTCATGCGTCAATGCATCATATCGAAGAGTCAGCCAAAAAGTCCATACACATTAATACAATCAAACTAAACCCAAATGACCCAATTGCCTAAACTTTCTTACAAGCTAGGAAAACATTGCACAAGGCACAAAAATCCCTTACAACCATTCAACCCTGCTATGTATATCACCACCCCAACAGAAAACTTCAACCAAAGAAACCCAATAATAGGGGATTAACTATATTGACAAAGTACACGTCAAAGGCACAAAAGGAAGAAAATTTCAGATCATGAAGCAAAGGGAAAAAAAAAAAAAAAAGGAAACAAAGAATGAATGAATGAATGAATGAATATCTATGAATGTCCGGGCCAAAAAAAAAAATATATATCTATGAATGAGAATGAGGAAAACCCAGTGTGGTTTTTGGATTTTGGAGACTAGGGTTTTCGTCAATCTCTGCCTTAACTGTTGAGTATTACACAATCATGCAAATCCCGCACACAAAAGGAGAATGGAAAATGAAAAGGAAATGACAGAGAGGGAGAGAGAGAGAGAGAGAGAGAGAGAGAGAGAGAGANGAGAGAGAGAGAGAGAGAGAGAGAGAGAGAGAGAGAGAGAGAGAGAAGGTTAGGTTTTTCTGTTGGAATGCTTCAAAACTTAAGACGCGTCAAACGTATAAGCTCTCGGCTTATGAAATGAGATTAAATAAAAAACAGAGACAAAGTAAAAAAAAAAAAAGTATTTGTTTTTTTCTTATTTTCTTGGTCCGGACTCCGGACCATTTGATAAAAAATATTTATTTTATTTATTTAGTTTTGAGTCTTTTGACTACGTGGACAAAACTATGAGATTTGAGAAGATTTGAGATTGTCGTGAAATGCTGGCCAAAAAAAAAAAGATTGTTGTGAAATGACCGGCAGGCACCATAAGGTTGGTACCGTACAACTGTGCATGTAGGATTTGGTGGTGGGTCCCATTGGGCCGGGCTCTTCACTGCCGGCAGCCGGCCCAAGCCGGTCCAGTTCCTTTTTTTTTTTGCAAATTTTCTTTTTACGTTCAGCTACTAATTTACCAAAATTATGGGTAAGGGAATAATTGAGACTTTATCTATCAAGGAAATTGGAGTTACCAAATGGAGCTGGATCCTCTCCTTTTATCTCTTTTTCCTCAAATCTTGTGAGTATCAAATTCATTTAAACAAAATCTAAGATTGATTTTGTTCTCCTTATATATTCTTTCCGCAAAATTTCAAGAATTAATTACTCTAATATACATGACAAGTATTTTATTTATAGTGCCTAATTTTAAACACCCTACTCACCAAAAAAATTTGTCTAAACCTCCACCCATCTATAAACTCTTTCAAAACCCCCTAAAACTTATAATCCTAAATTACCCTTCTGACGCATGCTGACGCGCGCTGACGCATGTTGACGTCATTGTAACTGTATTTTGGTGAAACTGTTTTTTTTTTTTTTTTTTTTGAATTGAAGTTTTTGCTAAAACTCAATATTTCACTAAAACTAATATCACACACTGAAATTGAATTTCATTACACTAAAACTGAATTTCAAAAATTCAATTACACTGAAACTGAATTTCAGAAATTCAGTTACACTAAATTGAAGAATTCAGTTATGAATTCACTTACTGAAACTAAATTAAGTGATAAAACAATTACACCTCGACTAAAATGCAATTACACCTTAATTAAAAAACAATTACACCTTTACTAAAACAATTACACTTCACTAAAACAGTTACACCTTTACTGAATTCCGTTTCACTAAAAACAACACAGCAACCTTATTAAAAAAAAACCAACAATACAACAAGTCATTGAGATGAGAGGAGTAGCCAACAATACAACGTCGTCCGATCACCGCACGCGCGACGAGTACACGACAGTCGCCACTGCCTCGATCTGTTTCTACCTGCAAATTTGATTCATCATATTTCAGAACCATAATTTCATTCAAAGTTCATTTAAAACTCATGTTTCACGAACTGAAACTGTTTCAAGAACTGAAACTGTTTCACGAACTGAAACTGTTTCAAGAACTAAAACTGTTTCACGAAATGAAACTGTTTAATCAATAAATTAAGTAAATTTGTATATACTTATAAATCAATTAAAAAACCCACATTTCTATCTGATAACATAATTAAGCTAGAACTGAATTTGGGGTGAAACTGAATTTCACAAATTGATTTATAAGTATATACAAATTTACTTAATTTATTGATTAAACAGTTTCAGTTCGTGAAACAGTTTCACGAACTGAAACTGTTTAATTTCAAGAATTTCACAAATTGATTCACAAAATCAATTTCGCAAACTGTACATTTCAAAAATGTTTGTGAATCAATTTCACAATCAGATTTCACAACATTTCACAAATAGTTTACAAACATACTTACAAATCAGTTCACAAATATACTTATAAATCAGATTCACAAGAATTTCAATCTTATTATCTAAATCAAAGAATTGATTTAACAAACATAAAGAACTCAGAGAGATGAGCATTTTCATACCAAAATCTTAACCATGGGTGGTCGGAGCCGCCGAATTCCGAGAGTGGCAGCAGCGGAGGTTGGGGTTTTCAAATTAGGGCTTTTGAAATTCGAGGCAATTGAACACAAATTTGTATACCAGTAGAGAGAGAATGTCGAGGGGAGAAGAATGGGACCGGAACCACTTCAATCCGCCGTCGGAATCGCCGGCAATGGCGGCGGTAAGTCTCGGACCTTCTCGGAGTCGATTCGCCGTCCACGGTGGTCAGTTGGAGAATCAGAGACCACCATCACACTCACCACGTCGAGAGGAAGCTTTTGGAAGTGGAGAGCAGCTGCGACGTCGTCGGAATCGCGAAGTCACCGCCGGAGATGACGATCGGACTTCGGGCTGCATTTGGTTTTCTGTGGATTTTATGGGAAAGAAAAGGCCATGAATAGATAGAAGAGGAAGAGGCGAGAAGAACCCAACCGGTCCGACACCTCGTCGCCGTCGGAATTGACGGATCGCCGGCGAGAGAGCTCAGATCTGCTTAGACCCGATCTGGCGTCGACGTTTAGTTTCACGGCACGTGGAGGGCATAGGGAGGAAGAGGAAGGAGAGGCGAGTATGATGGGACTGGTCTCGCCGGCAACCGTCGCCAAACGGCGGCGCACGCGCCGGTGACAGCAGCGGGGAGAGAGAGAGACGCATAGGGGAGAGAGGCAACAGATAGGAGAGAGAGAGAGAGAGAGAGAGAGAGAGAGAGAGAGAGAGAGAGAGAGAGAGAGAGAGTATTAGTTGGCTGAAAATGAAAATAAAACAAAAGGGGTAAAACTGGAAAATTAAAATATGGGGAGTCAAAGTTGACTGGGTATTAGTTGACTAGGGGGTTTAGGAAAATATTAAGTGTAAGATTGGGGGTTATAAGAGAGTTAGATTTTGGGTGGAGGTTATGAGAGATTTTATCTCTAACTAGGGGGTTTATAATTATTAACATTTTTATTTAACCTCTATTAAATCAATTGTTCAAATTTAACAGTAAGGTCACATTTGTAATTTATAATATTAAAAAAATATGTTATTTTCTCTCTCTTTCTCTCTCTCTCTCTCTTTCTCTTTCTCTTTCTCTTTCTCTTTCTCTCTCTCTCTCTCTCTCTCTCTCTCTCTCTCTCTCTCTCTCTCTCTCTCTCTCTCTCTCTCTCTCTCTCGTGATCCACACCAAAGCTTCTTACTCTGGCCTTCCCCCAATGAATGGCGACCACCGGTGTGCTCCCTACACCAGCGCCAACTCAACCCACCCTCCATGCTGCCGACTGGCCGCCACCTGCAGTAAATTAATGCGAGAAATGGGAGTAATGCCGCCGGCTTCCTCTCTCTGTCTGTCTGTCTCTCTCTCTCTCTCTCTCTCTCTCTCTCTCTCTCTCCCTCTTCGTGCTTGATCAAAGTCTTCTAATGGATCTACTCCGAGCTTGATCGAAGCCTTCTAGATCTGCTCTGACCACTCCGACTTCTCCTCGATTGGGCATGATCACATCTTGTGGTACGTAAACTTCTACTTTGATTTCTAATTAGTAGAAGGTTCTTAATTTTTTTTAAGCTCAATTTCTGAAACTGCAATTTCTAGAACATTGCAAGTGAATTGAAACTGCAGTTTCTGAAACTGCAAATGAACTGAAACTGCAGTTTTTTTGGATTGCAAGCTTGCAGTTGCAGTGTAAGTGAAACTGCAGTTTATTGGAGCTGCAGGCTTGCAGTTCCAGTTACTAACTGCAAGTAAAACTGCAGTTTCTGAAACTGCAAAGTGAACTGAAACTACAGTTTTTTTAGAGTTGCAGGCTTGCAGTTGTAGAACAATACTTGTGAGTGAAAATGAACAATTGTCGATTTGGTAAAGTTGAAGAAATAGATCGATTTGGCAAAAAAAAGAAGAAAATCAGTTTTGGGCTGTTTGTGTAGGTTTGGTTGTGATGCGTTTCTTTTGGAAGGTATCCGCATGTTATATTTTGGGAGGCTAGTAGATATATAGTGTCCGCAAATTAATAACAATAGATTGAGTGGTTTTTGTTATTATTTTGCTTTGTTAGTACCTTATAATTAATGGACTCAAATTTCAATTAATTTTTCTTAGAATTTAAGGAAAGGTTTATTGATTTTAACTACTAAATTTCAATAACTTTTTAGTTTAGGTACCAAAATTAAATAGCATTTTAAATTAAGTACTAGTTGAAAAGTTAAACAAAATAATAAAGTAAAAGGTATTAGAATTTACAAATATTACATCACATGCCACTACAATAAAAAAATAAAAAAAATATTACATTAATTTATATTATATTGTATTTAAAAAAAATCAATCCAGTCACAACTTAACTGTGACTGTCTTGGTAAATTGAAAGAGACAACTCACACCACTATACTATGTATTATTTTGAGTAAAAATATTATTTTGACATCTATTTATACTATATTATAGTATAATTTCTCTAAAAAAAATTCAATTAAGTCACAATTTAATTATGACTGTCTCACAACTTAGATGTGACTGTCGTTTAGTCACAATTAAATGTAAGTGTCGTACAGTCACAACTAAATGTGAAATTGAGACTATATTAGCAAATTTTCAAGATAATATAAAAGTCAAGGGCAATTTTGTGAAAACCTTATAAATTTTAACTAAAATCCATCATATGTGGGGCAAAGGACAAAAATGTTAAATGGAAAAAGCTCAAGTCAAAAGGACCAACATGTTTGTGACCTAATCTAAAAAACTAGATTTAAATTTAGTAGTTTAATTGAAATATTATATGGTGTTCATGTTATACAAAAAAATTATTAGAATTTGATATTTAATCCTAATTTTCTATTTAAGGAATCCAAGCAATTTTTTTGGAAAAAAAAATTACAATTTATAATATTTGTGAATGCACACCGTGACCAATTAACCAAGTCATGACAGCACACAACCTAGATCATGGCGCGTTCACAACACCTTAAGAACCAAATTTTTATTAAAACCACCGTCAACAACTATGGGGAAGGAAATCCAGAGTTAACTAGGAACAAAAACAAGAGATCACACAAAGAAAAAAGAGTTAGTTTATAATATAAAAAAAAAATAATTTATTAATGCATGGCTGAGGTGAGTAAGATGAAAGAGGGTAATAGAAACACTCAAAATTAATAATGATTATTCTCTTATATTATTTTAAGATAGAAACAATTTGATTAAGCTTGACTCTTGCATTTTTGTTCATTAAGGAAAAACTAGCATTTACATCCAAAATTTAAGCATGACTCTTGCATTAGATCCATCCTTAGATGGTGATGGCCTGAATGCCTGATGGGTCTATGGATTTGAGAAGTTTCCTTAAAAGTTCCTAGCCTATGACATTTCACATGCCATGCGAACCACGCGTTACACTCAATGGAAAAATGTAGTCTTTAATTCCCAAATTAATACAATCCTCCAATGCGATTATAGCTTCTTGTTGCAAAGAACTGAAAATGAACATTTTCTTCATTGGTTTGATTTGACACTTAACCCCACAATACTTCATACTCGAGGTAAGCTCATGGGAACAGCTTGTTGACTCCACGAGGTTGGCTCATTCATGGCTGGCTGGCTGGCTTTTCATAATCTTTGATTTGTTTGTTGGTCAGTGAAAATGATGGCTTTGTATTGTATGAACTAGTCTAGTCGTGTATAGCATTATCTGGGTTGGGTTGGGTTTGGTTTGGTTGGTAGGTAATTGGAAACTTCGTGAAAACACAGAATCTTCATTCCTCATTTGATACCAACAACACTTTGAGGTATGCCACTAAGTAGCAGCAAATGCCGGATTCAATGTGAAACACGAGTCCACTCAACAAAAGCATTAACATTTTGAGTAGAAGAATCATTGGATTAAAAAAAGTTCTATGTCGATAGTCGATACCGATGAATGCGTAAGATTCCCAAATAATTATCCTCTAAATAAATCTCGGATTATTTAAACCAATAAGTTCGACAAAATTCCAAAAAAAATCACATTTAACTGATATCGTAATTGATATGCACTTATTGTCTTATTCCATTGGTCAACCACCACATCAATTACCCAAAAAAAACTCACATCATGTAATCAGAAAACATGATCTCTGTATCGTTACTCCAAATCCCGATCGCCCAATACAGGGCTACGAATGGAAATGGTCTGCCCGTATGTAAACTCTGTGTATGACTGTATTCAACTAAAATCACTACTCATATTCACATCTTAGGGGAGGAAGATGACTCGTGCTGAAACTAAAACTATGAGAAAACCATTGCTTCATAACATGAACATGAATACAATACTGAAAAACGGGTTTGTAGTCAACTCTCTGTGCACTCATAGAAACTGCACTACTATAGGTGAGAAATATTATTTACCCTATATTAAGTAGAACGGGAAGATAGGATCAGAAAAATCAAAAGTTAACAGTCATTGACAAATGACAACATTGCAGCGATCTAAATGGACTAGCTCAAACGTCTCTTGCCAACGGAGAAAGATCAACATGTCCTGATTCATCTCCACTTGCTTTAGGAAAAGCTTCCTGCTGACGATGGCTTTCAACAGGTACTTCTCGCCTTGTTGATGGTAGTGAGGAAGAAGATCCCTCATCAAAGATGTGTGGAGCTCCAAATACACTGAAGAAGCCATTCTTCATCTCCTCAGCAGCTTCAAAGAACTGGCTGAGCCCACCTAAAAAGCTGCGTTCAATGTCTTCAATATCACTGCGTAGCCCAGGGAAGTCAAATGATCCATGCTCTGATGACCCAATGGAGCAAGACCCTTTGACCACCTTGTCTGTGACATCCTCTTCAGTGTACTCTTTGTTGGATTGCACCACTTCAGCAGGCCTAATAAGAAGTAAAGCGCTCAACAGGGGTTAAATGTTGGTCAATGTTATAGTAAACAAGCCAACATAAGTACAGACAATGCTCAACAGGGGGTAAAAAGAGAAGGGTATTTTTATGAAGCAGCTAGCTCCAATTACTTTCAGAGGCTGCAAAAGACAGAGTTGGCAACACGGTGCTCACAGAAACGTTTAGCTACATAGGTAGCTCATCCTCCCACTTAATAATCATAGTGTTCAAAAATGGGTTTAGGTTTCCCAATTCCATTAAACTACAATGACAATGTGATTTAAACCCACAAGAATCATTGGGTCTTCCAAGTGAAGTTCATCTATAATAGAACGAATGTAATTTGTCCATACAAGCAAAAAGCATTTTATCAACTGTTAAACGATTTTACATGCCATACTGGTTTACATGTTGTTGGGGCATTGTTTAAATTAGTCTCATAACAATTTACCAAGGAATGAATTGCATCACGACTGACATTCAATCCAAATGTTATTAACAGAAACAACCTATTTTGCATGACCGTAAAAGGACCTTAGTGCATAGCCATCCGAATTAATAATGTAATCAAAGCCATATAATCAAGTTAGAGGTCTTAGGAGTTGTACTCTTATTGGAATAAGGAAGATTCCAACAACCCTATACATGCTACACATACTTCACTAGACATGGCCCATTCTCAAATCTATTTTCTCCTATTTCCATAGATCTTCTTTCGTTAAAGAAAGAAAAGAAATTTGATTCACTTTAGTACTGTGTTGTCATAATCACTGCACAACCAACATTTGCTTCTTTCATTTTCCACCAAATATCATAATGCACCCTTTTCTATCCTAAGCCATCATCCTAATAACACAAAATCCTTTAATTTCTTTTTTAATGAAAAAAAGCTGGTCCCAGGGTTTCATACAGCAAAACTATTAATTTTCAACTGCGTTTTACCTGATCAAGCCTTAAACTATTCAAACCCAAATTAATCTAAAAGCCCTAAAACCCTTCAACTATCTCAGAATCCTCACTTTTCAAGACTCAAAAGAAATTAAAAAAACAAAGCAAAACCCTTCAAAGATCAGTAATACTGAGTATCAATCTATTAACTATGGAATCTATGACAACACAAAACATGGCAGAACAAGGTTGTAGAAGTCGAACCCTATCTTGCAACTTGGGCAATTTTCAACAATCCACAAAAACCCTAAATACAAAAAGCGGTGAAAATGTCCTAATTTGCTATGGAGTTTTAGGAACATGGAGAGAGGGACAGAGAGAGAGAGAGAGAGAGAGAGAGATTGGCATACCGTCCAACGCATTTCTTGAGAAGCTCCTCGGTCTTCTCACACTTTCTGACGAACTTTCCAGGCTCCATCTCCTCCGTCTTGCACTGCGTCTTCACCACCTTTCTGGTCGAGCATTGTTCGCCGTCCGATCTAGGGCTGAAGTCACCAGCAGATGAATTGTATTTGTAGTCGTATGATTCGTCCTTCGATACCCATCCCATGCTTTCACTTCGCGCTCTCTCTCTCTGCCTCTGTTGTGTGGCTTGGCGCAGCGTCCAGAAATCTCTCTGCGATTTTGGTACCGCGAAAATTACTTGTGAGCACGAAGGCGGCAAACTGGACTGGACTGGACTTGGGCCTTTTGGGCTAGGTTGGCAAGGGGGTTTGGGCCCGCTAAGTACACCCACCACATAAAACGACGTGTGTTCATCGAAATGATGACGTATCAGTGGAGAAGGTAAAATACACATTTATAATTTTATAGAGTATGCAGTTTGAGTTATAAGAAGAAAAAAAAAAAAGGGTTAATGTGGCTTGACCATTATTTCAATATTATTTCTGTGATCCTAATTTTTTTTTTTTTTTTTCATTTTTAGTTAATATTTGTTGCCAATTCAAGGATAAATGTCTAATTGAAGTATTGAAGTGCTCATGTGGACGTTATAAGTCTTATTTCGTCTTCATTTCACTTTGTTATATCTACCAAATCTAAGCATGGGCGGACCTATGAAGGGGCGAGTAAGGCAATTGCCCCCAGTCCCCAGTCGCCATTTTAGCCACCCACAAGCTTCCCCAACAACCCAGCTTGTATTTGAAGTATACCGTAAGTGTGGGGGCAAGGTGTTTGAGAAATTGCCTCAAAGAGAGGCTGAAACAAAGCAAGCTGCAAGGAAGCCAACTTGTCCCCTTAGCTTCACTGCCCTGGCACCACTGCAAGCCTAGAAGTCTGCCATCTCGTCTCCT
The DNA here is from genome assembly GCA_003254865.1 of Dryas drummondii. NCBI lineage: Eukaryota > Viridiplantae > Streptophyta > Magnoliopsida > Rosales > Rosaceae > Dryas > Dryas drummondii. The sequence goes on along the minus strand of QANW01007568.1, from coordinate 1,748,826 downwards.
CTGTTCAAGCGCTCAGCTGCCGCTGGCACAGGGCAGCCATTGGTCTCTTGCCTCCAGGAACAAAAAATTTTGGGTCCGAGGGTGACAATTTTTGACATGATACAATAACATGATTTGAACTTGATATAAATTTAATGGATTTAAATTGATCATTATTTGACATGAACACAAATATAATATAATTTGCTAAACAAAAATAACAAGGAGACCGAATTAGTGTCAAATATAAATAAAACAAAAGTTGAACTTTCTCCTAAAGTCGTAACATATATTAACCACTTGAGTAAAAATAAAAAATTTGAAACCATCTTACTAAACGTAAAAAACTGGCCATTTACTCCGTCCATGTCGTATAAGGAAATTGTTTTCAAAATGAAGCAGAATTAAAGACCACGCTCGGTGGGACTCGAACCCACAATCGTCTGATTAGAAGTCAGACGCCTTATCCATTAGGCCACGAGCGCCATTGATTTTCTGGCAAAATCTTAACTTATTTGACACTATTCACTTCACTTTCGTTTTCATTCCCATGTTTATATTCAGCTAACCAAAAATTCCAGCTAAGAAGAGAATTCAGAAAGCAAAGGCATGCCAATGAGAGGCTTAATCAAACTCCAATCCTTGTGTTCGAGCTCAACCTTCAAGACCCTTCATTTCCGCTTCTCAAGGTTGTACAAGATTGATCATTTTGCAACACTCACTAAACCATCTAAGCCTAAGAAAACCCACTCGAAAAAAGAAGCAGAAACTAGCTCCTTTGGCTCGCTTTTCACTGAAATAACCGACATTTTAGGCGCTGACAATGTCACTGCGGATCTATCTCTGTCTGGGATTTTAATATCCAAAGAAACCCATGTGGGGAGTGGTGGGGTTGGGGAAGAGTGCCCACCTTGCACACAAACTGTTTGTGGAAATGCCGAGGATAAGGTGCTGAATGAAAAGGAAGATATAACTGGTTTGGAAGATACAGGGTTGGAAAGTTCGGCTGAAAATGATTTTAGCGCGGTCGTTCATGAGGTTACGAAGATTGTCAGGGCGGAAAATGGTTTAGTTTCAATGGAGGAGCTATTAGAAAACATGGGTTTTCAGTTAGATGCAGATATTGTTGACAAAGTGTTGAAGAGGTGCTTTAAAGTGCCGCATTTGGCTTTAAGGTTCTTCAATTGGGTGAAGCTCAAAGAAGGGTTTTGCCATACAACTAAGACTTATAATACCATGCTGTGTATAGCTGGGGAGGCAGAAGAGTTTGGGTTCATGGAGAAGTTGGTGGAGGAAATGGAAACGAACTCGTGCGAGAAAGATGTTAAGACTTGGACTATTCTTATCTCGCAGTATGGGAAGGCTAAGTTAATTGGCAAGGCCTTGTTGGTCTATGAAAAGATGAGGAAATGTGGTTTTGAACCGGATGTAGTGGTTTATAGGTTGATGATACGTGTACTCTGTGCTGCCGGAAAAGCTGACGTTGCAATGGAATTTTATAAGGAGATGGTACAGAAGGACATTGGATTTGACATGAATTTGTATAAGCTGTTATTGAATGGAATAGCTAGATCGGGAGATACTACTGCTGTTCTCTTGGTTTCAGATGACATGATGAGAGTTTCACAGATTCCAGAACACATTGTTTATGGTAGTGTGCTAAAGTGTTTTTGCATCTCTGGAAGAATCAGAGAAGCTTTAGAGTTTATTCGTGAGCTCAAGAATAAAGAGGTTATGCTTGGCCCTGAGTATTTTGAAACTTTGGTGAAAGGACTGTGTAGGGCTGATAGAATTGCAGACGCTTTGGAAATTTTGGATATTATGAAGAGAAGAAATATCGTTGATGGGAAAGTTTATGGGATTATCATCAATGGATACTTAAGAATGAATGATGTTTCTAAAGCACTTGATCTGTTTCATAGCATGAAAGAATCTGGACATTTGGGTACAACTTCTACCTACACAGAGCTGATGCAACACCTCTTCAAGTTGAATGAATATCAAAAAGGCTGTGAGCTGTATGATGAGATGCTGGAAAGAGGAATTGAGCCAGATGGTGTGGCCATCACAGCCATGGTTGCAGGTCAGGTCTGCCAAAACCGTGTTTCTGAAGCATGGAAAATATTTGATAGTATGAAGGATAGAGGCATTAAGCCCACTTCGAAGTCATATTTAGTATTCATTAAGGAACTTTGTAGAATTTCAAGGACAGATGAGCTTCTCAAGGTTTTGGTTGATATGCAAGCATCCAATATAGTCATTCGAGATGATGTATTCCATATGGTTATACATCATATGGAGAAAAAGGGAGATATGGATAACCTTGAAAAAGTAAGGCAGATGCAGAGAATCTATAAACTTCAACCCCAAGAAGGAGAGGTATCCAGTAATGATGCATCCAGGGGAGACGAGCGCAGTACAGGTTTGGACTTCAACCATTTAGAACCAGTGAGGATGGATTGTCCTTTATTGGAGACACTTTCAAAGGCCTATGATGAGAAGGATTTGCAAGAAATTTGTAGAGTTCTGTCCTCTTCAACAGATTGGTGCTTAATTCAGGAGGCTCTGGAGAATTCTGCCATTGATTTCACTCCAGGACTTGTTCTGGAAATTTTGAAGAATAGCAGTATGCATGGTGTGGTTGCATTACAATTTTTCTCGTGGGTAGGAAAGCGAACTGGTTATAGCCACACTACTGAAACTTACAACATGGCTATCAAAATTGCAGGACGCGGGAAAGATTTCAAGCACATGAAGAACCTTTTCTATGAAATGACAAGAAAAGATCTCTCAATAACAGCAGATACATGGACAATAATAATAATGCAATATGGTCGAACAGGTATGACAAAGATTGCTGTTCAGATTTTCAGAGAGATGATATCTAATAATTACAACCCAACTGGCAGTACCTACAAGTATTTGATCATATCTCTTTGTGGGAGAAAAGGTAGAAGGGTAGATGAAGCAATTAGAATATTCCAGGAGATGATCCGTGCCAGACATATACCTGACAAAGAATTGGTTGAAACTTATCTTGGTTGTTTATGTGAAGATGGTAAACTGACAGATGCTAGAAGATGCATGGATTCACTTTGTAAAGTTGGTTTCACAACTCCTCTTAGTTATTCCTTATACATTAGGGCTCTTTGTCGAGCTGGGAGGTTGCAAGAAGCTTCAGCATTGCTAGATGATGTTGGGGAAGAGCGATCCACATTGGATCAGTATACATATGGGAGCCTAGTTCATGGACTTTTGCGGAGTGGACAACTAGAAGCAGCACTGGCCAAGGTGGATTCTATGAAGCAGGCAGGCATAAATCCAACCGTCCATGTTTACACATCCTTGATAGTTCATTTCTTGAGGGAGAAGCAGATAGTAAAGGCATTAGAAATTTTCAAGGAAATGCAACAGGATGGTTGTGTGCCAACAATTGTTACTTACTCCGCGCTTATTCGAGGGTACATGAATATGGACATGGTTGCTGAAGCGTGGAATGTCTTTCGCAGTATGAAACACAAGGGGCCATTGCCCGACTTCAAAACTTATTCCATGTTCATTGCTTGTCTTTGTAAGGTGGGTAAATCTGAAGAAGCCATGCAGCTTCTATCTGAAATGTTGAATCGTGGGATTGTTCCCAGTGTTATCAATTTTCGAACTGTATTTTATGGGCTTAACAGAGAAGGTAAGCAAGATTTGGCTCGCACTGTAATGCAACAAAAGTTATCTTTAATAAGAAATCGGAAGTTGTTAACATAATTCCTACCCTTATGTTATGCGCATGAGCATAGTGGTATACAGGTATCTGGTTAACTTGTCTTGATCAAGTGGTCTTATAATTGCCCTAAAATAGAGATAGCTTCCTTCTATGACACTTCTTTGGTACAATGTTCACATTTTATCAAGGGACTTCTATATGCACCTGGCACGTAAGAATTCCAAAACTTCCAATTACACTTTGTGCGCTGATCAAAGAATTAAAATAAATAAGCCTGGGTTAGCTCAAGTAGTGAGGGTGGGTGAAGTAATGGGTTAGGATTAGGATGAGTCTAGGGTTGGATTCCCACATAAAAGTTCTTTATTATTGTAAACAAATGATATTACAATGTAGTTGTTATTCAGTTATGAACTCGTGCTTAGAAACGCTTGCCAGATACAGCTTGTGCATTAACAATTCATACAGCATTATAATTTAAGTGCTATCTGCCTATCTCTGAACCATCATAAAAGAATTACAAAAAAATATTTGCAGATCCACCAAGTGTCAACTCCACAATCTTTGTATTTCTAACTCTTAATTTGCATCGGAAGGATAGCAAGCAAATGTCAACCAGGTCTTCAGTCAAAATCTGCCTGCAAAAGTGGAAACAATATAGGATCAAACTACAGCTTCCATTCATGCAAATGAAAGAGGAAAAATAAAAGCATCAAATTGTTTTTCTAAATTTATAGATACTCACATTTTGCCATCAAATCTTTTACTTGTCAATTGTGGAGTTAAAATTTTGTTCGCTTAAGATCCGCAACGCTTTCAGACCCAAGAGCCTGAAAGTTGATAAGATGATAGCGGATTGCCTCATTAGTATCATTCATCTGGATATAATCAAACAATGAAAAAATAAAGATCCAATCTTTTCCAATAAAGAATGTGTAGTATACAAACCCACAATTCTATATTCTTAATTTATTAATTTAAATTACAGAATGAGGACGTAACCAAAGGGTACCTACATTCTCCCATGTGTGTGTGATACGTACACTTTGCCCTATATGATGTCCCCTATTCTCATTTTGTCCACATTGATGATTTAGTTAAGAATTACTTGTATAGACTACCTTTATTACAGCCTCTTTACAATTTCTTCATTTACACGCTCATAGTAAGTCATTCTCCGGATAGCTTTTACAGCTTCTTCAAAGTTCCGGCTTTGAAATGCATTTGCAAAAGAGTTAGACCAGTGCTCCAGTTTCTCTTGCATCTGGATGAACAAAAACACTGGTAATTTAAAAAATAAATAAATAGAATAAAGGACATTATAGTCATCATCAGCATATTATGATTAACTAAACATTGAATTAAAAAGGTAAACATGCAAGCTCTGGGAACTGGAGTAAACACAAAACCATTACAATAGCATTCCTGACCAGTAGATCAACAAAATGCTATAAGTAATCCTTTTTTGAATCTAAAGAATCCCATTGAAGAACCTTAGTCCATCACTTACCTTTTTTTCTTTCAGCAGTTTGAAAACGTGTGATAGTTCTAAGAACTAAGACTAGGTATAGGGAAAACTCTAGGAAATTGCTCTACAATCTAGAGTGCAAGACATGTATGTGATGATAACAGAACTGTTATATTTGAAAAGGTAATGGGTCATACCAGAGACTGAATCTGATTTAAAGCATCAGAGTCAGCAGCCTCTTCAACAGCTTCCCTGATTTCCATAATCTGAAATTTCAGAGTCAGAAGGTATAAGAAAATCAGTGTCTTTAATGGAGACCAAATATGAGAAACTCAAACATTCACTCAATGACTTTCATCAACTTCAGCATATCCATGCAAACAAAAGAAAAACTCAGTGACACCAAAACCTCTATAGGAACTATGCTTTCTCCAATATTAATAACACAAGCTCATTTTTTAAATTTACAATCCCGTAATAACAGATCACCTCCACTGCAAACCATCCCATGACTGCCACATTTACCTCCATTTTCACCACAATACTGTCATTTCACTTGCAACACTGTAACCTCAAATACCCTGTACATAACTCTATGAACATGCTTCAGCCTTCAACCATCTAGAAGTTTACAAAATATTTTCACCATAAAAGATTTGCCATGATGGGGAGAGACCCTCATAGATGATATTCATCTAAAACATGTGCACTCCAATTCCAAATATGTCAAAGATTCCACCAGGCATAGAGTATAAGCAGGATACACAGGTCATGCTTGTAGTCTTGTAGAAAAGCAAGTGTGGAAGGCTCCAGTTTTTAGCCACTGTTTAACTAGACTTTTTAATTATGGGAAAAGGCTCTAGTTTCAAAACAGATATAGTTGTTATGCATAGACAGAAAATGGATTGCATAAATACGGGAAATTCAACATTTGCAAATTACCTCAGATAACAACTCTGGTTCTGAAAGTGTCTCTTCTTCATCAATGTCCACACCTTCAAGCTTCAGCTGTAAACACAATTTAATTTCACAAACTTGCAGAAATATTGAATAGCAGACATTCATAATAAGCATCATCAAGAAACTTTGCCTAGATGATTTTCTCGCTTTGATTTCTTAAACCATGGGACCCAGAAACCAAAATGCAGGCAAAAACCTAACCACGAAGAGATATGAAATATACACAGATTCAAAACCACCTACTGAATAATAAGATTCTTCATCATTTGCAATTTAGCAAACAAAGAATGTGACATCCAGTGATGAAAATATCGAAATATTGGGGCGATATTTTGTTATTTTCAAAGTCCAACAAAGACATGGTGGGAAGTTCATTTCTTCCCCTGAAATCGCCAAAATTTCAGAATTTCGGTGACATATTGGTGAGATTGTCGATTTCGGTGGATACTAATAGAAAAGGCTGGATTTTTTTACAATATTTCCAGAACAATGGTGTGAACACAATAAAGTACCCATAAAACTCATCAACTCTGAGCACATCATATACAAATCTCATAGGCTAAAAGTACACTTACAATGTAGATTGCCCTCGCCAAGGGATTGCTAAGTGTGCGGTATGCATCAATCACCCGAGCAGACTGTTCTGCAGCATACTCTCTTTCCTCCTAACATAACAAACATTAAAGTCAAAGCAAAATTTTCTCTTTTCTATACGTGAAAATTATTATCGTTTTATATCTTTCCAATATTTTTAAATGAAAATGTAAAAGAAATACCTCTGATTTTGTATGAACAAGATCAGGGTGCAACTTTTTCTGCCAGGCTTTATACTTTCCCTCCAGACTGTCCACCACAATATCATACTTTCTCTCCCTGTTAACGTTAAATAAAAAACATAAAAAAATATAATAAAATCACTGTAACGACTGAAACTTCAAAAGTTTCATTATTTTTTATTTAAGAATAACAGAAACTAACAATTTTGAAACCAATTATTCATTAGCTTTGTTTTCTTATAACCACACACATGGTGAGTGCTGACTAACTGAGTTTCAAATTTTCACTTTCTTTCTACTTTTCTCTCAGCTTTCTCAGCTACCAAACAAACATAAACCACACATTTAAAAGAAAGAGAATATAAACCACAATTGCGTATACGAAACACAGATGAGCATGAGCATCTGATTGTTAGAACCTTAATAACTTACATTCCGAAAATCTGAAAGTAATCCACCGACTGATCCACGGGTTGAATACACCGACAAGACGAGCACACCAGAAACGGCGCCGTTTCAGCCGCGGCACTGCAGTTCCAACAGTTGGCATCGGCTTTCTCCGCTGATTCGGAGCAGAAATTACATTTTCCAGGGAATTTGTGATTCCCGAGAAAATCGAATCCGCGGAACGAGAAAAGGCGGTGGTCGTTTTCTACATTGGGTGAGAAAAAACTGCGGGATTGGAACTGTCGGATGGGATTGAATGAGAAATGAGGGGTCGAGGTTAGGCTTCGAAGAAGAATGGAGGAGAGAGGAGTGAATAGCTTCTTCTTCGACATTGTTAGAGCTTAGAGACCTCTTCAATTGGAGGCTTGAGCTAACTGTGTCATTTCAACTTCGCAGGGTTTAAGCAAAAATGACACAGGAGGAATTTGACTGCAGAGGAAGGGTAAAAAAGGGTAATCTCATTTTTTTCTTTTTGTATTAGCTTTATTTTAAAGTGCTGCTATTTACACACACTTTTTTTTCTTTTTGCACACCCCTATTAAAAAAAAAAACAAAAAAAAAAGACTATACAGCCCTTGCACACCCCTTCCTCTTCGCCCACACACCCCTTCCTCTGATTTTTTTTTTCCTTCCAAGCCCGGCAACCCNCTCCCTCCACCTCTCTCTCTCTCTCTCTCTCTCTCTCTCTCTCTCTCTCTCTCTCTCTCTCTCTCTCTCTCTCTCTTCCCTCCCTTTCTATGTCGCTGCGGTTGGTTCGGTAGACAGCCACCGAACGAAACTAATGGCTTCGGCAGATGATTGCTGAACGAAACTAACTGCTTCGACGGATGACTGCCGAACGAACCTGCCGGTTTCGGCGGATGACTGCCGAACGGCCTGCGAAGCTCATCCTCTTGGCTGGCACTGCGGCGTGGTTGTGCGAGCTGGGCAGAGCTGTCCGGCGCAAAGAAGAGAGAGAAAGGTGCAGAAGGAGCTGGGCAGAGTTATCGGGCAGAGCAGCAGGGAGGAGAGAAAGAAAGGTGCACAAGGTGGTGCTGCGTGCAGTGGGGTGGCGTGGCTGGGTTGGCCGGACAGAGACAAAAAAAGGGAGGGAGGAGAGAGGAAAAGAGGGAGAGAGAGAGAGAGAGAGAGAGTCGAACTCGGCAGAGGCATGGGGCTGGGGAGGAGCGAGGGAGAGGGTGGCTTGCAGGCTTCAACGGTGGTGGGCTTCTCAGCGTGGTCGGGGATGGGGTGTGTGTGTTTGCTGATTTTGGTTAGAAGGATGAGAAGGTTGGGGAGGGTGTGTGTTTTTTTTTTTTTTTGTAAAATGGATAAATTAAGGGTATTAGGATAATTAAAGGGGTGTGTTAAGAGAAATTTTATATTTTAGAAAAGAATAAAGGGTGTGTAGAAGAAAAAAAAAAGTGTGCAAATAGCAGCACTCTTATTTTATAAGAGTTGGTATTTACACACATTTTTTTTTTGCACACCATTTTTCTATTTTTTTCTTCTACACATCTCACACACTTAGATCAAATTCAAAACCTCTCAACACACACCCACACTCACACACCTCCTCTCATTTCTCTCACCTCATCTTTCTCTTTCCCATTCTCTCTCCATTTCTATGTCTTCTTCTCTGCATGACATTCCCCCCAACCTTCTCTCTCTCTCTCTCTCTCTCTCTCTCTCTCTCTCTCTCTCTCTCATCTTCTCTGAATGGCGCACATCCACCTCCACCACAAAAAATGGGCACAGGTGGTTCGGCAGACCAATGCCGAACTCGTCGATTTCATTTGGCACTGATCTACCTAACAACCTGCGCCCATTTTTTTGTTGTTGCCTACTTAGGCGAGAGGAAAGAATAGAGAGATAGGAAAGAAGAAGGTAGTGGTGGTGGCTGTTTTGGTGGTGTCGTGGTGGTGGTGCATGCAGAGAGAGAGAGAGAGAGAGAGAGAGAGAGAGAAGGAAGAAGGTGGTGGCTCAGGTAAGGGGAAGAAGAAGAAGAAAAAAAAGGGGGAGGGGTGTGAACGAGAGAAAAAAGAGAGGGAAAGATAGGGGATGTGTGGTCTTTTTTCTTGGGTGTATTTTTTTTTAATAGAGGTGTGCAAAAAGAAAAAAAAAATGTGTGTAAATAGCAGCTTTTTATTCTGTAAATACTATCCAGACTATGAGGTTCGTGCGTATTCAGACTAAAATTTTTTTGTCACCCCCAGGGGTACTTACAAGTCAGCCCACCCCCCAAAAATGCTTGTTCGGCAGTGCATACTCAGGATCAGAACCGTTCATTTTTCAGATCATCTATTAAAAATCATCTATGTAAAAAATTAATTCAATCAAAAAATATTTGGTTATATAATTGTTATGGAATAAATGAAATAAATGGACGGTTTGGTCAAGACTTTAAATACAAACTGTCCATTTGCACACACACACACAGAGAGAGAGAGGAGGGGAGGAAGGGCCGAAAAGTGGTGTCGGCGGCTGGGTGGTGGGGGATCTGTTTTTGCCAAAAAAAATTAGATTAACATTCTAATTATAATTTTTTGTTTAAACATTATATTTTATATATTTATTAAATATTTTATGAGATGAATTGACAAAAGTACCCCTAATTTTAACTGGTGAATGGGTAAAATGTGACGGCAAATAATACATTGTCACATGAAAGTAAAATTGACAATTTATAAAAAAAATTTAGTCTGGATAGTGTTTACGCACATTCCTCACAGTCTAGATAGCATTTATGCAATAAAGCCTTTTCTATCATCTATTTGGGGGTGATTTTAGGGATTTAACCTAATTTACTCAAAGGTTATTGTATTTGAAACTCATTTCCTAGGGGGGGTGGGGGGTGAATTTTAGCAACATCTTCCGAACTATTACTCGAGTTCACATTTGCCTCATAGGCAAATAATTTGACTTCCAGTCATCTTAGACTTTTAATTTTTTCTAACGTGTCACCTACTGTTAGATTTTTCTAACAATCCCTTAAATCTATGGGTATTTTTGTTCATTTACTATCAAACCACTGCCCCCATTGACCCCGATTAGACTCTCTCTCTCCTTTCCTAACATTTCCCTCTTTTTTTTGTTCTCGCCATATTTACCCTCAATATGAAAAGGTTGAACGAGAAGTGGGTTTGATTATTGGGCTTTTAGCCTTTTATACATTGCAGATTGGGGGTAACTATGTCATGAAAAAAAAAAAAAAAAAAAAAAGGAGGAAAAGGTTTTTTTTGGCCAATAAAAGGAGGAAAAGGTTAAGGAGGAGAAAGATGAGTCTAATGGGAGTCAATGGTAGTCAAATGGGAGGGTCTTATAGTGAATGGACGAAAATGCCTATAAATTTAACGTATTAGAAAAATCTTGTAGTTAGAGGGATATTATTTGTTTGGAAGACATTTGAATTCGGATAATAGTTTCGGGGTGTCACTAAAATTTTCTCAAGAAATTTGAAACCCTAATCTAAATTGAAGTCGATTAAAGACTTTTAATTTCTTTTTTTAATTTTTAAAAGTTTAACCATCGAATAGTACTCGAACTCCTTTTAAGAAGTACGTGCTCGAATATCTCTCGAGCACTACTCGATAGGGTTTATTACTTGAGAGGAGTTCGAACATTTCTCGAATATTCGGAAAGTTAAAATTCTAAAAAATTTTAAAAATGATTAAAAGTTTTTAATGACAACCAAAATGAGTTAATTTTTCAATTTTCTCTTTCCTCAATCAGCTCCCAACTTTTTGAGTGGGGTTAGATAATTGAGAATACAAGTGACTTCGATCGAGTGTACTGAGAAAATGCGTGTGCGAAAAAGTAATAAGCTTAAACTTTATGAGCGAGTAAGTAAAAGGAGTAAACATCGAATATTTGCATAGGTTTTATACATGCATGGCAAGACGCAACAAAATTTGTTAGTGTTCAGCTTAAAATGGTCAGTAAGATCTCATGTAGATGAAAATGCTACAAGAGTGGGGAGTAAACTTTGCTATTAGCTAAAATTTGGGTCAGCTTTTTCAAAGCCAATATTACACATCATCTTCCTAGGCAAATGGACTAGCAGTACTTTCATGAGAGAGAGACAGAGAGAGAGAACCACTATTCTCAAATCACAAATCTCAACAATAAGACAACATAACTAAGAACAAGTCCCATGAGAAAGATACAATCCCACTTTTATTATTATTTATTATTATATACACTAGATAATCAATTTTGCATTATTATTTATCATTATGTAATTGATTATTCTGAAATACTGGTACATCCTCCTCCTTATCCTAAGAAAGTAAACATATATTTAACCATTATAGAAGTTTCTTTCATGAGTGAAATGTCACAAACCCACTTTTAAGTCAAGTATTAGGCTTGAAATGTAGAGGGTCTAAACAAAAGTCCATTCGTGCAATTTCAACTTCTTCCCATCTCTTAAAAATCTATCTGCTATTAGTTGATGCTGAAGCAACAGAACCGATGGTTTCTTTGCTGCCTTGACTTCTTCCTACTACTTGGACTACTTTCATGAGTGTCATCTGTCTTGGGCCTCATTTGGTTGGTACCATCCATAATATGATCCAATACAGGTACCTCCGCAGTCCCATCTTTGGAGGAACACAATGTAACCTGGTTACTATCACAAGAAACTGAGAGTTCCTGCTCTGGGGGAGTAGGCACTATTCTGTTGTGGTTAACTTCCTTTGAAAAAGAATTTGATCTTGCATTGCTGCAACATAATATAAAAAAAAAAAAAAAGTTGAAAATAGATTTAAATTGTTAGTATCCCATATAAGCTTGGTTAAACTTAGAAATGTATTCCTAAATCCTGAGGGAGACAGTTTTAACAAAAAACAATTTGGTAACCTTTAGGCTCCTAGACAAACCATTTCCTCTCCCATATTGTTTCTGACTAAATGAAGAGAAAATCATGTTAAAGGAAAAAAATTTAGGACCAACTTGTTTTCCTTTCTCTCATGCTAACCAATTAAACACAATTATAAGAGATCACTATTTCCTTTGAAACTGAAAGAAAAAGGACCAAATAAATGCAGAGCCAATATTTTTTTCTTCCAGACTCTACTAAATGGACATACTGGCCTTTGGACCAGGCATCAAAATTTAGGTAATAGATTTCTTATGGTCTTTGCCTGTGCATTTCCCACCTTAAGGTAGTATGTTTTTCATGGAAAAAGGCTTGTTTTGTGTTCTGCAGATTTTCGTTCTTCCTGATTTCAAATTTGTTTCAACCCTAATCTAGGGAATACATGGCAAAGATGGCATTTTCTTGAAAGAAATAAATTACAATTGACTAAACCAGAAAGGAAATATAAAATATGAAATCCAAAAGAAACTGAGCTAAACTGTAGAAGGTATATGATTTGGACCCCAAACATCTAGGAAAATGCAGTCTATAAGAAAGTATGGTCAGTATTATTAACATATTTACCTTGAGTTGTGAATGCCAGAGCCATTCCTAGCAGATTTAGGCAAAGTCCTCTCAATGACTTCTTTTCTAGATACTTCAAAAAAATGGTCACCACCATCTTCCAAGGATTTTGGGTTACCTCCATCATTTTCCTTGAGGGGGCCTTCATTGATGAAGGCAGAAGAGGACCGCATTTGAGCATTCAATCCATATTTCCGAATCCTAGAAATGACCTTTTCTAATGTTCCTAGAGCTTGTTCCACCTCAGAACTGATAAGAATCTTTCTCTTCCCATTTAGATGACACCTTTCTGCAATCCTGTCGGATGCTTGATCCTCAAGCTGCTTGCTTTCTTCACTCACTACCTCCTCAATCTCGCCAAAAGTGCTCTGACCTGTAACTTGTGCATCACCTGGTGCAGCTTCACTGGCAGAGTGATCATTATCAACTTTATGATCCATATCTACCAACTCCGAGTCATTCATCTTAACTTTAATTAGATGTTCTTCAGAGAGATTGGAGGTGTCACCGTTTAGTTCTTTTCCTTCCAGAGCCCTGTTTGATTCATTAATTGAAAAAAGAGCTTCACGTGTCCGAGTGTACAGCGGGCCTCTCAAAGCCTTGCTGTAATCTTCATCACGGTTAAGCTTAGAACACACTACCTGTGAGTTTGTAACAGTGTTAAGAATAGTAAGATGTGAAGAAAGAATGATAAAAATGGAGTCCCATACATGACAATGAAAGGATATTTCCATGCAGTTTCAGCAGGCTGCACAACATGTAAATTAAAAAATTTCTCCTCCCTCCCCTCTTTTTGAAGGCTATATTTGGATCTTGGAAATGGAAAGGTAACGGAAAGGAAATTGCTAAGTTTCCTTAGAAGTCAGGTTCCTTGTTTTAGCAAACTTGCAATTTCCTTTTATTTTCCTCATCCTTTCGAAAATGCAAATGGTTAAGTGGCCAGTTTATCAAAGCATTGCCCAAAACTAGAACCTATTAGGTTAGATGACTAAGGTTAGATGAAGATGTAGCCTTAGTTACATTCACAAATTCAACAATAGTATTCCTTTGAGTATATATGTGTTTGTGCATGCATGTGTCTATGTTCTCTGCATCCTTTTATATTACAAACAAAACATAACCTTCTGATAGAGTCTGAAACCATTGCCAATGAGTTGCCTTGAGATAAAATTTATAAGAGATGGTGGGACAAAGTCCATCTTTATATCCATAGTTGCTATTGTCCTACAAAATTTGACAATGTTCAAGGCTTTAATTACAAACCACTTAACAAAGCGAACAAATGTAACATTCAAGTAGCCATAGCTTACCGAAAGTAACTTCTTTCTTGGGTAACCTTCTGCAAAGCAAAGCCACCCACCAAATCTATCCTTACCGCATCCTTTGCTCCAAAGATTGCCTCATTGGTGAGACCATGAGTACCATCAATGCTTTCCAAATCAGAGATCTGAGACAAAATTTCCAATAAAATCAGTTTATTCAAGTTTCTATCTTGGAATTGCTGGACTCTCAGACATATGGCAACCAAAATAAAAAATTGAAGTCAACAGAAAATTTCAATTTACTACCGTTTTTAAGAGAACAACAAGCAGATCATCTTGAAGGTACTCAAACATAAAATAGTGCACAATAGCCTCCCTAGCAGACAGTGGCCATGGAACCTTCATCCTTTCTTCCAAAAGTATAAACAAAAATCAGCATTTGAAATGGATGATACTTTCAGAAGTGGAAGAAACCAAACATGATGTGGTTTGAGACAAACCTCACTAAAGATATCTGTTCACCAATCCGGACCTTCTGCAAACATTTGCTAGAGAGAACTTTAAAGGTTGGAATGGTAGACTGAGGCCACCTGGGATAAGGATAAAAAACTAATTATTGTCTAAATAAGAATTATCCCTTCAGTCCACAAGAAAAGTTCTTGCAATTGTGTTTCAGTTATATTAACTCTCTCTCTCTCTCTCTCTCTCTCTCTCTCTCTATGGGGCCCAATTGAAATGACTTACCATTTCTTGTAAAGGTCTGACTCCCACGAGATGCATAAACCTGCAATGGAAAAGGGAACTTGTTATTTTAAGATTTTCATTTAACCATCAATGGGTTCTAACTGTCTCAAAATGATTTGACTGATTTAAAGCTCATCATTGTAGCATGAGCCATGAGAATTTTCAAGTGTTTCAGTTCAACTTACAGACATCTACAGGCCCATCTACGTAGCCTTCAGCAAGTAATGTATGGAAGGGAGTTCCTTGGGCTCCTTCCCGATACATAACTCTTAACTCTTCAGTATCCTGTTTTAACTGTAAAAAGAATTATATTTCAATGATATAATTGTCCTAATGCCTTACTGATAAAGAAGAAAATTACTTAATAACCATTAACAGAAATGCCATAACATTTAATGACAACTAATCAAGACTAAAATATCAAATATATAGAAGTAAATGAGTTGTATTAGATTTTTGCAATAAGTTTAAAGCATGCAAATTGCAAAATTAAAATTTAAAACTTCAAAATAGTCATAAAAATTTGAAGTTTTTAGAAGTTTTACATCTTAAAGAAGAGAGTTGAATAGCATCTACACTCCATAAGGCTCAACCAGAGACACAAGAAGTCAGAACAATCAGTCATGAGTTCACTCTTCTCCTTTATACAAAATAACAAATGAAACTCATCTGCCTTGATTCTCTCACTTATTAATATGAAGAGAATTGATTCAATAGGAGGAAATTTATAGGTGAGAGAGACGCACAAACACACATACATAGAGGAAAAAGAGAAAATTATTAAATCCAATAACACAGTTCCACAGAAAAACAGGATTTTAAGAAAATAAGACAGATTAGATAACATACTTTCCATTCAGGATGTGATGTGGTCTCACAAGTTTTCAATCCCTCGTCTTCACCGGAAGCACTCCTCAACATGGAAAGAAAATTTGATAGTTCAGCAGTCCTTTCTTCTATCACATTCTCATTAGACCCTACAAAACCCAAAAAGCTAAACTTATGAAGTGCTAACCAAACGCAACTAGGTTAAAGTATTGGCATATAATCGGCGGATGATTAAAGATAACAAAGAGAAGAAATTTTGAGAACTAGCAACCTTCAATTTCATTTTCTGAAGAACGAAGGAGCTGATTCTTAACAAGGACTTTTAACGCCTCCTTATTTGTTAGATTAGGAGATGCCAGTGTCTTGTCCAGCCTATCCCTGTACTGATTGATCTTTCTTGTTTTCTCCATCTTTGCATCTCCAACCAAAATGGGAAGAGCCCCTCTCTCAGAAAGTCATGTGGGAATTTTCAGTATCTCATTTCGAATGAGCCAGGAATTACCAATAGATTTCAGTATCCTCCCCTGAACTTACAATTATAGTTGAAAAGAAAAATTAGAATCTGTAATCAGGAAATAGGCTCTAGGATCATATGTGCCAAAAGAAAGATATAATGTATATTAAAAGATTTCTAATAATGACTGCAGATGGTATATCATAAATATAATTACACCAGAAGATAAAGACATATCAAATGTTCATAATACCATCTTAGGCAGCAGAAGGAGCTATATAAGCTCTTAAACTTCTTTAATAAAACTACTAGAAATTTCCATATAAAAACTCTTGATGATTGCCAATAGCTATAGAATTCTCAATCCACCAGCACCCAGATACAGAAATTTAAGCAAATCACTGAACTAGACACAATCAGCTAGCTTCATGAACAAACCGACAAACATTTGATCTATAAAAATATTGAGCCAATAGAAGCTCAAGTTTTAAAACATCAACTACAATATTTGACACCAAACAATTTCTCAGTTATGAGCAGTTTGAATACAAAACAACACAGAAACTGATTCATATGCCTAGAAATATAAAGTTACCATGAGAATCATCAAAAAAGTAATTCAAAACAACAGCATACACAAGAAAAATGAAAGTACCGACATACGAAATCCATGAAAAATCATCAAAATCCAACTCACAAGAAGCTTCTGAGGATAAGGTGAGGACCACCCAGCTCTAGCTGCTGCCCCTTTTAACAACTCTGAAGGCTGAACAGAACCCAGAACATGAAAACTGAAATCTTCAGCACCCAAATGCAGATCTCAATAAAAAAGGAATGATTTTCAGCACTTAAAAGGAGAGACAAGGCCACCTGATGTGATACCACCCAGACGGACATAGAACATGGAATAACTATGCCTCTTTTCTTGGGTGTAACGGAGTCCAGACGCATAGCATATAACTAAAAGAAGTACGTAATAAAGGACTCAAAATTAATAAAAACCAAAATCATTTAGCCAAAAATAAAAAGCAGGACTACATTGATTATTCATTGATACATACGTTGGTTCGTAGTTGTTCACTTGTACTGGTTTGTTGACAAGGCTGTGTGGGGCCGCATACTTAAATATGGTCGGTCGGGGGACATTCAAATACAAAGAAACAAACAAACAAACGAATGAACGATTATGGAAGGAAAAAGCAAAGTGAAAAGGAGAGGATGCACTGTAACTCTGTGAGCAATAGTCACATACTCACATGGCTCACATACCACAATCGCATGACTGTTTTTGGCGAAATGGGTATGTGACGCGTGTCCTTGTTGACAGTCTGACGCGTACAGGAATTTAGATGACGAGGCGATGTCTTTTGGGCGCGGTGGAATAGCCACGGCCACTAGATTCGCGGGCACACGCGCGTTGAAGGATTTGTGTCTTAAACAATTGGGAGTAAAAGGTACGGATTGTGCATGGTGAAGAATTTAGAATATTTGTAATATTGGTGATTTTGATTCATTGATTGTTTATCACCCTTCTAGATATTGGTCAACAAGAAACAAACCACCCTTCTAGATGGTACTTTTTTACCCTTTGACCAAAAAAAAAAAAGTTTATCCTTACCATTACTTTACGTAAGATACACTTTTTTTTACTTTATCCCATGAAACTTAAATATTTTCAGTTTGTCACCTGAACTTCAAATAGTTGTTGCAAAAAATCATATACCGTCAACTCTATCAATTTTTCTATTAAAAAAGTTGACATGGCACCCATATGGCATAAGTGAAATTCTTTTCTAATTATATAACATCCATACAAACACTAAAAATTATAAAAAATATAATTATATGAGTAGGGGACATTGCAAATTTTGAGTTTAGTGTCAATTTTTTATAATTTTTAGTGTCTCCATAGATGTTACATAACTAAAAAAGGGTCTCACACATGCCATATAAGTGTCACGTCAGCTTTTTTATCGGAAAAATTGACAGAGTTGAAGGCATAGAGTTTTTTGTAATAAATGTTTGAAGTTTAGGTGTCAAACTGAAAGAATTTAAATTTTATGGGGCAAATTGAAAAAAAGTGTATTTTACAAGAGCAATGATATGAATAAGTTAAAAAAAAAAATAATCGGTACTTTTTACCCAAATATCAGTATGGCATGCAAGTTGTTGCAACTTGCAAGTGGGGATGGACCAAAGAAAGAGATTTTCGAAAGTGAGTGAATGGACTTTTCTAAAATGTGAGATTGTTCAATAATTTAGAATCTTAGATGGGTTGGTACAGGATCTAATAGTGGTTGCAAAATTAAATTAGAATAAGAATGATTTGATATGAGTACAAAGCTAAGGTTCTATTTTTTTGGGATGACTTTTTGGAATAAAGGATTTGGATTTTTACAATTTTATTAGATTATATAAACGCTGGATAAAATTAGGGGTGGTTGCCAAATTTTAATATTGATATGATAACTTGACTTGAAATATATAATGCAAAATTAATAAAGGGCTGGTTACAAATAAATTACTAAATATTTTTATATTTACATATTACTCAATTCATTTTTTTGTGATTTCATTTTAGTTATTATTGATAAACAGAGAAAAATATAAGTTACAATATATCAATAAACATGCACTATCATGCATATTTAGATTTGTACTAAGTGTGTTTGATTGCTACTGAGCAAAATCTGATACCTAAAAAAACCTTCAGGCCGGCTTCAGGCTTCAGGCATAAGCTCCATAACTCCAATTGCAATCCCTAAATCTCATTTCTAAATCTCAAACCTTATTTCTAAACTCTAAGCCTTGATTATAAATTGACACTGCCATACATATTTATATTTGTACCAATAGTCAGTGTGACAATGTAATCATTTTCACATCCGAAAGTTACTTGACACTGGCAAGTGGGTTAGGCCTAATGATTATTTTGGAACAAAATTATAAAACAGAGTGACCATTATGGGAAAAAAATATGTCGACAATATTGAAATTTCAATGACTTATATAGAATTTTCTAATGGGGGGGCTATGCACATCACCCTAATCCACTAAGTTGACCACCCCACTTAAATTTTTACCCCTTTGTGCCCATTTTGCCCCTGCATTAAAAAAAAACTCAGGCCCTCCAATTTGGCCGGCCACCCCTCCCAGCCCTCCCCGCCGCCGGTGCGACCCACCCAGCCCTCCCCGCCGCCCGATCTCCCTTCTCTCTCTCTTCCCTCTCTCTGCCATCTTCTCTCTCTCCCCTCTGTCTGCCATCTTCTCTCTCCAGATCGGGGGTCGCGGCGGGGCTTGAGGTGAGGGGGTGCGGGCTGGCTGGGTAGGGGTGGGCTGGCTGGGGGCGGGCTGGGGAGGGGAGGGGATCGGTGGGGGAGTGGTGGCTGGGTGGGGGAGGAGGAGAGGAGGGCAAAATGGGCAAAAATGGGCAAAAAATTAGGAGGGTGGTCTGAATAGCCACCCCCTTTTCTAATTAAGAAATTTAAGTTAACTGTTACTAGACACAAACTCATATATAATACAATTCGCTAACGTAAATAATAAACACATCCTATTAGCTCTACAACAAATGTTGGCAAAGGCAACTATTTTCCCAACTCTTATGGCTCTTAACCAACTATTGATAGTTGATATTTGGCTTAGCCACCATACATCCACCAAAGAGTGGACCGTCTTACAGGTAGGGTGGGTTAATGGCAATAGGTCCAAACTATATGCTTTGCTAGTTTGGTGGATAGCTGTTTTACCATTAGGCTTTCTTTTAAGTTTATGTTGCTTTTTTTGTCTTTTTTTTCTTTTTTATTTTGGTTGTTCAAAATCCTAATTGATCTAGACAAGAAAATAATCTAAATAGATTTTTTATATTCCTTTTATATTGCACAATTGTGGTTAAAAGTTAAATTTTTAATTTGACGCATTAAATTTTATTTTTATTTTCACATAAAGTATTATCTTTTTCTAATTAGTTATTCAAGCCAATTAACGGCACGTCCGCATTCATGCCAAAAGTTAGAAACCTCGCCATTACTTATGGTGAGGCGTGTGGTTGATCTTGGCCGAGACCGAGACATTTTTTGGCCATAACTGCATCAAGTACCATTTCTAATAATGGTTGGTTAGAATAATTAATCACCCCATAAGCTATACCTACATACTTTTGTTAGTTTTAACAAACTAAAAGGAGGGGTGCCATATAGGGTCAAAGGCAAAATATTGTACATTGACCAAATTTTTGAGCAATTGGAACCAACTGCAAATTTGGTATAAAAAATAGTACGTGAGCATTGCTCACTTTCCTTGTAGTGTAGTGTCAAGTACTAACTCGATTTTGACACAACAAACATATTTAACTAATATCATGTGAAGAAGCATGTGTTGAATGAATTACTGTAGAATTATTTCTATGATTTTGCTACTATCAACATGAAAAAGTGAATTTTTTTGTGTTTTGAGATTGTGTGATATCGTTGGTTTAGAAAGAAGAGGAACTAGTTTTGAATTCGAAAAATAAGTGGGTTAACTCGAATAAAACATTATTAATAATCTGAATTTGATTAGTGTAGAGTTATTCGACACATATACTATTAAGTATTGACATCATTTTTCAATCACAATCTCATTAAAATATAAAAAAGAAAAGAAAAAAGAAAAAAAGAAATCCCCACTAAATCAACTGCACTCTCCCATCCTCATTATCTCATTAACTTATATAGCTATATATTATTAGAATTTGACAATTTGTATTTTCAATTCATATTAGTAACTAAAAATGAAAATCAAGCCTTCATTAAATCTAGAATTCTAATTACTTTCCGATAAATAATAGGAAGAGAAAACGAAAAATTGAGCTATAATTTTCATTTTCTTTTCTTTTCCTATGGATTCTCAGCAACCAAACGGAGCTCAATCTTCTCCCCGCGCAAAGCTCGTGGAGACGCTCCACCAGGTGCGACAAAGATCATCGTCATCATCGTTGTCACCGACGACGACTTCATATATATATATATTAGTATTGTGACTCAAACCCAAGAACAAGACTACAAAGAAGAAGATAAAAAAATGCAAATTGGGTGCAATAATAAGAAAAGTCATAGACAAATACATCAGCAGGGCAAAATAGTAATTGAACGCAATTAATATTCAATTAACTCCAACAATGGGCTGTGCCATTGAGTGTTATATAATTTCTGATAATATGCAATTGACTATTAATGGATACCAAATTATGTATTGACTAATATGTAATTTTCAAATTATTTGTTGATTTATATGTAATTTGCTATATATTGAAATGATTTATCCATAAACATAATAATATTATATTCATCATAATAGACCATCGTTAAGAGACTTAAGACCATAGTTATGGTAGTTACCTAAACAGGACTTTATCCTCGTTCTTTTGTTTTTCGGAAATTGTCCTCGTTTTATACATGGGATTTGACTTATTAACTGCCTTTTTTATTTAATATTTAAACATAAAATTTAAATATGTCAAAATGATTTTTAAATACTGAATTATCCAAAACTTAGTATTGTTTGAGTAAGTGAATGCTATGCAGTGTACTCGATTATCATAAAGAGGTACTTAACTGGGCATTTACTGGGGTTTGGTCTCCCAATTGGCCAATTCCTATAGAGGGACCAGCAAGTACTTATAGCTGCGTTTAGCATGTGATTAATCTAAAATGCATACATAAGCCTTTGAAGACATGTACGAATGTTGCATTTGATAACAACCATAAATAAAAAAGGTAATCATGCATTATAGGACCATACCCTTTGGTTATTTGATGAGACTTAACATATGAAGATGTAAATTTGGTTGTTAAACCGGAGCCGTCTGAACTGTTTGATCCATGATGTGTCAAGTGGAGGGAGGGTGGTTGGGTGGGTGATGCTCAAGTGGTGGTTTTGATTTGAGTGGGTTTGTTTTAGTAAAACATGATTTTTAGAGAAAGATATTCTTCTAGTGGATACATTTTGAGTAATTGTGAAGAACAATGGAAAATCTCAATTGATATGTTGTTCTTCAATGGATATGATTGACACGTTGTATTATATATAATTATTGATGTGTTCTCACTCACAAGTCACGCGTGTTTGATTTACGGATTCCTAAACATTTTTTAGGGGGAAAAGAATATAAGATTTTTATTCTTGTGTTTGGTAACGTTGGAAAAGTAAACTAATAATTATTTTTTTATTTTTATTCTCATGTTTGATTTATGCAGGAATAAGAAATAAAAATTGGTATTATCAAATATTAAAGAGAGTTACTATTTGCACACTTTTTTTTTCTTTTTACACACCCTTTTTCTCTTTTTTTCTCCTACACACCCCACACACTTACCTCAAATTCAAAATCCCTCAACACACACCCACCCCATTACTAAAATACCCTCATTTCATTACACACCCTCCCTTTTTTCCCTCTCCTTTTTCTCTCGTTCACACCCCCTTCCCCTGTTTTTTTTTTCTTCTTCTTCTTCTCCAACCTTCCCCCAGCCAGCCCCTCCACCCAACCCAGCCAGCCCCTCAACCCCTTCCCTCTCCGACCAACCTCCCCGCATGCAGCACCGGCCACCCTCCTCAATCCCTCTCTCTCCTCTCCGCATGCAGCTGCACCACCTCACTCCCTCCCCCGTTTCACCCAGCCCATCTCCCCCTCACCGGACCACCACCTTCCCTCCCGCACCCTCCCTGCACCACATTCCTCCCTCTATCTTTCTCTCTCTTCCCCGGCAGCACCACCTCCCCGTCACATTCTCTCTCCTAGCTCCATTTCTCTCTTTCGCGACCCCACCTCCCCGCAACATCACCTCTCCTGCAAGCTCTGCGAAGCCCAACTGCCGACTTCAACTCTTTCCAACCACCTTGTGCAGCACTGAGCTCAAACACCCNAAAAGAAAAAAAAAAAAGGGTGTGCAAATAGTAGCCTTCATATTAAAAGGGGTATTCTTGGCTAGAAAAAGTGTGATAAATGTTTTCCCAAAAAGAGGAAAAACAAAATACAAGCTGAGATGACAGATTCATTTTCTTTCCTTTGGATGCATCAAATCCCCATGGGCCTATAAATTATTTCTCATGTCTGCACTTATGAAACATGAGAATGAAATTATTTTTTTATTCCTAACCTTTTCAAAATGTAAACCAAAAAGGCCCTTAGTGCAATAAGTACTCAAAATTTGTCTCTTAAGAGAACAAGACGGTATACAGTATACCACATAACCTAGCAGCCCACCATAGCCCCTAACCATAACCCTCTCTCTCTCTCTCTCTCTCTACTTCTTTTTCAACTATGAAGGATAGCGAAAAATCTTAAGGGGGGCTGTTCAGACCACCCTAATCCACTCAGTTGACCACCCCCCTTAAATTTTTGCCCCTTTTGCCCATTTTGCCCCTGCATTAAAAAAAAAAAAAACCATTTCTCCAATTTTGGCTGGCCACCCCTCCCTGCCGCCAGCGCAACCCCATCCCTTCCCCACCGCCGGCGCGACCCAACCCCTCCCTTTCGCCGGTCGACCCCACCCCTCCCAAGCGAAGACCCACCCACCCAGGCGAAGACCCGACGACCCCTTCGCCGGCGATCTTCCTTTTCCAACAAAGTTGAGACACCGGACCACTTGGGTTTTGTTCCCTAGGTCACGGCGAGTCCAACCCTGGTCTTCCCTTATTCATCCGACCACCGTGCGCGGCTAATCGACGTCGTGACCCGATTGGCCCCTTCGCCAGCGATCTTCCTTTTCCGGCAGAGTTGAGACGCCGGACCACTTGGGTTTTGTTCCCCAGGTCACGGCGAGTCCAACCTTGGTCTTCCTTTGTTCATCCGACCACCGTGCGCGGCTAATCGACGTCGTGAAGCTCCGCGGCGGCGGGGAGGGGTGGCCGGCCAAAATTGGAGAAATTGTTTTTTTTTTTTAATGCAGGGGCAAAATAGGCAAAAATTTAAGGAAGGTGGTCAACTGAGTGGATTAGGGTGGTCTGAACAGCCCCCCCAAATCTTAATTGATAATGGACTGGCATTTTGTGTCGAACAACCGACTTTCGAACCGATTGGTTCGGTCGTTGGTTGTGAAATGTCAGTTTTCGCTTGTTTGATGACGATATTAGCAACGGGTTGGAAACAAACCATCTAGAAACACCAAAACCAGTATCGCACCGCCGACCGACTGATTACCGAATCCAAAACTTCGATAACCGACAACCGTCAATTCGACACCAATTCGTTTCTGTGCCATCCGCCCCCATGTGGTTTGGTGGTCGGTTTCTTGGAATCGGACCCCTAATTGATACGTTGTTCTTCAATGGATAATTCAGTGACGCATTGTATGAAATCCAACTATTTAGTGCAGGAAGTAAACTCATAATTGCTCAAAATTCTCTCTTTAAGAGAACGAAACCGTATAGCACATAGCCCAGCCCAGCCCCTAACCATAGCCCAACCCTCCAGGTCCAGTCCACTATTCCCAAGCCCAAGACCAAGACCACTAACCCCAGACCCGGAAACCCTCTCTCTCTCTCTCCCTCTCACTTCTCACTTCTGCCTTCTCTACTAGTTTTTTTCTCCTCATTTTTGATTTTCCCCTCTTCTGAGCTTTTCTTCCTCTCCCGAGCTTCATCTCCGAATATTATCTGCAGCCATTGCTGCAGTGCTTGCAATCCTCATCTTCTTCTTCTAAGCCTCACGGCCTCATTGGCCTCACTGACCCCAGGTATTTTCTCTTTCTCTTCTTGTAGTTTCTGATTTTTTCTCTTATTTAGGATTTAATTAGGACTTAATTTAAGGTTTAATTTTCTCTGCAAACCGCTATGCAAGCATTAGGTTGGACGAATTATAATCTGGGAGGAGGTGATATTTTACAATCTTGTGCTTTGTTTTGGTCTAGGTACACCCTTTGTTGCTTGGCTTGAATATTTATACTAGTTAAACACTTTCTGTGTTTCTGTAGACTGAATGTTAGTTTTAGGCTTTTAGCACTATATATTGAGCTTAGTGTTTGATTATGACAGTTATTGAGTACATGAATGCATTACTTTCCACGAACCATAAAAGCCACACCTACATAATGCCTGTTTTGATTGTATTGCCAGAAGGCCCAGAATGCATCACATTAGTTTGATTAAGTGTGAATCCTCCATGGCAATGCCTGCAGTTTAACTTGGGGAAATGTTACAATAAAGAAAAAGAAAATGGGACTCTCCTGAAATTTCAAAAGAATCTTTTTGCTGAGAAGAAAAAAAAAATAGTTTAGAGGTTTATTCCATCCCACTTTGAAATCTTTGCTTCGTCCCTGGATGGGGGGGGTGCTTTATTGGTGGTTTCGATTTAATTTTTTTAATTTTTTTATTTATGTTTGTTTTTAAGTAGAGGGCTTGGTTTAGACCTGACCAATAGTATAATCGTATTTTCTCTTGGTGTAGAACAACACCATTTGTGATTCAAATCCTAGTCAGTCTAACAGAAGTTAGAATTCTATTTTATTTAGATCAGGGTTCATGCCATCAAGATATTGGCTTGACATGAATAAAAAGAAGGATGAGTTCGATATAATTAT
Source organism: Dryas drummondii (assembly GCA_003254865.1). Lineage (NCBI taxonomy): Eukaryota > Viridiplantae > Streptophyta > Magnoliopsida > Rosales > Rosaceae > Dryas > Dryas drummondii. The sequence continues at coordinate 1,723,211 of QANW01007568.1, read as the reverse complement.
CCAAGAAATTACATTAACTTGAATTCGAATTTGGGGGTCTGTTGGGAATTACAGTACAGAACTAATAGCCCAGTTTAACTTATGTGTCTGCTAGTCTGATTACATGGTTTGGGGTTAAGTCTGATTATATGTTGGATGGGAGATGCTTAACAGGCAGGTCCCCAAAGCCAGGGGTAAGCAGTTAGCTGTTATTCATATTACAGTTTGAGAGAGATGAAGACGGTGGTGGGGATGGTGGTTTCCAATAAGATGCAGAAGTCGGTGGTGGTGGCAGTGGACAGGCTGTTCCATCACAAGCTCTACAACCGATACGTGAAGAGGACCTCAAAGTTCATGGCCCACGACGAGAGTAATGACTGCAACATAGGAGACCGAGTATGTATCTTTTCATTTCGTTTTCTTTTTCTTTATTTTATTATAATTAATTTCATTTTAAGCAAGTTATTTCGTTAGGTCCGATTGGAGCCATCAAGGCCTTTGAGCAAGCATAAGCATTGGGTTGTTGCTGAAATCCTCACCAAAGCACGCATCTATCAGCCTCCTTTACCATCAGCTTCACCTTCAGCTTCAGAGCCTTCACCTCTTTCTGATTCTTAAGGTTTCGCTTTCATTCTAACTGTTATTATATTCTATTTCTTCAACAATATTATTAGTTCCTTTTTAAAAAACTCAATCCTAGTACAATTGGCTCAAGCAAAATCTTCTCTGCCTTCATGTGTCTTCGCACCCTTTATTTTCTTGAAAGGCACCCGTGGTTGCCTCTTTTTCTTGAGTCTCCTTTTCTTCTTTTGGGATTTTTCGGGCTGAGAAGTGGAAACTCCCCCGAGTCCCTGTAATATTGTCAGATTCATAAGCCATATAATATAAAATTGTAAAACTCATCTTACAAATTCTGATTTTTTTTACTAGATTCCAACTGATTATTAAGACAACAGATTGACGTTTTGGCTGTAAACCTAAAATCAGAAAGGATGTAATTCTTTGGAAACTTAATAAAAGATATAATAGGTTTGGTGCATTAATGGAATGCACCAAACCTATTATGCAATAGTTACAATACAGCAATCACTGCTTCCCAAAACAGTTGGTTGAAATGCTCTACCAGTCTTGCACTGTCTTCTTTTGTATTTTGTATATTTTTAAATTATTTCATTTGCGCTTCTTGTCATTTGCTGCTTGTCAAGACTCCTAAACTTAAGTTGTCAAGTCTAACATCTGTAATTTAATCTGGTTCAGCTCTCTAATTGCTAACTGCTAAAGTTGCTAGAAAATGTAACTGAGCAGGGCATAAGCCCAAGCATATGTGAGACAAAAAGGAAACTTTCCAATGTGTAGAATTTTGATTTCACTTTCATTCTTTTTGGCAGGTGAACCTTTATGTAGGGCATCCGAGAGTTTGAGGTGATGATAGGTTTAGCCACAGCGCCTTAGTTTCTTGAATATTTTGTTTGAAATGGTGCATGTACCATTTGTTGTCTAAACCCAAGTTAGAAGGGATTTATTTCTCCAATTCTGTACTGAATTTTCCCACCAGATGCTTTGGATAAATCCTATAATTGCATAAATGTTTAATAAAGTAAGATATCCATATTGATGGCTCATGGATATTGGTTCGGCCATTGAGCTTTGTATTAGTGAGGAAATTTTTGGTTGATTTCTTTCTTACCTAACTGCGGTTCCATGCACTTGGGAACTACTTGTATTACGTAATAGCACAATATTCTCACATAATAGAACTAGATCCTAGAGTTCTATAAAATAAACAAGATTAACTACATCATTTTTTTGCGATCTAATTGGAGTAGATTGGTAACATCACGTTAACATGTTATGTGATATTATGGTTATATAGAAATTTTTTTTGATGAGATCCGAAGAATGATAGATTAAAAGATTTAAAAGTTCGATTATCTAATAACAAAAAAGAAAAATTTGTTACATGAACAAAATTTGGTGACCCTAACAATGTAGTGCTATAGTTCGAGTTATTTATTGTTAAATTTCACTTAAAAAATCATCTATGTAAAAAAGAAAATGAATTAAATATTGTTTAGTCATTTCATTATGATCATAATACTTTTTGTGCTTCAACATGTCTACTTAGACTTAATTTTATTCGATATTTATTCAATTACAGGTTTAGATTATAGTATTTCTCATTTGATCTTGATCGTTCATCTTTTTATGTTACCGCAATTAGTGGGCGGTGGGTTCTATACTAGGGAATTTCAATGTTGGTAAAAGTAAAATAAATGCTAAATTTCACTTATGGTTATTGTAGTTTGGTTCAAATTTCACTTTCATCTACTTTTAATTGTCCTAAATTTGGTCTTGTAATTTAAGGACACATTAGCACTCTCTCAATTAAGTTGTTAAATTTGTCGTGCTTGATTTTATACTTTACAAACCGTTGTGATTTTAGTCAAATATATATATATATATATATACTTTTCCGAACATTGCAACTATGATTTTGTCCTTTACAAGCCATTAGCAATTCAAGGACGAATGTACTGAATGTATGAAAATATTAATATATCATTGTATTGCAACTGTTGTTTGTAAAGTATACGACCAAAATTATAATAATTGAAAGTAAACGGATGAAAGCTAAACTTTACCCAAACTAGAGAGGACCAAAAATGAAATTTAAATAAAACAAATGCCAAATCCAAAGCCAACGAGACTTTTGTCTTTCTTATCCCCCGGATAACCTTATTCCCTTTTTGCCAGCCCCAGGTCGTTGGTACTTGGCTCAACAGCTGTCCAACAGGTACTTCCTATTCTTCACCGCTGTTTGTTTGACCCAAGTTTTGATTTTTATTCTTTTCCGTGTACTGTCTTCCAATTGATTATTCATCTACTTATATGCGAGCGTTCATTTTTCTGATTTTTGAGAAATTGTCGGGAGATGTTTTCTCGGCAACCTAGCAGAGCATTAAGGTTTTCATGTAATGCTTTGAACTTTGGAGCAATTACGCGTCGTAGGATAGTCAGAATTTAGAAATCCAATGAGCCTTAATGTGGTGAATTTTCAACTGATCCAGTTGCTCTGTACTTCTATTGCTCCATTTGGCTGTTGAGAAAGTGTAGAAAATGGTGGGAAAACAAGAAAAGAAACGGAAGTTTTTAAATTTTGTTGTGTTTGGTAATGTGAAGAGTGCAAAAGGAAAATAAAGTGAAAAAAAAGGAGACAATTTTGGTAAAGAAATTGTGGGTTTCATCTAATAGACTAAAGTTTTTCAGAATTCCATGGATTCCAAATTTAACTGAAGCTGAATCACCTCAAAGCATTTAGCAGCCCTAATTCTGAGCTTCTTTTTAATTTCTTATAGAACTTTTTGAGTTATTCGGGCAGAAATTCTTTGGTGCGGAATGTTGTATGCAGATGTGAGAGTGCACTTGCTTGGCGTTTGCGGTGTTTGAACGCTCTCTCACATTCCGCATGTGTATTCGAGAAAAGCCTTTGTATCATGATATGTTAACTGAACAATGCCTTACACACATTTACAATTCCAAATTTGGTGTTCATCTAGCCTGTATTACTATTGTGACTCGAGTACATCTTTTAAGCTAATTGCTTTCATTAGCATGAGCTGTTCCTTTAATTGACAAAGTTTTTGAATTGCAGGTGAAGGATGAATTCTGGTTCTTCTGGCATTGGTGACCATTTGAGGGCTAACTGGACTCCATCCCAAGACAGTTTCTTTATTGACCTTTTGCTAGAACAAGTGAGCAAAGGGAACAAAACTGGCCATGGGTTTAGGAAACAAGCATGGGCAGATATGATTCTACTCTTTAACACCAAATTTGGAGTCAAGTATGATACAGATAATCTGAAAAATCGATACAAAAGATTAAGGAAGCAGTACAGTGAGATTAAGAGTCTTGTTGAGCAGAGTGAGTTTAGATGGGATGAAACACAACAGATGATAAGAGCTGATGATAATGTATGGGAAGACTATATCAAGGTACACAGTTTTAAATCTTCAAACTCCACTGTTCACATGTGGAAGTTATATTGCAATTAGCTTTGCTCATGTTCCATGCAGGCCCACCCTGAAATGCAACCATACAGAACAAAAGTCGTTCCATATTATAACGAGTTGTGCATAATATGTGGGCATTCAGTTGCTGATGGAAGATACAGTCTTTCATGTTATGATGTAGACTTTGAGAATGAAGGTATGTATAGTGTGGGGAATTGGCTATTCATTGTTGTCAATTTGGTGATTTTTGGTTAAGTTAATTTTATGTTGAGTAAATTTCAATTTTTCCCCCTCTAATTTTACCCTTGTGGCACTTTGGTTCCTGAACTTCAAAACTCCCCAGTTTGGTCCTCAAACTGTAGTAAGTACCTCACACATGACCACTTTTTCAAGATCATTTTGTCCCCAAAGCCTGAGAAAAGTTGAGACAACCTGAGAAATCTTTAGAGATTAAAGCTAATTTTTTCATAGTTTCTCAGGTTTTTTCAGCTTTAGTAACCAAGACCTTGCAAGAAAGTTTATCAGCTTTTGTCCTTAACTAACAAAGTTTAGGGACGAAAGTCCCACAATGAACGAAGTTCAGAGACTAAACTAAAATTTACTCTTTTATGTGTGAGCATTATCTGCAAGCTACATGCAACATTATTTATAATTAATTTTTCTCAAATTTTGTAGCAAGAGGAATGGACTTTCAAGATCCCACTAATGATGATCCTAAAAAAATTGACTGGTCACAGACTATGGACCAATTTTTTGTTGAACTAATGTTGGACGAGGTGCGTAAAGGAAATAAGGTTGGTTGCACCTTCAAGAAGAAATCATGGGCGTCCATGATTACATCTTTTAATGAGAAATTCGGGTTTCAGCATGGTAGGGTTGTCTTAAAAAATCGGTACAATATATTTAGGAGGCATTACAGCAGCATTAAGACTCTGCTTGGTCAAAAGGGGTTTAATTGGGATAAAACACAACAAAAGGTGGTGGCTGATGATCGGGTCTGGAATAAATATATCAAGGTATATATGAATGAGTAATGTAATGCTAACCAAATTTGTTTACTAAATTATGTGTTTATTCAAATTTGGGCCTATTGTAGATCTCATTTATTTCTATAAAGTAAGATGTTGGCATGCATACTGACACATCTGAACAAGTTTGGTAAATAAATTTGGTGACTCTAGCATTTTTGTATATGAATTGTTCTTGATTAACAATATAATGGAAGACACATTCTATTGCTACACCTTTCTTAAAAGTGCAGGCACATCCCAGTTTCCGCATGTACAGGAATAAAAGTATGCCATATTATTCTGTTATGTGCATCATATGTGAAAATGAGGCTACATTTCTGAAAAGGATTACTCCAAGTTGCAATCGAGTTCTTGATAAGGGAACCATTTCTAAGAAAGCTGATGGAGAAACTATTCCTTTTGCTAACATAATTTATGCAAAGAGTTTATCAGATCAAAGGGAAAGGCATGATCAACCTGAAAGGCTGCAGACCTCACTACAGTCCGAAGAAGCACGAAGAACAGATGGAGTTGCGGTGAATGCTCTAGAAGATATGGCGGTCACGGTGTCATCATTGAAGAAGAAACTAAATAAAGAGGCATCTGTATCCATAGAGAATGTTATTGATGTGTTGAAGGCTGTTCCGGACATTGACGATGATCTGTTATTGGATGCCTGTGACTATTTGGAGGATGAGAGGAGAGCCAGGATGTTCTTGGCATTGGATCCCGCTCTGCGAAAGAAGTGGTTGATGAGAAAGCTTCGTCCACAGTGATTCATCTTGTTCCTCTCCATTACTGATGGAATTGTGTATAGCTTTGTCAATTCACCATTCAAATTGTCTAGAATTTTACAGTCATTTGGTACCTTAGGATCTATTTCGACCCAAAAAAAAAGAAGGTACCGTAGGATCTCATATGTAGCACACATTGACCATGCAAGGTCTCAAACATTTATAAAAGGGCTCCTTGTGATGCAGTGATGAGTCTATGGAACATTACAATTTTTCTTTATCGTATATACTTGCTTTTAGTTTCTAGTAAGGGTCATGCCTCAGTTCATATACGGTTGAAATACTATGACAGAAATGCTTTAATTTCAGGGTTGTCGTTTTGATAACATAATTTTTCATTTTCTACATCAAGTTTGATTCTTTTTCCATTTCAAAATTGCCCCTGGTATCATTAAAGGATTCAAATTTCACAATGTATGAGATTTAAAAATCTCACAATTTTATATCCCATATATAATGAATTATGAACACAATGATCGATAAACATAAGGAGAAATTATGATTCTATTTTTTGTATTTTTAAATTATATATATATGGTAATTGGGTAAATGGGAATAGGTGAAGTTAAATATGTATTATTTGATTAATCTAAGAACTCTTATAAAATAGTCCTCATATATATATATAGTAGCCATTTTGTACATTGGTAATATTAAATATACTAATAAGAAATGACTGCACGTGTCACATGTAGGTGTTTAATTGATTTTTTTATTAAATCACAACCTATAGTACGTACAATCATAACAATACTATTTTAAATAAGTAACCATTTTTATTATTAAAAGGTAACATTGCAAACAAACATGATTTTCTTTTTTGGTGAAAAAATCATACAAACATGACTTTTATTTCACACAAAAAATTCTTTTGTGAGGTCACATTTACATGAATACTATTTATGCGTTATGAAGGCTATATTTAAGTAAGAATTGGATGAACATTGCACAATTAATAAATTAAAATGAGAGTAATGTATCTTAAAGTATCAACTATTGTGCACCAATATTGATTGAGATATTGAGGAAAAGTAAATATCAAGAATTGATTGTTAGATTTTATTCATGGATAAACATTTATAATTTTTACATTTTTCTAAATTTTTTATTTCATTTGACTATTTAGTATGAATTGTTCATATCCGGACATATATCCAAATATTAGAATTAATACATTCGGTATTGGGAGATTACTCACTCATACGTGTTTGCTACATCAAGTTATTTGCTATATAAGTCTTGATTCCATATCATTTTACTTCCTTTTTATTTTTTTGATGCCAAAAGAAATAAAGATTACAATTTAGATCCATGCAGTCGACGCAACCGAATGAGTCATGCAAACTCAAGACGGTGGCGTTTCTTGGAACTATCTTTTGGGTTTATTTTATTTGTTATGACTAAAAAAACCGACTTGGCTTCTTGGAGATTTGATTCGCATATAGATTGGTTGGTGGAAGATTTGGAGTGGTCGTGGTTTTATAAAGGGGTTTTTGTAACAGAAATATTTTGATCTATATTTTTGGGCAAAATAATCAAATTACCTGCTATTTTACTTTTTGGTGAACTAATTGTGCCTTCTTTTTTGTATTATTAGGTTTATAAAATTTTCTTTCAGTTACAATTCAGTATTAGCCGTGTATGTCATAATTATATATAGAATTGAATAAGAACCTGATTTTTGTGCTTGATGGCACCCTTTAAAAAAAAAATGAACAAATGTATGGTTACGTACTTTGACTAAGAGAAATTCAATGTGAGGCAGAAGCAACAAGATAGGGATCCGTGATCGATACTCTATAGAGATAGTTACACTTATAGTCTTTGCGATTTATCGTTTTTTTAGATACACCTTTTAAGATTTTAAAAATTACATATATACCACATGATGTTTTAAAATTATTGCATATAACCCCATACAAGAGAAAAAAATAAATAAACAAAAAAAAATTTGTATATTACCTTATTTGAAAATTTAATCAAATTAAGTATTTTGCTTTCCATATATAATATTTTTTTGGGAAGATTAGACAAATACCACAACCGCCCATGACCTTTGTGATGGAGGACATTATTATTGCACTGAGTCTTGTGTAATGAAAAAAAAGAAAAAAAAAAAAAGAAGAGTTCTAAGAAGAAAATAGTAAATAATTTCCCAAATTAACGAATTGTCTATGCTTGTGGTCCAAGCATCAAACCCTAAATACCAATAAGAAATTAATTAATTAATAAGAATGTTCTCCAACAATTGCTTCTATAATGATATGTATATCTCTCTTCTAGTAAAGCAAGATTGGCAAAAATTGGCAACACCCAAACACTTATCATAATCAAATGCACCCTCCATGAATCACTACATTGATGTCTTCTAACAGAGGGATTGACAACAGCCAAATAATCTCTCACAGCTGCTTTACGCATCCCCATCTCATCGAAATGCATGGCCACCTTAGCCTTCAACTCTCCCAAGCAACCCTTGAACCGCTTCAACTCATCCAACTTCATATTCTCAATCGGCGCTTCCCACCAAAACCCACCGCCTTCGCTCTCAACCGCCGCCTCCTCCTCCTCCTCCATGTCCTCCGTCATTGATTCTATGCCCCCGCTGCAGCCAAGTCGCAGTCGAAGACTACTTTCAAGGTCCTGCTCATAATTCGTCTTGTGCATGGTGATTTGATTATCATCGTTATTATCTCTACGTACATGTGTGCAGACATCGTCGTTTCGGCCATGCACACTACTTTCAAGGTGGCTGATGACGGAGTCCACAGAGGGGTGGCCGAACACGAACGGCCTGCCGTGCGGAGAGAAGACGACCACCGCCACCTCGGCGCCGCACCGGGCGCCGAATGCGCCGGCCTTCTTGAAAAGGCCGTTCCGGCGCTTTGAAAAGGTGACATAGAGAGACTGCATGTTCTCTAGTTTCTTGATATCAATCTTTTTGCGGCCCATGGTACGTTTTTGATTTCTAGCAGTGCAGTCCTCTAACATATCTGCTTAATTACCAGAGGGCGAGGGTAGTCTGGTGTTTATATATATAAGGGCAAAGAAAGAGATTGAGAACCTACCTTAGATTTAGAGATAGAATTATATATATTACACACCCCCCACAATCATATATATAAAGGGATTCTTTCTTTTGCAAATCATATATTCCCCATTTTAAATTAGGAAAGTAATTTTAATTCGATCTTTTCTTTCCTAGGACCTTTGGGCTTTGTTTTACCATGTTTCCATGATTAATGGAAATGAAAAGAATATTTGATTCTAATATTTACTTAAAATTTATAATGAAGGAACAAGAAGAATCCATATAGGCCCCATATCAAATCAAGAATGCTTCCTGATTTTTCATTAATAAGATATTTTTATGGGAAGACTTAGAGGGTGGGAATCATTCATTATTAAATGATAAATATTTTATTATTAGTATTTATAATACCACAAAAAGTATTATATATAGCACAAGGGGTTGACCACCATTTTGACAAAATAAAATAAGAAATATGTTAGTTACATTCTTAGAGCCCGTTTGACACTCATTTTAAAATTGTCAAAAGCGTTTTCAAATTAGTAAAAACGTTTTTGATAACGTTTGACAAAAATAATTAGAAGTGCTTTTGAGTTATAAAAGCACTTCTAAGGGGTTTTTTGAGAAACACCTAACATGTGCTTTCTCAAAAAGCACTTTCAAGTGCTTTTGCATAAATAATCTAGAAATTTTATAAAAATTTATATGTGCTTCTTAACATAAGCGCTTCTGACAAAAGCGCTACTAAATAAAAGTGCTTCTAAGAAGCAGTGCCAAACGGACCCTTATTCTACATTATCTCTTCTCATTTCTCCTTTTTCATTCTCCAGTATAGTTTTATGATATTAAAAAAAAAAAATTTAGATCACTCTTTAAAAATTATCTATGCAAAATATTAACCAAATTAAAATTTATTTAGTCATGTAACGATTATCAAATAAATAAATAGTTCACAAAACGGTTAACAAAACCATATATTTATTTAATAATAATTAATTACATGACTAAACCATATATATGAAATTTGGTTGATTTTTTTTGCAAAACTAATATTTAAAGTGTGTTCTAACAAATGAACGTTTTTTTATCATGAGATTATTGTTGACGTGAGTTTTAATTTAAATATAATTAGGAGCCTTAGTCCTAGTCTAATTAATTAGGAGATTCGATTATTTTCCTTATATTTACTTTCTTTATCTTTGTAATTAAGGTTTTATTAGGTTTCTTGTGTGGGTAGGGAAGTTAATTCCTTGTGTAAATAAGGTTGCACTCCTATAAATACATACTTCATAAGGGAAAAAAATAATATATCTAAAAACTTACCTAAAACCTTTATTTTGACATGGTATCATAACCAGGTTCCTAAGATCCTAGGGAATTAGTTTTTTTTTTTTTTTTTTTTCTTGTTCATGTTGCCTATCTTGCCTTTGGCTTATAACCTTAAAATTTTTTCTAAGGCTTTGCCTACCTACCACCCTTACCCAATGGCGAACGCACGTTGGGAGGCAGGGGGTCAGGCGCCTGACCCCCTAACGCTAGCTAGAGCTCCTAGCAGTGAACATACTACTTTTCCTTAGCCGCCGATGAGCCCCCAAACCTTTAGACGACGACCCTTTGACCTCTGGTCGGTGATCCCTAGCTCGCTGCCCAATTGCCCACCACCTACTTGATAAAAAGCATAAGTGGGAACTCTAGATTGGTTCCCATGCACTCAAGCTTTTCCTACTGGACTTTCTCTCTCTTTTCTCTTCTCTTCTCTTCCTCTCTCGATTTCTCTCTCTTTTTTATTCTCTTATGTTTTCTTTCTCTCTCGGGTAATCTAGGGTTTTGTTGGCTTTGTAACAAATTAACCTTTTGCTGGCCGGGTTTGTAACAAATTAACCCCCCCCCCCCCATACACACACACACACACACCCACCTCACTTAACTCCTAGCCACTTGATCACAAGCTTTCCTCCTTAAGGACACCCTCCCCCCCCACTTTTTTTTTTGTTTTTTACAAATACCCACTGATTTTTTACTCAAATTATTTACACTTACACCCCAAGAGATTTATTATATTTTTATATATATTTTCTGAAGTTTTAAAAATTACACATACACCCCTGAGGTTTCAAAATTAAGACGAAAAATGATGAGAAAGTATGCAAAAAGGCATGCTAAGGGGTGAAATGGCATAATAAGATTGCTTAAGGTGTAAAGTCCAACTTCAATACAAATATCTTGTTCTTTGTAATAATTTTGAAACCTTAGAGCATGTATGTATAATTTTTGAAACTTCAGGAGTGTATGTGAAAAGACAATAAACTTCAGTAAATGTAAGTATAAATAACTCCTTTTTTATCCATATGTTGTTGTCATCATGGCCGTCGCCGTCTATCTCGGTGTTTTTTTTTCTATGCACACTTCGACAATTGATTGTTGTCTGCCTAGATCGATTGCTCACTTACCGATTGAGATTTTCTTTTGATTTTTATTCCTACTTTGTTACTATATATGATTATGCTAATTCTTTTGGTAGACATGTTATCACTCACAAGATCACACTTGAAAAACTTGATAGATCCAATTATGTTGCGTGGCATAGAGTGCTCACCTATATATCACTGGTCAAGGAATGTACGTGGGGCTATATTAATGGTAAAGAAATTGCCCTTGTTGAAGATGATGATGCTTATGATATATATATATATATACTTGGGAAGAAGAGAATTGTACGTCTAGCGCCATATTGGCCTCTTAATTATATGACCAAAAACATCTATCCTATATTTGATTTTTTGGATACTGCTAAAGATATCTGGGAGGTGGCGAAGAAAATTTGTTATATTGGCCAAGATACTTCTGACTCTTCTCTTCATGGAGAGACATTCGAAAGTTAAGACTATTAATTAGTTAACTATTATAGCAGAAAACCGAGAAAAGAGTGATCGTTGATTGGTTGACCCTATTACATGGAGATAAGTAAGCTTTTTCCTATAAAGTAATAAAAAAACCAAATGGGATCGATTCCCCGATACCCGAGATCAATCAAGAAGAACGTGGATCGAGCCTTTACCACCGATCGATCACCGCTTCTTCTCCTCTTTGGATGATCAATCACTACAATCCTTATATTTACTATAATTATCTTTGTAATTAAGTTTTTAATTAGGTTCTTGTGTAGGTTGAGTTCGATCTTTGTGTTGATAAGATTGTACTCCTATAAATACTTCCTAAAAAAAACATATCAAAAATTTATAAAATAGAATGCAGCTAGTATTGCTCTAAACTAAAACCACAAGTGATAACATGATCAAAGATAAGTAAGGTTAGATAAATGAAAATAAATTACCTTAAATAAAAGTGCAGTAGATGTTTTATCTTCTTCACAAAAAATGGGTAAGGTAGTGCATCAAGCTTGGAGGTTGCAACATGAGGAAAAGAAGAATTTTGTGGCAGCTTGTTTCCGTACAGTCTAGTCTATAGAAAGAGAGAGGAGAGAAGGGAGATCACGTTGATTCTCTCGAACCCTAATTTGCATGAAGTTCTCGATTCTCCCCTCTATTTATAAGAAAGCTTTAGACTCTCCTAATCTCAACAAGAGTTCACTTACCATTTCTTGCATAATACTTTTACTAATAATATCTTTTGTTTAAAAAAATAAATCAATAAACAAAACTTTATTTATCAATTCTGTTAAAAATTGATTATTTGTCGAGTACATGACTAATTTTAAAGATAAAAATGTCTATTCTTCTAAAAAAATAATTACAAAAGAATAAAAATAAAAATAAACTAATTCAACAAATAAAACTAAAATAATTATTAAAAAAATAAAACAAATTAATTAATAAACTAAACTAACTACACCCTTCCTCGTTCCGCCCTCCCCCACCAACCGGCCGGCGACTCCTCACTCCCCTGGCAACGGCGACATCAGCCCTTCATTGTCACTTTCACAACAATAACTACAACAAATGCTTACCTTGAATCTCAGTAATTCGTCCTCCACTGTAACTTTCTCCGAAGCCAGCCATCAATACCCCATTAATGCCTCATGTTCACTTCTCAACACAATCCAAATCCAGAGAAGTCTACACACTTCATCTGCTTTGCTCTAAAAACTTGAAACATGTACCAAAGCCTCAAACTACTTCAGTAGACATTATGGCTCCCAATTTGGATTTTTCTTAAACTCATATCTAAAATCAAAGATTCTAGGGGAAACATCAGCCACTTGAGCCAAACTTGTGCATTCCCGGAGGGGTTGAGGACTGCGATGGGGAAGGGGAGCTAGCCTTTCCAACTTAGGTGCAAAGTGATTTTACAGTGTTTTCAATCGGACAATTTTACGGCCTTTCCAACAACTTTTTTTAAGCCCAATTCAAAAAATAGAAGGACAGGTCGGCCCACCTTAAAAAAACAGTGACAGGCCCACCCACATGCGCGCGATAAAGAACCCACATAGTGCTTGGTGAATAATACTAAGCACTTGATATTGTTTACCGAGTGCTCGGCAATTGTCATTGCTCAACCGTGATAATTATTTGAAATTACATAAAAATAATACTTATACATATACCTTATGTCTTTTATATATAAACATATAAAAAACTAATAAAACTAACATAAAACCCAAAATTTAAGCTTATACAGTCACATCCACCTGCGTTATAATGTAAAAATGATTATTACTAATTGTCACTGTTCGACAAGCTAGTCTACCCAATTTCAAAAAAACAAAAAATAAAAAACACACACCGAGCGCTCGACACAAAAAACACGGAACATGCTATAACATGGTTTATTGGTCAAAAAGTAGATTTATTTGTCATTACAATTTGTTAGGTGAGTTTATTTAGAAGTCTGCAATTTGCACTTTTTTTTTTTTTCTTTTTGCACACCATTTCTTAAAAAAAAAAATTTAAGGGAAAAGACATTATACCCCATCAATTTTTCTTTCTGCACACCCTTCCTAAACAAAGAAAAAAAAACACACACACACACACAACCACACCCAACCCGGCACCTCCCTCCCCCCGATCACCTCCCTCCCCACCTTTCCTCTCTCCGGCACACACCCAACTCGCCGAGCAACCTACCACCACCAGAGACCACCCTACCCCTTCCATGCCCCTCTCTCCTCTCTCACTTTCTCTCTCTTGCTCTTTCTTGCGCGCTGGAGAGAAGAAAATAAAAATAAAAAAATTGCAGCGGGTTCGGTGGACTAGTGCCGAATCCGGTGGTTTCATTCGGTAGGTACCCACCGAACAATCCTATTCTATTCAGTGGGTACCTGTCGAACGAAACCATGGGGTTCGGCACTGGTCCGCCGAACCCGCTGTAATTTTTTTTTTTTGATNGAAGAAGAAAAAAAAAAGATGGGGATGGGGAGATGGGGTGTGTACCGGGGGGAGATGGGGATGGGGTGTGTGGGTGAGGGGAGGGCCAAATAGTCTTTTTCTTTTTAGTTTTTCTTTTTTTCTTCAAGAATGATATGCAAAAAGAAATTTAGGAGTGTGCAAATAGCAGTTCTATTTATTTATTAATATTATGGACTGTAAAATAAAATTTTAAATTATTTACTATAATTTTAAATCAATTTTTTCTCTTTTAAAAAGCTTCCAAACTTTAAAGTCCGTAAAACAAATTCATGGGTTTTTAATTTAATTTATATTGAAGTAGAGAAATGGGAATATTAGGTTTGCAGCGGTAAGCAGAGAGCTTTGAGAGGCTTCTTCAGCTTGAGGCTTGCGGTGGCTGTTGCGGTTGAAAGGACGCTCAGGTAGATTTGGGGGTTTTGAGCTCGCATCACCCGAAAGAAATGAAATTTCAGATTTCCCTAAACCCTATACCCAAATGCCTAAATATGATAATGAATGTGTATGTTTGCTATTTTTTGCAGGTGGGTAATTCTCTGTTGCAGCCATGGTTGGGTGGCAGAGGCATCTGCAATCAGTAGTCCGTCATTTTGGGAAAACAGTGGAACGCAGTCACACCCTTTCTGCCAACTTCTCTTCAGCTTCTTCTTCTTCTTCGCGCTTAGAGGGTCAGTAGCTTCAGAGTGTGCTATTGCTTAGTTTTTGTTTATGGGGAAGTGTTGGACAATAAGACTTTTGCTTTTTCAGGTGCTTTGCCTTATTTGCAAAGACTCTGCACACCCTCTTCTACAACCATTCCAAGGCCCCTTCATCAATATTTTCAACACTTGGTAATTGTAATATCTGTATTTTGTTTTAATGTTATTTGTATCAGCATTCAAACTCTGTATTGTCTCAATTTGTATTGTTGTCACAGGGAATTTCGAGTTCAAGGAACTTACTTGCAAATTCGACTGAGGAAGCACCTCTTCCATCCCCATTGAGCACTCCTCTTTTGGGATCAGGTACTGCAAAAAAAGAAGAGCATAGCCAGAAATCACTCACTAAACCTGCT
Organism: Dryas drummondii; assembly: GCA_003254865.1. NCBI lineage: Eukaryota > Viridiplantae > Streptophyta > Magnoliopsida > Rosales > Rosaceae > Dryas > Dryas drummondii. Next base: position 1,707,970 of record QANW01007568.1, on the reverse strand, counting down.
ACAGTTCAAGCTGTATTAAAGGGTATCAAACAGGTATTGGTATTGCACGCTTGTTGCATTGCTATAAAGCTTTCTAATGGGTTCTATGTTTTTCTGGGATCTTTTATTTTCTAAGCATATGGCCATCAATGCCATCAAATACATGTTCTGTCATGTGGTTTATATGCTCGTTTTGTTATTGTCAAGTTCTTTTGCTTCTCATTAATCAAATTTTATTTGAAGGCTTTGATCTGTGCATATAACTACCAAATCCTATCTGTAATATCTTGTTCTAAGGCCTTCTTTCCACCAAGGAAGGCTCCACAGTGAGAACTTTCATATGATTTGTTTTGCTTATTTATGTGGGTTTGCTGTATTTAGGAAAAAACGGTAGTCTGTGGATGTTCTTTTTGTGAAGTGGAGCCATGCCTTTTGTTAAAATTGATGTCTGTTCATTTTGCGCTCAACTTGGATGCTAATAGTCCTAGGGATTGGAATTATATCTTAGATAGTTCATCTTCTTGCACTGTAGACATTAATGGGTCTCTGATCACCTAAATGGCCCCTCTATAAGTTGTATATTTGATGTTTTTTCAAGTTTTGCCCCTATTGTTGGCATACTTATACTAATTTTAGCTCACTCACTGCTCTCAGAGTCCTAAGAAGGTCAACTTGGTTGCTGCACTAGTCCGTGGCATGCGTGTTGAAGATGCATTGTTGCAGTTGCAAGTGACAGTAAAGCGAGCTTCAAAAACTGTGTATCAGGTGATACAGCCATTCTGCATCTTGTTAAACTAGGAAGCATGTTATTAGAATAAAGTATTGATATATGTTAGGTTTGCCATGTGAAAGCGTCTGCATGAAAGTCAGAAGTGTGGGATTAAATAAATTTAAGTGATTTTTTTTTTTTTTAATTATTGTGACTTGTAAGAAGGCATGAATTCGAGAGATGCTCCTTCTGATTGTATCATGATTTTTTTGGTAATGAATGTTTCTTTCTTTAGTTATCATCATATGAATGATTTTGCATTTTGCATTTTGCATTTTGGTATCAGTATAGTGGTTGGGTATTTCATATGCAATGCTTTGATTATGCTCATCTTTATTCACATGAAAAAAGTTACAACAGATTGTCAACATTATGCAAGAAACTACTGTTGTGCAGGTTATTCACTCAGCCCGAGCAAATGCAACTCATAATCATGGGTTGGATCCAGACCGTCTCCTCGTTGGTAAATAATGCAAGTGAAGTTGGTTTCCCCTTTTTTTTTTTGTCAATTTAAACCCTCCTTATTCTGCCTTCTTTCCTTACGCGCAGCTGAGGCATTTGTTGGGAAGGGATACTTCCAGAAGAGAGTTTCCTACCATGCTAAAGGCAAATGTGGAATTAAAATGAGACCAGAATGCCGACTGACGGTGGTAGTAAGGGAGATTACCCCTGAAGAGGAGGCAGAGATAGCCAGACTGAAAGTTAGCAATTTTGTTAAGCTCACTAAGCGGGAAAGGAGGCTTGTTCCTCACCAGCTTATTGAGACAACTCCAATTTGGGACCGCAAAGGAAAAGCCAGAAATCGTGAATCTAATGGGATGGGTGCATGAGCCAGCTTCCTTTCCGTGTTTTCACGTTCCAAAAGAAAGTTTTGAGATTCCTCCTGTGTCTTTGCATTTCGATAAAATTGTCGTGAAGAAGTGTGAAAGATGAAGTGCCAGAGTAGGAGCTACCTTGTTTCAGTTTCTGATAGTGGCTGCATGTGGTTTTAAATGCTTAACATGTAGAATATGGTCTAATCATTTCTATCTTAGTTGTCTTCATTTGAGAGAATAAGATTACGAAATGGACAAAGCTCTGTTATTACCCTTTCCCCTTGGCCTTTTATTTAAAGCAGGGAATGAGCTCTTGCTCATGTGAACATAGATAGATTTCTGAATTGATGTTGGTGCCAGGATTCTCACAAGTGGTGAATGATGATTAAATATGGGCTTCCCTTTTTCTCTTTTAGATATTGGTCTTTTTTATATAAAAATTTAAATCATACTGACAAGTGTGGGACTTGAAAAATTTCGGCAAGCTTAGTCAAGCATATCTCACGACCTTAATTGAGCCTCCGGTTGGCACCGTAAGCAAATTGTTTGCTTGATTAGTGCCAGCTTTCATGATCAAGGTTAATAATTTAATATGCAAATGGTGCAATACTCTGCTCTAACTAAAGCCAAGGATGCATGTTGTTGGGGCCTCCAAGCATCTTTCTATCAGTTAAGAATGAAAAATTTGTGGGATACTCAAATGTCCACCTTACTATTTCAGCTTTAAGTTCGGATAAGAGTCTTCAAATATTATGAAAGGCTTAGGGTGTTTGGTATTCTATTCAAAAGCACTTTAAACAAATTTTCTTCCTTACTTCTCCATAAATACCAAGGATGAAAAAAACAAACTAAAGCAAATGCAGAAGATTTCCTATCATCCAGATTGATTCCATCAAATAATGATTCTAAAACTCATCGACTCCAACAAATATTCTCATAATGCGAGATGTAAGGGAGCATTTGATGAGTGTTTGAATGCTCTCTCTCGCATCCCGTATCTGTATCTCGCATTTAGTCTAAATGATTTAGAGAAAGCCTCATGATTCCAATGGTAAACATAGAGAAAATACTGATTCTTACTGCAAAATCCTAGGGGGGATTTGTAGCATGCAGGCCAATAACAATGCTCCATATGCTAACCAAATGAATTGACACATCTTCCTCCTTGGTACTAACTATTAAGGAAATGACATAGTATGGTAAACCTTGTATGCGTACATGTCTAATCCTGTTGTCAATGACTTTCCCCACACCTCTGTAAATTCATCATGTTCATGATGAACAGTTCCATTGTCTAATCAGGTTCATAATGAACAGAACTTCTACAACAAGACTCAGACTCAGTGACTCAAACAATATTCAATGAAAGCCTCAGCAGTTTTGTATTGTATTTCCTGAATGGAAGTATTTGTACACAGTAGCTACTATTTAGACAAGATCCTTTGGTTTTTTCACAGCACATTCGTAACTAATTGCGACTATTAACAAATATTGCTAACTGATCCAACTGATTCACCCATGACCAGCAGACTTGTCAAGGCTGACTTTGCATCTGACTAACTCTCTTGTTTTCTGCATAAGTTTGCGACATGACGCATTGCTGCCATTTAGATGAAGGAAGTCAAACAAAAAAAGTTCAGAGGTCCCAAGTAAAAAATGAATGCAACCAATATGAATTCTGGAGCCAAAAATCAGAAAATTCAAAATATATGCATAAACACAAGATAGAACTACATTGCGATTGATTAGTTATACAACTGTGCAAGCTATAGAACAAGAATCCCCAACAAATGTTCAAAAGAGAAGAAAAGAAAAACACCAAGGAAAGCCTGTGCCAGGCTGTCACATGTATATATCACTTGCCAATGTATGAGAACCAATAAAATCTTAGTTTGGCGCATCAATACTTCTGTATCTAAATATCTCGACACCCAAGTAGTCAAGAGGACCATGAACAGCGACATGAGGCTTCCCAACTTTCACAGAGACAGCAGATATCTGGGGATAATTTTTCAGAGTGGTAGATGCAATGAGTTGAGCCAGAGACTCCAAAAGATTATGAGGTGGCCCTTCTACTACTTCCTTTATGATGCTGTGGTTTACAAATTTAAAACATCAAAAGTGATCTAGTATCAATCTGATAAAACCTTAGACATTATTAGCTCATAAATGATAAGCATATTGTATATATATTTTCTTTTGGGCACACAAGTGCCTAGCTTTATGGGTCTCCTTCATTTTTAAATATCTGCCAGTGTCAATCAACTATAAGTAATTATATTGTTATTTACAAGGCCAGAGCTACAGAGTTGAAACAGATTGAATTCAAGAAAGACTGACATCAAAGATGAGTTTTGAAAGCCATTGCCGATTGAGTAAATATTTGACAACAAATATGCAAATGCTGGAATTGCAGCTCTTACCTAGAACACGATATATATGTCAGGTTTCAAGGTAATGGAAATATGAAGAAGGTGTTGTTATGTTATTACTAACCGATAAATTTCGGTGTAACTAATGGTGTCTGACAAACAATCGGATTTACCAGCCTCCCGGAGATCCATCCAAGCATCAACATCTATTACAAACTTCTGGCCCAGTGTCCTTTCTTCTGGCTTCACCCCATGAAAACCATGGAACTTCAAACCCCTTAATACAAGCTTATCTCCCCCTCTTATTGCAGCATCTTCCATAGTTGTTCCTAATGAAAATCAATTACCATTAGCCACAAATGGCTGAAAACAATAACACCAAGCATTAAAGGAAAGACACATGGAAAAAGTTCATGTTCACATAGACCATATACAAAGCTTAATAACATCACTACTGAGCAGATAAGACGCTATACAACTTAACTTTCAGTATCATATGTATTCTAAGCTAGACAAAGTTCATTTTATATGCATGTATATGTGTTTTGTGATGGGATTCCTAGGACCCACCAAGAGACATGTTTTCCCCCCTATTTCTCTTCAATATGACAAATGTGTAAACCCAGCAGGAACCCAGTGATGCTAAAGCACAAAGATTTCAGAGCCCATCTCAAATATAGACCCCTTTTCGTTTTCATAAATACCAAAAAATATTAAAAAGAAAAATCTGAATTTTATTCTATTTTTTAAGCAAGGGTTAGAAGCTAAGCTGTATATGGTTATGAGTAGAATTTCACTTTACCAGCAGTTGGCGCAGCCATTGGTATAATAAAGGCTTTGCGGGAAAATTTGCCTTTGGTGAAATCTGAGAAGTAAGTAGACCCAGAAAGAATCTGAGGACCAAACAAGAATAGATAGAGATTGAGAAGCTCGGACTCGGATTTTAATCTCAGCCTTAAAATATTCTTCAATGGCTAAGATGTTGCCATATCTACAAACATTGCATTTTCTCTCAAAAAATATTAATAAATTTTTTATTTTTTATTTTAAATCTATCAGCCCTACTACCCACCCCACCTCCTCTCCTTTCTTTCTCTCTCTTTTCTTCTCTGTCTCCCTAAAAGAGACCCAGATTACACATACCCACGCCCCCCCTAAAGTTACAATCAGACCCACCTCAATTCCAAAGCCAAAACCCCTCAAATGAATTTTTGTTAGAAATTTAGAGAATTACAGAGTTATAGCAGCTAAAGAAAGGCCATATGGCCCATATCTCAGAGAAAGAGAGAACCCCAATAAGAAAGTGAATGAGGGCCTAACAGTGTGGAATTGAGGTTAACTCTCTCTCAGTCTAGAGAGAGTGTAGAGAGAGAAGGGAAGAGAGGGAAAGAAAGGGGAGGGAGGTGGCGTGAGGTGTGGTGGGCAGTCGGCTGACAACGTGATAACGGGAGATTTTTTTTTTTGGTCAAAGTGAACGGGAGATTAAGCCAAAAAATTTCTAGTGATAACTGATAAGTGAGATTCGCCTAATGCTTTGGAGTTTTGGTGGGCACCATATTAATTAAGCCTATATTTTGGGGCTTAAAAATAAATAGATTAAAAATTTTCAACAAATAATTATCCAATTTCCAACAATGATTATTCAATGTCCCTCAATTGTTCAAAATTTATTTCATAAAACCTTATGATTAATATGATTGAATTGAATTAGATAAAAGACTAGATTCATATGCATTTCAAAAATAAGATGAAGTGTGTCTTCTAACTCAAAAGAAGTAAATGATAAGAAAATTGATTATCAATAAGAGAAAACTTATCTCCACAAATTTTAGTATTTTTGAGAGAATTTGAAGAAATAAATAAATTTCCCCTTATGATTAATTCATTTTCTTTCTTCAAATTAGAAATTTATTTCTCAAATACACATCTAAATATCTAATGCAATTATATGCTTCAAACATGCCCATGTTCCCCAATATAAACCATAATCGTAACCAAAAGCTTGCAGATACGCCTTTTCCAAATGTAACTCGACCTCATGCTTGGCCTCACTATTTATGAATTATGGCAGTCACCGAAAGCACCCTCATCTCTGTTCAAGATGATAGGGCACCGCAAACATGAGGCTGCACGCTTTACTCTCAATTAGCTCCTAAAGAGCTTACAAATTTCGACAAACAAAAATGTATCTAGCAAATAAGCACTAACAACTATTCCATAAAAGGGGAAAGAGTCGAAAAGACAATCCTGTTAACCATTTTGATGGAATTTCAATATTTTCCTGTGAAGCATAAATACATGTAAAACAAAAATCAAAAAGCTGATACTAGTATGCCTCTTTGCCTCTTTCACTGGCGCCATTAAAAGCTGTACAACATGAATCATTTGTTCCTTTTCTCTACAAAATATCCTCCCTCCAATATCGAAACCGGCTGCCGCTCCTCCCCCAACCTGCTTCCGGATTGTTACTGAACTATACAAATGTGTATGTTTATACATCTGGTACTCTTTGGTAGAAAAGAACATAAGCTGCGGATGTCTTAATCCTCTCTTCACTAACCGGTAAAACCTTGCTATCATCAAACTCATACCACGAACCATTGCCAACCTGCAAAGGAACAAACTTGTTAAAAAATCCATGTCATCCCAGAGGTCCATGAACAAAAGAAATGCAAATTTTCTCACAGAAGACAATCCACAATCCTGTTTAATTAGGTTCGAGTGACTTAAACAGGTTTTAAAAAAGAAAATCAACTCTCTGACTATCTTTCATTTTCATTTAGCGAAACAGTTTTTTACACAACATATTCCTTTGCTGCCTACTCATTGTTGAATTATGAAATTAACAATCATTACAAACTTTGACCAAAAAAAAAAACAGCAATCATTACAAAAGACAAGGCTTCTATGTGCAGTCTGATTTTCATACAGTATAAAAGATTCAATTGAGGTACTTCGGCAAAATCCAACAATAGAAGAAACAATACTTACATGAACAAATGCCGTATAGTGACCACCACCCAAGCCGCCATAGTGATTACTAATTGCATACAACATGTATCGACTGGATAACTGGCCACTTTGGTGGGTAATGTAAGTTGACAAATCCAGATCATGAATTGGAAAATCAACAAATGTTTCTAGCTTGTTCTTAAAAAAATGGCTGTACGAGAATCTTTTCATATGAATAACCAGAATCTCAGGCAACCTCCAAAGATCTAACTTTTTGCTGGCTTGCTGAGGCTTCTTGCAGCTAGGGCAGTACCTGTAACAACATATCATTGAAAAAGCTGGCATTAGATAGGCAGCAGGAATATGACCACAATCCATTTTTGAGTGAACATTAAAAATATATATATATATATATTAGTTCTATTGCATAATTAATGACTAGATAATCTGTGTTCTTTCTCACAAGCCAGATTTAAGTCAAGAAACAGTTTTCAATAAGATATATGTAACATTTTTTTCTTATGATTTCAAATGAAGGTAGACACTGACCACATATCTTCTGGTCCTAGAGGTTCTTCCTTCAGGAAGGCTTCAAGGCATTTGTACAGAGAAATAGATTCTTGAGGCCTCATGAAAAATTGGGGCTTGAAAACCTCCGGCAAAGTGCTCAGAAGGCATGTGTCATACTTATGAATCATCTTATCTGACCATAAAACAAGCACCTCCAACCTCTTAGGAAACCCTGGGACCATTACTGGCTGATTCATCTCTAGCAAGGTATCTTCTATACCTTCTTTTGCATCTGCTAAGTAAAATTGGAAGTCAGTATCCAAATATCCTTCATCCCCTGATCCCCTGTCCGAGCCAACATCATTATCCAAAATTGTAGGACTAGTGGCATCCTCCTTGTTAGAATCTTCATTAGCATGATTTCCAGCATCATCATCAAAAATACTTATTTCATCTCCAATGGAGAACAAGAATGGGTTTAATACTTTCAAGAACTCGTTACGTATATCAGATCCATCACAAGGATAAGACAACCTTGCTACAAGCGGAATGCCAAACCTCTGTCGGACTAATTGTACATCTGCATGACTGAAACCGTAACGCCTGACCCAGACAAAAATAAGAATTTAGTTAAAGAGAATATGCAATAACAATAAGCACAAAATTTTCACCGGTGAAAACATAGAAATTCAAACAATGTTCAATCATTTCAAGAGATCACACAGTGGATAAAAAATAAAATAAAAAAGAGAGCCACCATTATAGCATATCAGCATCATGTTTCCTTTCATTTCCAGATTGTATTAGATTCTGACATAGTATACAATGTAACTTGATTATCACATTCAACATCTCCCAAAGGCCCCCAGCTAGTTTTCAATCACATACAAATTCCTAAACTTGTTTGTTTGACACAACACACAATGAAAGGAAAAACAAAAAAGAAGGCAGATGAACCAATTATAGCAAAAAAATTAGAGGCTGTATCACTTAATAGTTTTTGAGTAAATCAATTTATTAAAGCAGGGATGATTTATTTGAGAAACCAATCAAGCTTACTTTTCCATCTTGTGATGATAAAACACAACCAAAAGGGATGTCTCACAATCTTTTGGTAACCGATAAGCGACCAGTTTGTCTTCATCTCTGATCAAGGCTAACGAATCAGATGGATCCTCCAGTAGACGAAAAATACGGCTCTTGTATATCTAAAAAGGGGTCAAGGTCAGTCCCAAAGAAAAATAAAACCAAGGGATTAGCACTGACAACCTCTTAGTGATAGATTCTACGGGATAAGAACAAGTTAGAAAAGCAATCATGGAGGTGACTTTATTATGATGGGATACAAAAAGCAGACAGCACGAACTATCAAAATGCCAACAAATGGTGCTAGAGAACCAAAGTTCGCACAACAACATAACTGCCCCATGACCAATGTATCTAGTATGCATGCATGTCATCCATCCATAAGAACATACATATGACACCGCCCACCCCCCCAAAGGCCCATGCAACAAAGTGATATCCGAAAACATAGATCCAGAAATATACCTCAGCCACCATCAGGGTTTCATCATCTCTTAGAGAACATGCAGTGCTTAAGGCATCAGTAAGATCCATGAACCTCCCACTCTTGGGCACTGTTATAGTAAATGTACATGGTAATGCAGTCCCATCTGTGCTTAGGACTGTCAAAGTCATAGTCCGCATTGTTGTTGAAGGTAATGGTAGTGAAAGGTACATAAATGGATCAAATGTAACGGACACCTTGTTGCAAGCAGGGCACACCAATCTTGACCGGAACTGGCCCTACAATGAAAGGAAAAATTGGAATTCAGTTGAAATAATAATTTAATGAAGTTGATCCCCATTATATTGTTTTAAGAAAATGTAGGTGAAAGGTAAATCTCCAAATTACAAAAACATTTAAACCAGACAACTTACTTGGCACACATCAACAATGATGGAGTCATTGCGAGCAAGGTGATTCCGCCAATATTCTTCTGCAACTTCTTCATCTGGACTACACTCTGCATCTTTAGCTTCAATATAAGGCTTGCATTTCACACGATTTAGATCTTCATGGAGACCATCCAACAAAAAAGCAAGAAGTTCCTACATTAGGCACTTCAGCAAATTACAATTTATAAACTTATTTCGCACACACAACAAAGATATACGTTCCTAGCCAAAAAGAGAAGCTACACATATAACCAGAATAACTCACTAACCTGGGAATCATGCTGATTATATCCACTGAATTGGGGAGCAAAACTACCAAGTTTTAGCTTGAAAAATCTTGGAGCCACTGGCCTTGCACCCGGAGCCCATAACTTCCTCAATAACTCTCCAAATGCTAAAGCAAGCTCTCCCTGAAAAATAAGTATATAGTAACAAAAAGAGCCATAGTCAAGGTAAGTAAGAGATGCCACAAAAAGGCAACAATTTAAAATGAAAACTAGGAAAGAATTATCCAATTACATACTTTCATTCCTAGTGGATTTTCATAATTTATGTCCTTCCGGTAATCTCCTAGAAAATAATCAACAAGCTTTGGAGTATGCACCAAGCACTGTATGGCACTGTTCATAAAACAAGTATTTCCAAGATTCTCAATTCCAGTTAAGCCCAAGGAACCAACTCCTCTATAGATAATACCACTTTGCAAGGAGTTGGTTGGAAAAGGATTCACATAGTCAGTGCTCCCATTCATTTTAATAGAGCCGCCATAATTAGAACTATCCATACTGAACTGGTGTTCAGCCATTTCACTGCTCTCCCAATCTCGATCCTTCATATAATCTGAAAATCCATGGAGTCGCAATTCAAGGAGAATCTGCAAAGACAACATGAAAAAGAATGGCGTATAACTAAACCCTAGAATTTAATCAGCAAAAATATATATATTTGCAACTGGGCATTGAAAATTAAGTTTATTAGATTATTTGTATTCTAATATCTCCATCCTTCAATTATATGCTACAGGAAATCTTCTTAAAGAAAAACAATCAAGACTTCATCCTTCAACTAAGTAGATAACCACTGACCTTGAAACTTTTCTAGGGAACCTACAATTGGGTTTCATAGAGCATAATTTACAAATAACTTGATAGGAGTGTTTCACAAAAGCATAATTTTTATTTCTGTAGACATCTTAGATCAAATCCCAACAGAATTGATAAACCCTGTAAAACATACTAATATAAATAGACAGTTATTAACAGTTGATGTAACCTACTCAAAAATAGCAACTAACAGAGGATCTGACAGGATGCCCAATTTCATATTTCAGTGAATGAAATTAAAAACTCAATGGCCTAAAATAGTCAAAAGGAACACTGCTCTCTGGTGGATTATGAAAAACAAAATAGTTAACAGGACTCTCACACACGGAGGCGAATCAGTTTCTGCTTTGATTGTCCCACCACTGGTAGTCCACTATCCACTGGCAGTATAACAGCATCAGGAACACAACATGCAACAACTTTTGGCAACCTCTAATCAGTGTTTCCAATAACATTTTTGAGGCATGCCTCCTGGCAGTGACTACCCTAGAGGGTGCACATAATCCACAAGGCGTGCCTGGCTGAGAGGCGTGTCGATCCTTTACCCAAGAGGTGTCAACCTCTTGGATTTCTTTGAACAATATGCCCAAACGACTGGATGTTCTAAAATATATATAATACAAGTGATCAAACCCACCATCCCAAGATAAAGCAATATGCCCTAAGAAAATTTCCCATTTTTGCATGCCCAAAGTGTGCAAATTCATCTATTTAAATTCAAATCAACTTTTACATTTCCATATCAATATCCTACAATCAAATGGAAAGTGAGCCCACCAGATTGATGAAATATGAGATTTAAAAAAGAAATAAGAAACATACATTTTAATTACTCACCTCTTTGTTTAGTTGTCCAGGAACATCGTTTGGCAAACTAATTCTGTCATTCATGAAAATTTGGGTTGTCTGCCCTGAGAAGTCCCAAATATGCAACTGTCCAATCAATTCATGAATGAGTGAATACCATCACATAAAATTGTCAGACCAATTCTAAATGACTAGTTGTTAGCTAACTCACCGGCTCAGACTCTGAACTGAAAATATTGCAGGCTTTCCTGTAAGAATCAATGGCATTATCCTGAAAGTTGCAGTCCATAATCAATCTAAAATATTAAAGAAATAAAATGTGGTTTTGATGAATTGAAATATTTATGATATGTTCTGTATAACAGCATATGAGCACCATAAAGCAAAGCCACATAACGTATATGATTTCCAAGGCATGATCCTTGAACCATATACATCTCATCACTACTTCCTAGTAATTACCACATAACGTACATGCCAGAGATAAAACTTGAAAGTTTGGGTGGCTCATGAGTCTATAATACCAAATATGTGTTGCTCACAACTCTATACCTATTGATGTGTTGTCTAGTTGCATGGCCTTTTCCCAACTACAACCATTACAATAGATCCCAAGGCAGACTACTGGTGGTCCATCCACTGTATTGTGTTACTATTCTATCCCCAACTAGTGTGGCCCAAGTGATAAAAACTTTCCTAAGATAATGTTGCGGCCAAGCCATAAAAACAACCACATTTTCTTAAGCACAAGAAATCATCAAAGGTGCAAAAGTAAGCAGCATATGCATGTCACAAGTATTCAAGAGTCATAAGAAAAGAAAGTGAAAGCTACAGTCCACATTTCAGTAGGATAACAATGCCAAACCAATCATACGACATCAAACAATTTAAATTGTAAAATCAACTCTTCCACTTCATGTCAAACTGCAAGATGTCAAATAATCCATTAACAGTATAATTTAATATTCTGATTCTTTAGGCATTTTCTCAATATGACTCCTCTTAGCCATAACAACCTTCCCTCAACTTTGACTCAGACCACCCCACTAATCTATATTCACCAAATTTTCCCCCAATCAACATCTGATAGCCTGATGGAAAATAGTTCATCAACACTAATTTGGGATCACAACCCCTTGAACAATCCAGTGTCTGATAACCTGACTCTTCCAATCCCATAGCTGATATCTGTAGTTCTCACCACTCCAGTCCACAAGGCACAGTTAGGCAATTGCTATCTCAAATTAAATTAGGATGAATGCATGCATGATTCAGTTCAGCAACTTTTGCATACAAAGTAAGAGCACCGCAAAATTCTTATTAAAAAAAAGGACCACTGCAAAATAAATTTCCACACTTTAGATTACGCTAACCCTAACCCTAATCTGAAGCATTATTCTACCAGACAATCTTTCTCAAAGGACATCAGACATCCTATTTAAGGTTGAATTCAAATACATGTAATTAAGTTTTGAAACTATCTAAATTCCATAACTAATTTTCAGAATTCATCTAATACAGAACTATAACAAGAAAGGGATACAAAATAAGGGCTCAATCTCAAAACTAACCTTTTGGCTGATCGTTACAACCAATGAATTTGTTTCCCAGGAAACAGATAGCCTAATTTGTAAAGGAAACAAATCCCTCCAAAAATCTTCTGCACCAAAGAGGCTCACGTTATTCTTTGTGGCTGCAATGAAATTATGCCTACAAGAGGAGTGGACAAATCAATGCAAATATTATATAGGACAATCTACTCCTTAAAAAATAGGGTATAATAATGTTAAAATATAGCAAACAGGAGGTGGTGGAGTGGGAAGAGAGAAAGCCCTAATCGCATAAATCACAGTTAATTCATGTAAATATAGAAATATAAATAAATAAAAATTAAAGCAATTCAGGAGGAGGTGGAGAAGAAAGAAATAAATCCCTGTCCACATAAGAAAATAAGTTTTCTACCTCCTCCCATAATACTGGGCAGCTGGTATTCATAAGCCAGAACAATGAAACCAAGCTGCCCTTTAGGCTTTTAGCAACTATTATTATCATTCAATGCTAACCATTCACCAAATGGGCAATCAAATGCTGCAGTGGGAACTCAAATTAATCAAAAATAGGCCTCATTTAGCTGCTGCTGAAAGTTTTGTTCAGCACTTCCATGACCAAACCAGAGTAACACTGTAACACCACCCAGACAATGTAAACAAACAGAACTTCTAACACCACAGCAATGTATTGCAACCAAAACTTCACAAGTCCGCTAAACCCTAATTCAATATAGCAAGAAAAATTGCAAAATTCATAGAAAGAAAGTTTCCTCACCGTCTGAGAGCGCGACACCAAGTTGCTTCAGGGACTAGGGCATACTCACGCCCCGAAAACCCTTCTTCAGCAAAATCTTTCTTCCTCAAATTCAAGACAATCTCCGAGGCCGCTTCGTCGTCCGGCGACGACACAGTGTACAACACCCCTCCGGCGTGATCGTCTTCGGTCCGCACCTCCTTCCAACACCTGAAATCCAATACAAAACACACAAGCAAAACCATGAAATCCAATGCGAGACTCGCCAACGACGAGCGAAGTCGGAGTTGGAGTCGCAGAGCGCGTACGCACCTGTAGGGGACTAGGTAGACCTTATCGACGACATTTTCGGCGGCGTCGTCGAGGCGGTCGTCGTCGTCGTAGTCGTCGAGGAGGCGGGGGCGCTGGGAGCGCGAGTGGGAGCGGAAGTCGAGGTCCCAGAAGTCGGTGTCGTCGTTGGCGGCGGAGAAGGGGTCGTCCATGGAGGAGAAGAAGAGGGCTAGGGTTCTGGAGACAAGGGCGCGTGCGAGGGACTTGCAGAGGTGGAGCGTGGAGGAGAGGGAGAGGCGGGCGAGGTTTGGAGAGAAAAAAAAAAATAAGCGGGTGGTGGTTGGCTTGTACAGGAAGAGAGACAGACGGAGCTTCTCTGAGAGTCGGGTCATAATAGGTTAGAGAGAGCCCTCACCTTTTCACCTTATTTACTACTCCTTACCATCCTTGGGTTTGGGACTCTGGTCTCTCTCACGCACTGCACACACCACTTGCTCAGAAATAAAATAATTCAAGTCAAATTTTGTGCTTTTTGTATGGGAGACTTTCGCACTACTGGACCCACTTTTGTGTATGACTGGGGTGGAAGGGTGTAGTCCACGCGCTCAATATGAGTGTGCGAGAGTTCTGACCTTTCTAGACTCTAAAAACTTCAAGGTTTTCACCATGTCGAGGAAACAAAAGAAAATGAAATTCTAATTTTATTCGACTTCGATGTATAACCAAAATTATTTTGTATTTTGTCGCAAGTGTTATGTATGCACTCAAATTATTATAAATTTAGAATTGTATTATAATTTTGATAAATCTTTAAAACCACATCAACATTTGATGTGAGTATCATCTATCTATTTAAGATACCATGCATTTTATAATTAGAGTTAAATGCACCATTGGTTTACTTATTCTCACATTTTTTTCAAATTGGTTTACGATTTTTTTTTTTACCAAGTTGGTACATTTTTTTTAAATATTTATTTATTTGGTCCATTCCGTCAATTCTGTTATAAATTCTATTAAAATGAATGACAAAATTATTTTTTCATATTCAATAAATTTTTAATTTTATTTCTAATTTAAAAAATATTAAAACTATTAAAAAACCCAAAAATTAAATTTAAAAACCAAAAAAACATCACACACCCTTAGATGGATCAACAAAGAAAAATAACAGCCCCACAACTTCTTTTTCTTCTTCTTCTTCTTCTTGTGTATTAATTCACAACTTGGCTTGTATTAATTCGCATACACTGATACACATACACATAAACCCAAAATGCATTTGCAATAAACCCAAATTCTTCTTATTGTTTGATCACACCCATAGTCATTTCTTTTCCCTTTTTCTTCTTCTTCTTCCCTGATCATACCCATAGCCATTACTTTTTTTTTCTTCTTCTTTCTTATTCTACAACTTCCCATGATCTTCACTCATACCCAGCTACAAAAATAAAACTAAAATAATTGGGACCAAAAAAAAAACAAAAGAAGAACAAGAAGCCCAGGTTCCACCCACAACCCATAGCCTCTCCTCCCCCCCCCCCCCACCATCCCCCCCCTCATCTGCAAAAAACTAAAAAAATTAAACTCACCATCCTTTCCCATCTCCACCCCATACCCAGCCTATACCCACCATCCACAACCCAATATCGACCATCAGTAACTCACCCACCCACCACCCTCCACCCTCTCCTCCCTCTCACTAACCCTCTGCACCAGCCCCACCACCACACCCGGCCAGTGACCCCCTCTTCCCCCTCTCCTATTTCTCTCTCTTTCTCTCTCCCTATATTTTTCTCTCTCACTATTCTTTTCTCTCTCTAGATGTGCAAATCCAGCTTCATTTTATTCATTTGCAGCCAAATCCATTTTCGATCTGCCCCTTTTCCCGAGCATTGACTTCACCCCATCTCGATTTGCCTCTGCTTCTGCCATTGGAGCCTCGGTCGATGAAGCTGGGTGGCTCGGGCAACGACACTGGGAGCTTTTGCTTCTGCCATTGGAGATGAGAAAATAAGGTTGAGGAAGGGAAGAGGGGTGGCTGGGGATTTACAATGGGCTTGGTTTCTTTGTTTTTTTGTTTTTTAAATTAAATTATTGGGTTTTATTATTATTATTTTTTAGTTCTAATTCTAATATTTTTAAAATTAGAAATAGAATAAAAAATTTATTGAATATGAAAAGACAATTTTGTCCTTCATTTTAACAGAATTTATAACAAAATTAACCAAATGGACCAAGTAAGTAAATGTAAAAAAAAAAAAAAAGGACCAGCTTGGTACAAAAAAAAGATGGTGGACCAATTTGGAAAAAATGTGAGAGTAAGTGGACCAATGATGCATTTAAGTCTTATAATTATAACTTGATGTGTTTGTTTGATATTGTAACTATAACTAAGTTTAATTTTAAGCATAAATTCAATTTAGACACATAACTATATAAATTATTTCAACGAGGTCCATGAACTTTAAAATATTTCAAATATACACCCAATCTATTATCTAAATTGAAAAATGAATTTATGTCCATTAATTCGTTGAGAGATTAGTTAAATGACAGCTTGGTTTTTGCTGACCGGGATAACTTGGCGATGTAGCGCTATCTCAGCAAACATTTCCCATCAAATGAGTGACACAGGCCCACAATAATAGAGAGAGAGAGAGAAAGAAACAGTTTGTGAGCCCGTGTCAAAGGTTAGGTGGACCCGTGTCACTCATTTCCCGCCAAATGAGCGACACGGGTCTACCTAACCTCTGACACGGGTCTACAAACTCATCATCTATTTCTCGCTCGTTGAACACAAATGAGAGATTTATATTCGAATTTGGGAGATAACGTAATGTTTTTGGGAGAATAAATCGTTAGGAGAGCGTTCAACGAGCTGGAAAGAGGTGATGGATGTTGCAGCTCGTGTCAAGTGGACATGTGTTGCTCATTTGGCGGGAAATGTATGCTGAGTTGGTGCCACGTCGCCAATTAATTTCCGTTAGCAAAAGTCAAGCTGACATTTAATTGATCTCTCAATAAATTGATGGACAGAATTTCATTTTTCAATTTACATAATAAATCAGGTATATATTTGAAAGTTCGTGAATCCCATTGAAATATCATATATAATTATGTGTCTAAATTGAATTTATGCCTTAAGTTTAAGTTGCCTACATTACCATGAGAGGAATCAAGCTAATTTGTGATTCTTGAATAGTTGACAATTCATTTGTGGATAAAGATATATGACCATTATCAATTTAGAATCGATGCTATCTTGATAATGATCTTACATGCACCTCTAACGATTTTTTAGATAAAAAAGGAAAAGAAAATTTATAGATGGTAACACTATAACAACTTAAACTCTTATCTATTATGGACGTATATATTTTAGTAAATTAGTAAAAAGTTATAAAAAAATTGTAAATTTCACTCATAAATTTGTGTGAAAGATTTATTTATTTTTAAGCTATCTTATTTATTAAAAAAAATGAAAAACAGAAGTTTATTTTCAAAAAATACATACGGACACGTTAATACGAATTTACTAACTACACTAGCATATGAACTTTCTGAATACCATCTCACTCGCAATTGATATGATTGACCAATACACGGCCCAGGCCCAAGATGGCCACTCTTCCAGCTTCATGGGTCCATGTTTCTAATACTTATGGGTGGGCTTAGCTATACGTAGGATATTTCACTCAAGGCCCTGATGAAAATAGACCAAGAGGCACAGCCCAAATGTTTTTTACTGCAATGATATATTTGGGCCGCTGCAGGCCTAGTGGGCTTTAAAATGTCATAGCCATGACCAATAACAAGGACTATTGAGTCCAACTTTTTTTAAAATTAACTGTCCTTCATAATATTTGAACATGAGAAAATAGAGACTTGATGTCATTTACTAGACTAAATGGTCATTTGCAACTTTATTTCTAACTTACATAACATTCTAGCATTGCATTGAATTATACTACATTGTTGTCTTTTTAATGCAAAAATATGGTATGTATAAAATTTGGAAAAATAAAGTTGGGAATAATAAATGGGATAAATAGCATTTTTCCCAATAAAATGAATTCAATGACACTGTGTATCAAATTTGTTAACCGTATTGTTATCCATATTTTTTACACAAATCAGTCATGAATCTACTTATATGAGACTACACAAATGAGTCTCACATTTATAAGAGATGCAAGTAGTATATGCATGGTTAATAAATATGGTACATGGCCATGTCTTGTCTTTTCAAGAATCGAACTATGAGCAATCCATATATGCTTGCACTTCTCTATGTCTGTGTGTATAATGGGAAAAAGACACATGTGTTTGCCAATGGGTAATGGCTACTTTAATTTTGTCCTTGTGAAGCTCCATTCGGTGAGGCAAATGGTGCCATTTGATTGATTGGTAGATAGTTTGGTAAGAGAGAAATACATGTCCTCCAATCCGAAGGCACCATTTTCTCATGGGATTCCTTGGGCAATATAACGTGAGGAGAGAAACATAAGTGGAATAAGTGGCCCTCAAAACTCTCAAGCCTTAAGGACCCCCCCATCCCACCACTAATGGCCTATAATCATGGCATACAATTTGAAGGTCAAAAACCCAAACCATCATTTCTTCTCCAGCCAAAGGTTTGCTTTTCTTCTTTTTTAAACCAAGTCAGATACATTGATTACTTGTAGGAACACATTGTCCATGAGAAAGAAAGAAAAAAGTTATAGATACACTAATAAATTAATTGGACTAGCTGTATAAACTCTCGATACCCTAATATATATATATAGGAATTTTTTTTTTTTCTTATAGTCTATAGTGGAAAATACAATGACAGGTTTTCACTTATCCTCAAAAAATTGGTGATAGGCCGGCCCACACAGCTTTTATTTTCTTGTTTTGCAATATGGTTTCTCTTGAACCAGAATTATACTTATTGTGCAACAATGATTATTAAAAAACACATAAAAATGATACGTTATACATATACTTTATGTCTTTTTCCAAAATAAATATATTAAAAATTCATAAAACACACAAATTCAGCCAATAGTAACAATAGTTGTTCCTATCCAACAAGAATGTACTATTGTTGCAGATAGGAACTATCAGCACAAAACAGTGCATCATGTTCACTCAGCGCCTTTTTTATTTATCATTAGGTAGACTTTTTTAACATTTTAAAACATTAGGTAGGTTAATTTATCATTAAAATGTGTAAAGTAGACTTATTAATTATTTACTTATAAATTTACTCATAATCAAATGAAAATAAAAAGTAAGAAAATTTATACTATTATTAATAGAAGAGTCTTTATCAATTGTTGTATAAGAGAAAATATCAATTATATCCTTATTATGTTAAATATTTTTAATATCTAATTTAAAAACTAATGTTTTTATAACAATTACACATTACTTTACTTTCTACATCACTCATTTTTAAAAGATGTAAACAAGTCAATTCAAGTTGAGTATCAAGATGTTCATGCTCAGGCAGCTCAGCTTAAACATATAAAATATATCAAGTTGTAACTTAGCTTGAACTCAAATCAAGCTCGAGAGGCCATGTCCAAACTCAACTCGAATGTTTTTATCCGAATTAAGTTTGAATTTGTCTCAACGCCACTCGTTTACAAAATGAGTTCAAGCTTAAGCTTGGCTCGTATGTGGGACACAATCAAACTCGATCTTGAATGATCTTAATTGTATTGGCACATATATAATATGAATATAATTAACCAAAATGAATTCTATGATAGGCTAATTATGAGAAATTGTTTTATAAGAGTTCGTAGATTAATCCAATGACATATATGTTTATTAACTTAAAACATCGCCCATATTTATTTTATCACTCAATAATCCGTTTTAAAATATAAAAAATTACAAATAAATCAATAAAATATTTAAAAATTTCATAATAGTCAAAATACAATTTGAGTTTTCATAATGGTCATATGCACATATTTGCTAATTACATAAAAGTTAATGGGCCCAACCTAATTTGGGTGGCCATATTCTATTCCTAGTGTTAAATTAATATTGTGCCCTTCAAAAATATTTTAACTCAATTTTAAAAATGGTGATTGTCACACAGTCACCAAGTCTACAAACAATAACTGTGTAACAGTTTTCAATTAAAAAACGGTAACTATCCCAATTAAAAAAGAATAATTGTGTGACAGTTACCAACTAAAAAACATAAAAACTGTAACTGTCACACAGTTACCAATTAAAAAATGATAAATGTCACACAATTACCATTTAAAAAAAGTACGTGGTTGTTATTAACTTGTATGTAATTTTATAAATTAGACATTGATGATGTTAGCATAGTGGCAAGATTCATAAGTTTCTTTTTTTTTTTTTTGTTCGGTTGTTAATTCACATAATTTCTCTTAATTTTATTTTGGTCAATAGTGACTATTATGGTATTTTAAAAAAGTTCATTGACTAATTTATAATATTAAAAATATTAATTTTTTTTGTAATTGGTCCTTTATAAGCCAAACTTAAAATGAACAACCAGAACTCGCACCAAACTCAAAATGTAAGGTAATAAAATATGCGATACGTACTCAAAAGCAATATGAGCTGCTCAAGAGATTTACGAAGTATACCACAATATGAATTTTGTTCGACCTTCTATTTTCCTTAATAAGGAGCCAAACCCAGAAGGTGATTAAATGGATAGCACTGTACCCCCAGCTTGCGTGGATCCTAATCAACAATAATTGGTGATGATCATGTGGGATGATCAGATTTCTGTCTTTCTTTGACCAAATTACAGAATCCATTGGCTACCCACCATAATCTCATACAAATGAAGCCTATAACTTAATAATGGTTCAACCATGAAATGCAATATGTAAACTAATTAATATATGTTCATTATATGTATATATTATAAGTATTTAGGATGTTGATCAACATGAAGGGATTAGGTTATGTGGTTTTTTGGTAAGAGGGAGGGGGAGGAGGTGCATGTATGAAATGAGGTCACACAATATCAAAACAGTAATTCAACACAAAAGGGGGACAATATATATTAGGAGTGGAGGAGAATTTTTTATGTGTAATCGATACACCGTCATATGGTACGTGTAACTAATTCAACGTGTAAGGGTATTGTTGAACGTAATATTTATCTTTCCTAAAATATAATATTAATAATATTCACTTATATTCACTTATATTATGACACATATATTGGTTACACTATGTGACGGTATATCGATTACCCAAAAAAATCTCTCGGAGATAAGTAATTGTAGTAAATTAGTAATAAAAAGGGGTTTTCTTTTTTTCTTAATAACATAGTTAAGATTGAAAATATTATTTTGAATTCCAAGTTAATTAGTTTTCAATTCGTGCATCCGGCATTGTATGCATCACTGCTTTTGTTCCGAGGCTGCCTTTCAATTTTGTCCGTTTTCACCCGTGGGTTTTGGTGTTGGATCACATCTTGTTGTTATCTTAATTTGGAGTTTCTTTCTAGGTCATTGATTTTAGACAAAGACATGCTTGGTTCTGAGTTTTCTATAATAACCTGTGACACAGATTCCATGAAACTTAACGTACAATTTTCTTTTTCGATCTTTACTAATTTCGAGCACCATGTATAAAAGTAGTGCGAACGAGCTGTTCCTCTTCATCCATAATTAATTGTTTAGCTTCACCTAATGAAGACGGCTACCTAATTAAGTTTTATCTCTTCATCTATGTCGACTATGACTTTATGTCATTGCATGCATGTATATTTGTGGAAGAAAAGAAGAAAGACCGAAAATTGAACTCTTATGACGGTGAATGTGAGGTGAAGAGCACTATCACTAAATTAGTTATGAGCTTATCCTATATATTTATATTTGTACAAGTGATGTTTTCCTAATATATTGTAAATAAACTTAATTAATAATTTATATTCACAATTTGACAACATAATATTTGTTTTGTTTTGACAAACTGTTTAAAAAGACAATATATATTAAACAATATTTATAATGGTTGCACAGACTTATAAACAATAATATAATTTTTTGAAAGATGCAATGACAATTGCCACTTGATGATTTACTTATGTATTGTACATATTTAGTTTAGTGTAATTCTAGATAATCCAAGTTTCATGTATTTAGGCACTAATATATCCTCTTTAAAAAATAAAAATAAAAAACACTTTCAATCTTAGCATTTCCAGTGAGAATTGTTGATTTCCACTTACTTAAAAACTTCATTATAAGAAATGAACTCAGGATTTCTAAAACCAGATTTTGCAAAACATACACCAGTGATACACACTACTTTAATGGTGATTAAGAAAACTCTCTTGATTAATAATAACACCAAGTCACCAACGGTACAAAAAGTAGAGAGCAAATTTGCTCAACACCATCACCACCTTATTAGTTGTTTGACATGTATCATTTAGAGTAATAATGATAATCATAGTTAATCTTTTTTAAATTATCACATTTTGATACATTTATAATAAAGATAAAAACTGCTTTACAATAAAATAATAAATCATCTTCCAAGTTTACCCACATTTCTGTCACCATTACTCTCACTTGTAGCATTTTCATATTCTTTTCATTTTAATATCTTTTTTCATTTTTTTCTCCCAATAATATAACTCATCAGTTTTGTCACTCTTTCTTTCTGGCCTTCTTCCACTTATGCTTTTATTCAGTATTTTAGTGTTCAAACTAATACATACAAAATCTCCATGAAAATGCCTAAATGGATACCCCACTCCACACTAAATAAGAAATAAATTTATAACAAACCAAAATTATGATTTATGAGGCATGGAATAATGACGTTGAAACCTCATGAAGGAATTTTCGACAATTTAGAATACAAAAAAGACTAATTTACGTCAGCCAAAATTTTCAAATCCATTGATATCTTAGGCCAAGATGTGAATTGCAGCATTTGAAGAGAAATGAAGTTCTAATTGTTATTTGGAGATGATTTTGGGTGTCTAATGTTAGGATACAGGACAATATTTTATAATTTTGATTTGATGGGTTTTATTTAAGAACCATTTGAACCTCAAGTATGTCAATTTTTTTTAGTTTGTTGGTTAATCGAGTTTATGATCCTTCAGAAGCCAATGAATTTTCTTTGATATATTGGTGGGCATGCATGTCTGTAATTGTAAATTTTTCTCAAAAATATTGAATATATAATTTTTGTTTGCAATTGGAATGAACTTAATGTATGAAGTCCAATTGCAGTATTTGAATTCAACAAACCAAGAAGGTAAAGTTCTTATCTTTTAACTTTTTAATTTCATTAGTCCTTTTTTTATTCTAAAGTGTCAAAAATTCCTTCATGAGGTTGTTCAACTTCAACGTCATCATTCCATGCCTCATAAATCATAATTTTGGTTTATTATAAATTTGTTTCTTATTTACTGTGGAGTGTGGTATCCATTTAGGCATTGCCAAGGAGATTTTGTATGTATTAGTTTGAACACTCAACTACTGCATAAAAGCATAAGTGGAAGAAGGTCAGAAAGAGTGACGAAAACTGATGGGTTGTATTGTTGGGAGAAAAAATAAATAAAAAAGACATTGAAATGAAAAAAATATGAAAAGTCTACAGGTGAAAGTAACGTGAGAGAAAGGAAAATAAACTTGGAAAATGATTTATTATTTGTTGTAAAATAACTTTTGTCTTTATCATAAATGCATCACAATATGAGAATTTTAAAAATATTAATCATGTTATCATTATTACTCTAAATAACACATGTCAAGTAACTAATAAGGTGATTGAGAAAAAAATAGTGGTGAGCAAATTTGCTCTCCAAAAAGTATTTTCCAAAGTTATACTTTTTTTTTTTTTTTTTAGGCCAGGGCAAAGTTATACTCTTTATTAAATATAAAATGGGTTTAATATAAGATTAATATCGAGGACATGGTGGTTGGTCTGCTGTGATCTATTAATATTTTGTTAGAACTTTATTAAGGCCAGGGTCTTACCTGCACTTTTTGACCAAAAAGTTGGAAAATTTTCCACCGATTGGCTATTTATTTAATATTTGATTTATTGGACCCTGGTGAATACAAAGATTTGGCTATATATTTGTTGTATGGAAGTATAAAGACAAATGGGATAGACTAGTGTGAATGTGAATGTGTACGTGATGACAAAATACCTAAATCCATTAAATCATTTGCATTTGTTTAAAAATGTAAGAATTAATCAACAAAAGGCTCCAATAAGAGATACTTCCATGGCGCTTGTGACTCATGGCCAGCTGTTCTTTTGGTGTATTTAAGGTTTTTTCCTTATAAAATTTGGTTGATTAACTTAATACACACTAATAAAATTTGATTATCAAATTTGATCATTTAAGAGTATTTCGAGCTCACTCTGACTTTTTTTTTTTTTTTTACAATTAATGTATTAACATATATAATGACACATCATTTTATGTACAAACTTATAAATTTGTTTATCAAATATTGTGAAAGTATTTTATCTATTCACACACTATAAAAAATATGAGTAAAACCCACTAATGATTGGCGGCTATAAAAGGGGTGGCAATTAGCAATAGAAACTAAAGTGTTTATATTTTAACAAAAATAGGTGGCAGTTGGACAATATCCACTAAAATTCTAAATTGCCACTCCTTTTGTAGCCGCCAATCATTAGTGGGCTTCACTCATATTTTTTGTAGTGACATTTAGACTCACTCTGAATCTTATTTACATATGACAAATTAATAAATTACTTACATATCATTTAATAAATAAATTTGATAACGTACTATTTCATTATTGTTCACTTGCACCATCAAAATTTACACAAACAATGAGCCCCAAATATGGGTATGATTTGGATTGGAAAATCTGAATTCAACCTATTCCAATTCGAAAATTTACAATTTTGGAACGTCCGAATCAAATCTGAAATCCGAAAATGCCTAATTTTGAAAATTTTGAAAAAAATTGGATTGGAATTGAAATGTATCTGTAAATTCCGATCCGAAATTTTTCAAAGACATTCTGATTCGATATTTTCGAAATTATGCCAATTTATTCCGTATTTATATTAATATTATATTATTTATTTAGTTTTTTACTATATGTTTCATTAATTTGTTATTTGTTTCAAACATACACATACATATATATTAAAAAAAATAACTAATACTATTAATATAAACATATGTATATTATAAATATATATGTATATTATAACATAAATGCTAACAAAAGCACCTACATTTTTTGTAGGTGTAATTACTAATTTTTTTTGTTTTTTTTACTAATAACAAAAAGTAACGTGAATGTTTCAATCTTTTATTTGAAAATTTTGAATTTTTATTCGAAAGTTAAAAAAATGTGATATTTCGAAAAAATTCAAAAATTCCGAGAAATTCGAAAATTCCGAATTGAAATGAGATGTTGAAATTCTGATTTTTTTTAATGGAAATTGAAATAAAAATTTCATTTCGAATTTTTTGGATTGGAATTGGAACACCCTATTTCCGATCCGATCCGTCCGAAACACACCCCTAGTCCCAAATAATTTGTTAGCTCCATCATTTTTGTTGACGTGCAATTGCAAGAATATATAGGCACCTTGCCACCTTGGTATATAAAACAGATCTATTTTTGCTCACCACAAAAAATGTGATGGTAAACATTACCATCATCATGGATGAGTGACACATGTCCCGGATGAGTAACACGTGTTCCACCATCATGAATTATAGGATACGTGTCACTCATCCATGATGGTAGTAATGCTCACCGTAGTAAGCAAAAATGAATCCATATAAAACAACATACACATTACTGTTTAAATAGTGAATTCAAACATTTTCTTTTCGTTACATTAAAGAGAATCGTATTATTAACTTATCATAATTTTAACTTATTGTCATATCATCCCTCGTTATTTGGACCAACCGTAAACCCAAAAGCTTAATCAATCCAATTTTTGAATACATAAAAAACATATTTCTTTTCTCTACTATCTAGTTTCCATGCACTCGAGACAACTGTCTTTGAACCCTCTTGTAGTTTTACTTACACGTGAGGGGTAATGTTAAAATGCAAAATAGTTGTGGACTAAAGTATGGAGGTTTTTTTTTTTTTTTTTTTTTTTTGCATATAGTACTTAGAAGGATAAATAACTTGTGTAATTTATTACACTTTAAGTGACCTAATTGCATTTTGGAAAATTATAAATTATAGTAAAAAGGTATGAAGAAAATTGCTTAATGATAGTGACGTGTTATGATAAAAGCTTTATGAAGAAACTATTATTATTAATTTCTACCAAAAAGAAAATATTATTATTAGTTATTAATGACTAAGAAATTAAGATTACCAAAATAATAGGTGAAATGTCGAGGAGTCGCAAAGGCGGTTACTTTCTCCTGCAGTGCAAAGACGAGCAATCACTCTTTGGTCCAATAAGGGCTAGTCTGTTTGACAGGTGGCATCTTCCCATTAGCCAAGGGGTTCTCTTTTTCTTATATGTGATTGTGATTGGTGACTGGTGACTTTGTGCAGGTCCACCATGCCCCTTCCTTTGATTTGTGGTTACTTATTCCACATGTCCATTTCTGGCTTTTCTGGGATTTTGGAGGTAGATGTTTGTTAGAAAATTCTCTATGCATGTCTTTTCATTGAAAAACTATTAAATGTGTGTTTTAAAAAAAAAAAAAAAAATTGCAGTTATCAGTTTTTTATTTTTTATTTTGGGGCAATTGCAGTTATCAGTCAATTGGTCGCAACCGTTGTATAGTATGGTAACAAAGAAAATCCTCACTACTCCATTTTCATTCTCCATTGACTACAAACTTTTAAGATGAATTTCAAATACGGATGATCTTTTAAATTGCTGTTTAGTTTATGGGTGAATTGAGAATTTTTTTTTTTTTGTGTGTGGCTGGGAAGATATTATTAAATGTCTACTTCAACTTTTTAGATGCATTTCTTCGAGTATTTTGTCATTGCCTTAAAATAAATATGAATGAATAAATTATGTTGCTTAAACAAACTACTAGAAAAGATATGTCCTAGGCCATGGATTTTCAACTTTATTTCCATACCCTGCCAAACCTTGCATCTCTATTACAACAATGCCAGAAAAAGACATAAACCCAATTGGTTAGCAAATGAAAGCAAAAAAAAAAAAAAAAACTTAATCGATGTCTAGAAGTAGAGTCACCAAGTTGGAAATATGTATAAATTATAGATTGAATTATAAATATAGTACATTTGAAGGGATACAATGATATAATATTGTGGCACTAAGCATGCTAATTCCCATAACAAAATTGATGGAATAAATAAAAAACGATGCCTCAATTCCTAACTATGACATAATGAAAAGAACACCAAACAGACCAAAAATAAATATCAAAAGTCAGAACATATCCATGTGGATGATGTTAACTCTGCATTTTCACAATGCTAGAGATATTTTTAAAAGGGGGGAAAGTCAATTCCCTGATTTCATATCATTTTCCCAAATAAACATCACTGCATGTTTTTTCCCTTCTTTTCAAGATTTCCTAAAGAACAACCTTGTTTAATTACGGGTTGAACCTAATTACAAGGATGTTGACAACTCCTCAATATATCAAAGAGTTCTAATCCTCTACTTACTCTTTTATTGATATTGTACTTGTAATCAAAACTATCCCATTGGCTCTAATTAAAGACCAAATTTCACTTTTGATCTCTGTATTTAGGCCAAATTTCACTTTTGTCTCTATAGCTTTAATTGTTTTGATTTTGGTCTTATATTTTACAAATCGTTGAAATTTAAGAACATATTAGCATTTTTATTCATTAAATCATCAAATTTATTGTGTTTTTAGTTATGTACTTTACAAATTGTTATAATTTAGTCAAGTACTTTACAAATTGTTATAATTTAGTCATATACTTTACAAATTGTTATAATTTGTAAAGTACTAGACCAAATTAGAAAAATTGAAACTAAAGGAACAAAAATGAAACTTGACCCAAACAACAAGGACCAAAAGTCAAATTTAGCCAACTCTAAATCATAAAATGACATCATTTTGGCTATAAGCATAGTACTATAAGTGCTCACCTACAAAATTTGACTTGAGGAAAAATGCTTTCAAAGGTTAGATTTACAATTATTGATTTCAACAATGGTGCTAAATCATTAAATGCATTAATCTTCATATTCTAAGCAATTTTTGGTGTGATTGTAACCCCGTCACGTGATATTACTAATTCATATATTATAACACGTGTATATTTATTAATACTATACCTTAAAAGTATAAACTCGTCGTCAATCCACAACTTGCATTTATCCCAAAATTTGCATCCCACATTAGAGAGAGCCTCTAAATATAATATTAGTGTTAGCAATTGTGGGCCAAATACAACAAATAAATAAGTGTCTCACCTCAAATAAGTGATTATCCATTATAGTATATTAATTAAATGGTATATTTTCTTATACTACAATGAATTCAATTAAAGAACCTATTACAAAAATGATTAGACAAATAAAAAATTGTTTAAATAATTAAATTTATTGTGATTATTTCAGTATTTATCGAAATCATAGTATTTGCTATTATTTATATGATCACAATTGAATCCCTTAATAATTTTTCAAGAGTTTTCTATGAAATGAATGATCTTAAAATAAGCATTTTATATTGATAATAATAATAAAAAAAAGTAAACATTTTATATATGTATCATAAATTCATCATGTATATGCTTGTAGATTATATATTCAATTCTTGTGGTTGACACCAACTTATGCTGGTACTTAAATGGGTCTACTTAAATGACTATCTCTTGAGCGCAGAATCAAAAACCTTTCAAGTTAAGCTAGATTTGAAGTGATGTTCAACTTAATTATAATGGTGGATCCAAATTTGTTATGTAACTAATATTGGAGCCCACAGATTAAGTATAACTTGATCAATCATAATGATCAACCTCTCTGGCTCAGCTAGCAATTATATGAGGTTATAATTAATCCTTTCATCAACTTGCAACCAACAATAAAATTCAATTAATTCCCAAAGTTCAAAGGCTCTATCTAAGCCTTCAAAATCATAATCTGAAAAGTGCAAAAGCCAAGCTGTAAGCCTGTAAAGCCAAACTGTCCATGCACGTGAAACTGAAAGAAGAAAAATCCTAAGCTTTGCGTGGTTGCTCTTCATTTTGGTTCACATAAAGAAAGCTACTTAGGGTAGCTATATATTTGCTAGCTTCAAAAGTCTTCGATCCCTATCCAACCCATGAAGCAAAAATCCACATGCAATGTAGTACACATATGGTGCACATGGCGTGAAAAAGGTCCATAACCAATTGGCACACTTGACTTTCCATGTATATGAAATAGTCAATCAATTGGGTTGATTAATTTAGACGTTGACTCATTAATACATATTGCTAACTAACAAAGCATGACATCATAATCACTAGCAATCTAAAGTGATGAACTTATTTTTGGATCTATATATAAAAGAAATATAAACACACATACTAATGGTTTAGTAATAAAGCGACATGGTGAAATGATGGAATTATCAAGTAAATATATCGATATACGCAATTTGCACGTGATTACAAGTATCTGAAATAGTGAGAAATTTGATTGTCACAAAAAAAAAAAAACATGAATATTACTAAGTACATTTTAAGTTCATTACCATAGTGACAAAATTAAGATTTTGGGCTTTATTTGACATAGTCATAAACACTCGATTTTGCATATTGAAGAATGAAATGTGTCAAGGGAGATTTAGCCTTCTAGATGTAATGATATAAAATTATAATGGTGTGCAGTTGCTCATTATGCAGTATAAAAAAAAAAAAAAAAAAAAAAAAAAAAAAAAAAAAAAAAAAAAAAAATCTAATGGTGCATGTTCGATCAGAAGCTACCTTGTGTGTGTGTGTCCATGGTTACCTTTTTCAATTTTGTTCTGTTCGTAAAAAGGATAGTGATACAAACTAAGAAATACTTGGATATATATGTTGGGTCCAGCTGGAGACACATAAAGCCACTGAAGCTGAAAACCTGAAAAATGTATTTCAAGGTGATCTTATTAAATAATTTAGATTAATTATTTGGTAAAATAAATAATCTAAATTATTTATCATGCAAGGTTTTATTTGAATATGTGATTCAGATTTGTAATCTACAGTTTAATATGTTTGATTATCTGATAAAAAATATTGCTTATAACTTATATGGACTTTTATTACGTCTAAGAAAAAAAAAATGAAGATAATTAGGTAAAATATATTGCTCTGCTGCCTTGCATTGCATCAAGTGTACTTATTAATATCTATCAAATGTATTAACTTGCTTTAAGAGCATGAGACATTAAAGTTTGTTTCAGTTTGGGACTAGATACAATTCATGATAAGTACGTAGAACACTCAAAGCCCATACTCGCTTAAGATATTATTGTCTACCAAGTCCAAAATAAAGTGGACAAAGATCCTCAAGGAAGAAAAACTATGCTAACCACTAGGATCATGGGCAATTGTAACTTACTTACACGACACGTTGTGAGGCCTAGGGTTAATAATGAGATTTCGGGGCTCAAGAGATGAATCATAAAAATGCAGCATTGGACCCTCCATATACAGTTATGTATGCTGGGTCGGAATACTGGCAAATTGTCACTGTCATCGACGACCAACTACCGCTCCGAGTAAAACCATTCTGATGAGTGATCGATGCGTTGGTAGCTATAATCCTACCAATTCAACGGTAAGCGGTGGTGGTGATAGTTTGAAAATTTCAAACCGTTCGATATACCGATACTGACCACCCTACTTCTTCTTATTCTTTTGGCTTCTAGCGTCGTCTTATGTGAGCATCCCACATCCACTAGGAACCAGTGACCACCATCCACCACCACCACCACCACCACCACCACCATCCCACAACCGCTCCTAAGAACCGTCATCCCAAAGCCTCCACATCCATCACCGATATCGACAGTTATTGACAGAAAACAACTGAAATCGCTCGTTGGTATACTGACATTGTCGGTGACAATGGCGGTTAAGAATTGACCATTTCGTGCTTGTGTCGGTCGGTTGTCGATTTGGGGCTACTGGTTCGATAACTAAACCGAACCCACCCCTATGAGTCACGTAATAAAATTTAGAGTTTTGATCATTTGGAACTCAGGCAAATCTACCTAAGTAGTAATGGAGTGTGCACAACATTGAACAATGCTAACAACAACTAATATTTTACAATACAAACACACTGTAGGCCAAACAACCACATTTTTTGCCATTGAATGTCTACGTATTCACCTTTCTAAAACTATAGTTTAAATTCTTAAATGTGTCTCACGCGTGATAAGGATATAGATATAGACACGTTTAACAACCAGTATGCCATACGGATATTGTACCAACTACCAAAGAAGCTCTCGTAAGAGCAATTAACATCGATAACAAGATTGAGCAAAAGTTGAAATGCTAGTGGAAGACCAAAAGCCCAAGTCAAAGTAGGTCCTTAATACGACGTCGCTTTGGGTATCCCAGTATTGAGAGAAGTAGACAATTGTTAATTTTTCAGAGAGAAAAAAAAAAAATTGTTAATTTAATCCTAAACCCAACCCAACCCAACTCAACTCAACTCAAGTAAACAAGACAAACCCAACGTCTCTGATTTCTTCAACTATAAGCCTACGACACAAAACATAATAAAAACACCTCAATTCAACCTTCCCTTACTTTCTCTCTCTAAAACCCACATACACTCTCTGTCTCTCTCTCCCAAAATTTTCCATACCCAAAGTAACGGCATATTCTCTCTTTTCTCCCCCATCCTCTCTCTCTATTTTTCCCTTCCCAGATTTTCTCGGAGAATCTTTTCAAAACAAACCAAAAAACCCCAACAAAATTATCCATTTTCCCCAGAACCAAACGGCACTCACAGCGATTTTTCGGTCAGATTAAGGCTGCTGTTCTTGTTTAATTTTTCTGGGTCAGTGGGTGGTGGGCAGGTCGGGTCGGATTCCAAGGAATGGTAGTGAAGATGATGAGGTGGCGGCCGTGGCCGCCTCTGACTACCAAGAAGTACGAGGTGAGGCTTGTGGTGCGGAGGCTGGAGGGGTGGGATCCGGTGCGGGAGGGTCCAAGTGGGTCCGGTGCAGGTGGGGTCGAGCTGGAGAAGGAGAAATTGGCGGCGGAGATTCGGTGGAAGGGATCGAAGGTGAAGGTGGTGGCCTTGAGCTCCCTCCGCCGTGCCGTCGTCAAGAGGAACTTTACCAAAGAGGTCGAGGCTTCCCAAGACGGCGTCGTTCAGTGGGACGAGGAGTTTCACAGCCCTTGCTCTCTCTCCGCTTACAAGGACAATGTATTTCACCCTTGGGAGATCGCTTTCACTGTCTTCAATGTAAGTTTCAATCTTGTTCTCGTTTTTTCATTTTGATCTTTCTCTGGGTCTGATTGGGTGTAATCATGTTTATAATGTTGTATTAGTTTGCAATTTTAGTGGGTTTTCTTTATGTTTTTATTTTTGTTTTTTGTGTAATCTTGAAATTTGGTATATGGGTTTGATGGGACAAATTTTGGGTTTTCTTTTTCTTGGGTTGAATTTGCTGTTTTTTAGTTCAATCGTGAAAATCTTGAACATCGATAATGGAATATCATATTTTCAAGAATTTATTCTGAAAATAGCTTGAAATTAGACGCCTACTTTGTGAACTTAAAATTATATATTTTCTGTGTCAGCAACTCTTAATTTTTCTTTTCGAAAAACTCTTAATTTTTCTTTTAATTATTGTTGTCATTTGACTTCTACAAATGATTTCTTTTTGAATGGATCTCTCTGTATAATTAAGGGCTGGATTTGGTGGAGTGTTTCTTTTATTCTATTAACTGGGTCAAGTTTTGGTTGTTGGACTTTTTTGGAGGGTCATTGACTGGTGGGTTTTTGAAAATGAGAGTTGGATGATAGAGTTGCGGCCGGTTGATGTATAAGAAATCTTATGTGAAGGGTTTTTTTAACCCACAAGCTTTACAAGTCTGTGAATTGTTGCTTTTATTACCCATTCCTTGATTGTAATCTTTCTTTAACTTACATTGCAAGACTAGCCATCTTATGTTGAATTCAACACCTCTACACTCAGAAAGTCAGAATTTCTTGTATGGTTGTATGTATAGTTATATAATTATATGTGTTTTGGAATTTTTTTTTTTATTAGTGTGGCTTAAATAAATGGGGTTAGATTGCTGCTCAAATTTCCTCTTGAATATCATTGTAATCGATTGTCATAGTTCTTTTGATTTCTAGTAAACTTTGATTAACATTTTCTAGAGGACTAAGGTGCAATTCTGAACCAGGGTTTGAATCAAGGGCCAAAAAATAAGGCTCCTGTTGTCGGAACAGCATCAGTGAACGTTGCCGAATTTGTTTCAGCAGCTGAACAGAAGGAGCTTGAATTAAACATCCCTCTCATATCACCTGGTGCTGCTACTGAGCCATGTCCCTCGCTTTGTGTATGTTCCTTCCCTTTAGTATTCATTTCTTTCTTCTTCTTCCATGTGTGCCGTATCCTATCTTATTTTTCAATTTATTTACGAGTTTTATTTGCTTAATCTGTGTAAGTTATAATGTTACCCTACCCTCACCCATGTTTTTTAACTTTCTGAAGTTTGACAATTTCTGATCTCAAGTTCTATTAAACTTTCAGATATCACTCAGCTTATTGGAACTGAGAACTTCCCAGGAAGTAACAGAGCCAGTGCAGAGATCAATTGTGCCTGTTTCATCACCACCCCAGTCAGGTGAAACTGTCTCAACAGAAAAGGATGAGCTTTCTGCTCTTAAAGCTGGTCTTAGAAAAGTAAAGATTTTTACAGAGTATGTGTCTGCTAGAAAAGCTAAAAAGCCCTGCCGTGAGGAGGATGGCAGTGAGGGTAGGTGCTCTGCCAGGAGTGAGGATGGGGAGTATAGCTATCCATTTGACTCTGATTCACTTGATGAATTTGAGGAAGGAGAATCAGATGAGGTAAAAAATGAGGTCAAAGAAGATTCCAGTGTTAGGAAGTCATTCAGTTATGGCACACTGGCTCATGTAAATTATGCCGGAGGATCAATTTACTCCAATATGAGAATCAATGGCGAAGGTGAGGATTGGGTTTATTACAGCAATCGCAAATCAGATGTCGGGTGCTCACAAGCTGAGGAGTCAACTGCATCAGTCTCCGAACCGTCTGCAGGTCCAAAGCGGGGCTTACTGTCTTGGAGAAAGAGAAAGCTGAGCTTCATTCGGTCTCCTAAAGCCAAAGGAGAACCGTTATTAAAGAAGGCTTATGGTGAAGAAGGTGGTGATGACATTGATTTTGATCGTCGGCAGCTTAGCTCTGATGAATCTCTATCTCTCGGGGTAAGAATCTACTACTGATTGCTCTGGTTTAATAGGATCATGATTCTGTGATATAGTTTCTTTGCACTGTAAAGTGTTTGAACCTAGATAAAGTACGAGACATATGCTGCAAGGATGATTTTCAGTATCTTATCAGTTCTTTTTCTTTGCCCCCAATTTCTTCATAAATGAAGTTGTTTAGGTTCTTATAACAAATATGGAAATTATTTTTGCAGTGGCATAAGACAGAGGAGGATTCATCTGCTAATCGGTCGTCAGTGTCTGAATTTGGGGATGATAATTTCGCCATAGGCAGTTGGGAGCACAAGGAAGTGACAAACCGTGACGGACACATGAAGCTTGAAACCCAGATCTTCTTTGCTTCTATTGATCAGCGGAGTGAGCGGGCAGCAGGTGAGAGTGCATGTACAGCTCTTGTTGCAGTGATTGCTGATTGGTTTCAGAATAACTGTGAGCTCATGCCCATAAAGTCCCAGTTTGATAGTCTGATTCGAGAAGGCTCATTAGAGTGGAGGAATCTTTGCGAAAATGGGACCTATAGGGAGCGATTCCCTGACAAGCACTTTGATCTTGAGACAGTCCTCCAAGCCAAAATACGTCCTCTTTTTGTAGTTCCGGGGAAATCTTTCATTGGGTTTTTCCATCCTGAAGGGGTGGATGAGGGACGATTTGACTTTTTACATGGTGCAATGTCCTTTGATAACATTTGGGATGAGATTAGCCGTGCTGGATCAGAATGTCCTAGCAATGGTGAACCTCAAGTTTATATAGTCAGTTGGAATGACCATTTCTTCATCCTCAAGGTTGAACCAGAAGCTTACTACATAATTGACACATTAGGGGAGAGGCTCTATGAGGGATGCAACCAGGCCTATATCTTAAAATTTGACAGCAACACGACAATTTACAAAATGCAAAATGTTGCACAATCATCTGATGATAAAACAACCAGTGATCAGCCAATTGTGGCGGGAGCAGGTGAACCCAGGAACCAGCAGGCTCAGCAGGTCAATGCAAAGGAGGAGGAATCTATATTTGAGGTAGAGGTAACCAAGCCAGATGAGCAGAAGGAGGAAGAGGAGCTCGTGTGTCGAGGGAAGGAGTCCTGCAAAGAGTATATAAAGAGCTTTTTGGCTGCAATTCCAATACGTGAATTGCAGGCAGATATCAAGAAAGGACTAATGGCATCCACACCTCTTCATCACCGGTTACAGATTGAATTTCATTACACCCAGTTCTTAAAACTGCCGCTTACTACTCCACTAGCAGAAGTGACCCCAAACGGTTCACAAAGTCCCCAACCTTCCACAACAGAGGTAGCTGCATAAGAGAGTGTAAATTGTAGGAAGTGTGATTACTCTAACTTTCTTTTCTTCTTTACCTTTTTCCAAGTGAGTGTCCTATGGGAGTTGGATTAACAAATAGGAAACTGCTTAAGATTTTTGAGTGTCATGGGATAGGTAAGCTTGTAACCCTTCTGAGTTAGGCTGGAAATGAAAGTGTATGTTTCCACTGTTGCATCTCATGTTTGTTTGCCATAACTTTGCCTAATCTCTCTGGGAAATGAGTATTTTCACATGACTGTAATTTCTTTTTCAGCTGACTCAGCTCTGACTTCTTACCCATTTTATCAAACTCTTTTTTAGGAATCTCAAAATTCACCTTTGCATTACGGTTTTTAACTTTTGCGGACTGGCATATGTAAGATGCTAAAATCCAACTGTGGTGCAGTTACTTTCTGATTCCAATTTCCCAAATGATTTCTGATGATGGCCATCATCTAACATTCGGATTTGGCAGAGGGAATCTGAGCCTTTTGTATATAGGATTCTGGTTATTTTTGGTTACGCCAGATATTCCGTTTTTACTTTTCTATATCTTGATAGCTGTAAAGAAGGATAGGCAAACCTTTTTCCTTAGAAGAAAATAAAAACAAAGAAACAAAAAGATGGGTAAGGCTTTCATGTTTGGTCTTCGAGGACATGAAAAGATTCCAAGAACATGCACGCTGTCTTGAAGGAAAAGTTGAAGCCTGGAATTTTTCCACCACTACAGCACTACTACCTAAATGACATTAACATATTGCATGGGGTGTTTGTTATGAGGGTTTTCTTTGGAATTTTGGCCCAGCAGTGCACGTTCAGAATATACCTATACCCACCTCTGTAGGCTGTAGCTACAAGATTCTGTTGTGATTCCAAGCTGTATGGTACAACTTGCCCCATGTGCATTATACCCTACTAGGCTGAATATCATATAATTAATGCAACAAAAATGCTGTCTTGTTTTATTATGGGATATTTCAATATTTTATTTGTTGTAAATAAATGAGCCTCAATATAAAATAATTTTGCATCGATTCAAGCCGATTTTTAATTTTTAAGGGGACTTAACAAAAGTAAATTCTACTTAGAACACAAATCCAACAGCTTGAATGGAACAAGTGAAGAAAAGTTAGGAGCCATCATCATGAGTAGAAATGTAGAATCCATTTTAACTTCCAATCAGTGTCGTCCGGGCAGCAACTACATAATGAGATTAGACAATAAGTAGTGTTTGTTTCATGGATTTGGCACTTGTCAATGTGTATGCAGTGGCGGATCCAGAAACTTTCTGTTATGGGGGCAAGATTAAGAAGCTCAAAAATATTTATCTTGGATAGGAAAAAACTCTTCAATATTAATGAACAAAAACTTCATTCATAGAAAATAGCACAATATTACAAATCATAATTGTCCACGACGGGTTTTCATACTTTGAAAACGCAACATTATAGCCTCATTATCAATACTATCAAATACATCTTTTTCAATGTACACAATCAAACTATCATTCATCCAATCATCTCCCATTCTGTTACGAAGTGGATTCTTTACAATCTTCATAGCTGAGAATGCTCTCTCCACTGAAGCAGTCGCAACTGGTAAAATCAAAGCCAATGTCAAAAGCAAGTACACTAATGAGTATGATTTGTCTCTCCCTGTTTCCACCATTTTTTTTGCTAGATTACCAATTCCTTTCACTTGAGAAAAGTCACCACTCATTCGCATGTCAGTAATATAAGTCCCAAGTTGATCTTCAAGTGCCAAGAGCTCTTTGTCAGAAAAATCATTCGGATACAATTGAGCAAGACGAAGTAGCTTTTGCTTGTCAAAAGCAGAGAAATAATTATCCGGACTCAAACATGCCAAACAAATAAGCAACTCTGTGCTTACCTCATTGAATCGATTATTTAATTCTTGAAGTTGCATATCAATGATAGTGTAAAGGAGCTCGAAACGATAATGGTGAAGGTTGGTAATTTCTTGCATTCCACGTCGTGATCTTCCTTGAGGAACAAATGCATCATCCATATTGGGAACATAAATATCATTCTTCACACAAAAAGAAGAGACTTTATCAAGCAAAGTATCCCATTCATGATCCCTCATGACTTGCAATTGTTGCTTGCATCCATTGACTAAGATCATAGCATGCACAATATCTTGATCTTTCTTTTGTAATGCTTGTGACAAATCATTTGTAATTCCCAATATAGTTTTCATCACAAATAGACAAAAAACAAAATTGAAAGAGTGCATAAACTCCATCAAAAGATTTGCCTCACCTTTTTGATCAACACTTAATCCATCCCCAACAATATCTTCAAGCACACCAGTTATAGAAGAGAACATAGAAATCATACTTAGCAAGGTACCATAATGTGAACCCCAACGTGTATCACCAGGACGTTTGACACTAGTTTCTTGATTTAGACCTTGCCCCGTTAGAATCTCATCATTTTGAATACCTTCCATAACTTCAAGTTGTTGTTTCTCTCTAAGTGAATCACGACGCTTGCATGAAGCCCCAACAACATTAGCCACTCTACTCACCAAGACAAAGAAAGTGGCAATTTGAATATGATTCCAAGAGCTAGTTGAAGTTGATGTGCAAAACAATGAACATAAAAGGCACATGGATTTTCATTCAAGATAAGAGTGTTAAGGCCATTAAACTCACCTTGCATATTACTAGCTCCGTCATATCCTTGTCCTCGCAGCTTGGATATACTCAATCCATGTCTAGAGAATAATAGATCAACAGCCTCTTTTAATGAAAGTGCAGTTGTACTAGTAACATGTTGAATGCCCATAAACCTTTCAATTACTTGGCCTTTTTTGTCCACATATCGAAACACAACTGCCATTTGCTCCTTTATTGACACATCACGCGATTCATCAACCATAAGAGAAAATAATGCATCTCCAATATCACTAATAATAGCATTAATGACTTCAGTTGCAGCTGCATTTACAATCTCTTTCTGAATATCATGTGCGGTTAATTGTAGATTCCTAGGAGCATTCTCCAACACAACCGCCTTAATACTCTCATTATGATCAGCAAGAAATTGCAAGAGCTCAAGAAAATTTCCCCTATTTTTTGAAGTTCTTGTTTCATCATGGCCACGGAAAGAAAGACCTTGTCGCAATAAAAATCGAATGCAATCAAGTGTTGCAGTCATTTGCTTGCGATAGTCAGTACGAGATTTAGATGAGTGCTTGATGATAATTGATTCAATATGTTGCCTCTGATTCATTAGAGCTTGACAATC
>QANW01007568.1:1620214-1669108 GCA_003254865.1 Dryas drummondii | reverse complement strand
CAATTAACCCAAATACCCAATTAACAATTAACAATTAACCCAATTAACCAATTAACCCAAACCAATTAATCCAAATACTCAATTAATAATTAACAATTAACAATTAACCCAATTAACCCAAATACCCAATTAACAATTAACAATTATCAATTAACCAATTAACCCAATTAACCCAAATACCCAAATACCCAAATAATCCAAATACCCAATTAACAATTAACAATTAACAATTAACAATTAAACAAATTAACCCAAATACCCAATAACAAAACTAACCCAAATACTGAAATACCCAATTAATTAACAAACATAAAACTAACTAAGTATAACTAACCAGTGGCGCCCACTCGCCCAGGCAGGGGTGAATCTACTGAACCAGGGGCGTCGGCGCTTCGCGACTCGGCGAGGGAGCAGGCTGAGCAAGCCAGGGGCGACGGCGGTAGTCCAGGGGCGACAGCAAGCCAGGGGCGATAGCGGTAGTCCAGGGGCCTCGCTTCGTCGTTCAACAGCAAGCCAGCAAGCAGGCCAGCAAATGGGCGTCGGCGCGTCGCGTCACGAGAGAGAAGTGGCCAAGCAACCAAGCAGGCGTCGGCGCCGACGGCGAGCCGCGAGTGTAAAGGAGCAAGGGGCCAGGGGCAGGGGCGACACAGCTGCGACAGGGGGCAGGGGCGAGTGGGCGACACTTCTTCAGTTCTTTGGCTTCAGTCTTTCAGAATTCAGACTTTCAATTTACCCAATTTGTCGTTCTGTGTGGCTGGTAGACTACCTCAAGACTTAGTTTAATTTACTTGCCAAAACAACGTCGTTTTGGCAAGTTTAGAATTAAAACAACCTATGCATCTCACGTGACAGACACCTTCATCTTCCTCAAGTCAAATCTGTTCTTCATTTCTCTGGTTCTCTCTCAGCCATTTTCACAAACGCTAGCTTCTCTTGCCAGTTGCCCCTTTGCCTGCCAGTAACACCCAATCTTCATGGGGTCAAAAATTTCTCTTAAGCTCAGCATTTCTGGGTTCATGGGGTCAATTGACCCCATTGACCCCACTGTAGATCCGCCCCTGTGTGTATGTGATTCTTTTTTCTCATGTTTCGTAAAATGCAAACATAGGAAGGAATATGTAGATTTCTCATTCCTATCCAAAAAAACAACAAAGCCAAAGTTTTGCATTTCCAAAGGAGAATGTGGTTTCTCATTCTCATTCCCTTATTTTAATCATATAATAAATGATAATATGATTTGTTAATGATAAATGACTTACTACTAAATTTAATTATTCAAAAGAGCAACCGCTTGTATTATTACGTTTCAGATTAAAAAGTAACGCCAAGCGCTCGATTATTCTAAGTGCAATTGCAATTAATTAGATATGCATTTAGAACATTGAAGCTACACAATATATCACATCACAACTTAAAATTTTTAATAGATAAATCTCTTAAAATGTACTATAAATCAACTCTACAAATATTCAGATTCAAGTAAAAACTCAAGAAAAAAAATTGATCGACAATTATAAATACAAGTGTGCAGTTGTAGTTACAGTTACACCTGCAGTTGTTGAGTGCTCAACATAATTACCAATCACCCAACAGCTGCAAATTCGCTAAAGCATATGCGTCAGGTGCGCAAAGAATGTCCTTCTTGTTAGAATAACAATTCAAACTTACTTTTAAGTAATTTCAAGAATTCTTAAGCTGCAATATATCTTAATAAGAACTATATGTTACTATACCTTTATATTTGTACTTTTGAGTTTCTAGAAAGGCTAAAAGCCTAAAACGAATTGACTCGTAGCTTTATAATATTGGGTATATTTGTGGGCTTGTAAATGGTTAGTGGCAGACGATTGGGCTCGGCCTGTTAAGATTTGTCAATCTCCAAAGAGCCTAGACTTATCCTCTTCACATGCCTCCTGTATTGGTTGGCAGCTTCTAAACTTCCAACCTAACCCAAAGCTAAATCCTTTTCAGGCCTCCTATGTTCGCAAAATTGCAAATTCTTTGTCCCACGAGTCTCTAACAACAATGGTTTGACAAAGCCAAGCCAGGAAAGCATGGATCACCTCAGTGGGTACTGTAATTAGACAGGTAATGTTCTTATGCTAGACAAGTTGGTTTATGATGTGAACTATCAATTTAAAGATCACATTCAAACAAGAATTTGCCTAATCATAGTGTAAATTGACACAAATTGACAATCTGATAACATAATATAATATATCAATTGTTTTTTTATTTTATCATCACATTGCACGTCAAATTGTTTAACAAGAGAACATTTTCCTAATCAAACTATCAAACCGGTATAAATATTATCTGTAGGAACATAGAGGCTCTGAATGATTTGTAAACTAACAGTAAAGTTCAGTCTTGAGTCTCATGATGCAATGGCATGTTGGCTTTGCTCTTGCTTGGTAGCTATAGGTAGCATCCTATGATGATCTATGACTTATTGTCCTTGGCATGCAAATGTTTTGGGATTAATTTAGAGGTTGTAGGAGTACTAATCTGAGTACAATATCTTCTTCTTCTGGCTTTGAGTGGAATCCACTAGCTCTCTTCTTGCCCCATCAAATTACAAGAAAATTGAAAACATGGAAATTGGAAAAGATGCCTTGATTGACACTTTAACATAAAGTTGTTGGCGTGAATGCTTAATTATGAGCCCCACTTTCCAACTTTTGAATGATTCAGTGACTTTTATCTAAATTTTAGGAAGAGCCCATGTGCATGGCCTTCCCTAGCCATCATTTCACAATCTGTACCTGAAGATAAAAAGAAGATAAGAAGTTGCATCTACCTGCAACCTGGTGAGCAGAAGAAATTAGCATAAACAAAGTTCTCCCACTTGCCCCCAAACCCCTCAAACCCATGCTACTTCACAGCATATTAACATAATCCAAACACTGAATCTTCTTCAAGCAGGCTGTTTTGCAGTCCTTTTGGCTTTGAAATCCAAGTGAATGGAAATGGAGGCTGCCTCAATACCATGTTCAGTTCCATAGCTATGGAAAGAACAGTTAGGATTATGTATTAGG
This sequence comes from Dryas drummondii, assembly GCA_003254865.1. NCBI lineage: Eukaryota > Viridiplantae > Streptophyta > Magnoliopsida > Rosales > Rosaceae > Dryas > Dryas drummondii. The sequence continues at coordinate 1,666,070 of QANW01007568.1, read as the reverse complement.
CTTTAGTTAGACTACCAGTAGACCCCAATAACTTAATCGGTTAGGAAATAAGAAAGAAATATATAGGTATATAGGTGCAATCTCACCTTACACCTTACAAACCAACAAAGAAATGAGAAATAAGGATTGGAGGTTTGGAATTCAGGACCTTCTGCAATCAGAGGCCTATTAACATGTTGGACAATCACTAAACTGTAAAACCTCAAGCTATATTAGGGAATGGACCAACTATTGTGAACCCATGACCTCCTGCAAACAAGGCTCTAAACCATGTTAGACAACCATTGTGCCTTGGAAGCTTAAGCTGTTAGGGAATGACCAACAATGTATATCAAGCTAAATAATTTTCTACTATATACCAGATTCCTACAACTGAAACTCTGCAACATCAATTGTTAGTTTTTCATATTTCAGACAAGCTAATGCATCACAAACACTAAAGCATTTTACAACTAGAAAAGTTGTAACATCAAAACCAGAATATCTAGTTACACTTTTCAGCAGCAGATGGAGCACTTAATCAAGCCATTTTCATTACACTCCGGACATCTAATGTGCAATTCATCATTCTCATGATCACCATCCGCAAACACTTTCCGACTGCCGTTGCAATTGAAGCACACAACAAAACGCATGTTGGCACAGCCAGTGCATGGGGAATTAGACAGGTCTAGTGGGGTTCCTTCTAAGAGCTTCCTCAGCTTCCCTTGCTCATGAAGCCCTATTACTTCATCAGCTCCTCCAATGTACCTTCCCTTGATGAAAAGCCTTGGAGGGATCACTCTACCACCAAATATCCTCCACAATTCTTCTCTGAATTCCATGTGCATCGAAACGTCCCTCTCGTGCACTGATACCTTCAAGCTTTTGAGCAGAAACCGGATTGACTTGCAGTCCTCAAATGTTTTTCTGATGCCTGTCAAGCTTGTTGAATATAGAATGACAGAATTGCCTCCTCCTGGTGGACAATTCTCTTCAAAATCTAATAAAGATGGATGTCCTTCATCCTCATCCTCTGCTTCATTTGCAATATGATGATCCATGTTGATCATGTTATCATTGGCAGGCACTGTCTCTTTGGTCTTCATGGAGGGTGGTGTAACATTCTCCTTGTGGCCAACATTGAATTCCAATTCCATGCCTTCATCTCTGAGCTCTTTAACATGTTCTGGTACACCAATATTGTGAACTACAGTCTCTGCAGAGAGATTGTTGTTCTTCTGATCATCTTCATCTTTGTGAACCAGCAAAGACAGTGTTGGATGGTTCTGATTAGAGAACTTTTCTGTGGAATTTAGCTGGAAGACCAGGCCATGTCTCAAGGTACTAATTGTTGGGATGGACTTCAATTTGTTAAGAAATTTTCCCCCCATTCCTCTCATCTCTTTCTTTGTTTAGTTCATAGAATGGGCATGTGATCGCATGCAGATAAAGGAATGGTGTTTTGGAGTGAAAATGACTAGTCAGGGGATTGAAGGTCCATAGGCTGATGACATTTTATCTATTGGTTTTCAGTGGCTGGAAGGTGAAAAAATGAAAATAGCCAAGTGTTGGACGCTTTAGGAACTGGGTGGGGGCTGGGCTGTCTATGAGGTTGGGCATACCTCTATCCATTAGAGCTAAATTGACCCATAACAAAATACCAATCATGATTTAAGTGGTATGACTGTAAATTCCACCACCAATTGAAAGAGTAAATGACTGAAATGCCCCTTCGTGAACACTGAAGAGGGGAGAGGGGGGGGGGGGGGGGTGTCCATGCCCTTCTTAACTCAAACTAGCACAATTTAATAAGTCTTTGACTCTTATAGGTGTTACAGTACAAGAGCTAATTCCGGGGAGACAAGGTGTGCCAATTGACCATAATTCAATTGCAAGTGAGCAAAAGCAGCTTTCTTTTTCCTCCTTTAATCAGTTGGAACCCTCGAGAGTCGAGATAACAACTAAAGTGATTGAAACCTTTTGTACCAGCAAACACATCCAACCATTATGCCCATAATGTTTCGATAAGGAATCTAAAGTATGTGCACTCGGCTCAAAACCCTCCATAAATTGTGTTATATCCTTAACTTGAGAGGGTATTTTGCTTGCAATCTCATCCGCTAAGTATGTGCTAGTTGTGGGTAATATGAACTCTTGGACACCATTTACATGCGAGTTGGTTTTGTGAGGACAAGTCCTATCTAAGTTCATACCATTTGGTATCAGACACTATGTCTGAGTATGGGACCAAACACACCATGTCGAGCATGAGACCAAACGCACCATGTCAAGTATGAGACCAAACGCACCATACGGTGTATGCACAGTATATGCTCAGAGAGAGATTGCACGTGCCTTGCACCTGCTTGCTATATGATTAGCAAATTTTTTTTTTTTTTTGTCCATATTCATTGATTCAGCCACAAGCATAATGGTGAGCCGTAAGTATTTTACTATAGTGCAATCATTTCTGAAACAAAAGGATTATCCAAAAAACTGAAAAACCAAAATGACTGGTTGTTGCTTATCATACTGCAATCACACTTCATCACATATAATATAACACCGTCTCATATTTTAATTCCAGTTCCATTAACTTTTAAAAGTTTCAACAACAAGTAGATGGGGTTGATAATAATTTACACATCACGAAATACCAGCAAAGTTGAAGTATAAACATGGAACAATGAGAATTCTTCTTACATGCTATATAATATATATTTTTTATAAGACTTACATGCTAGATAATATAGTTTGGACAGGTGTACCAAATGACCAACATTTGATGCACTTAACTATCAGCCACAGAATCGGATGATGCAAACCCAATGTCAAAATCGAAGGCAATGCATGTCAGCTCATGTTTGTTTCCGTCATAAAGCGTCATTTTAAGAGAGTATGAACCCTGCATGTGCCAAACTTAGTCAGAACTCAGACAGCAGATGAATACACACATCACAAAATTGTATCGCTGATCAACATGACATCGGGTAGTTTGGTCTATGTCATGTTCATTCAAATTGCTAATAAGGTGGAGGAGGCAATGACAGTGGTAATGATGAGGGAGAAGTGTGATTCCAAAAGCAATTTGAGAATCAAAGGGGGAAGAAATCAAACATAAAGCAGCACCAATTTAATTTATGTATCAGAGTGAGGTATAATCCATATATATTTTTTAAAGCACTCAAAAAATTTATCAGGAGCTATTTTCCACTGGTTTTCTGCAATTAATAATGTCAATCCAGCTAAAGAATGTATTGACTCTAAAAAACATGGATGATCCTGGTCATTTTGGATCATGGAATGTCTACTATATGGAGTTTGAGACTCAATTAGACTCATTCTCTATTTTCATAGGCTTCTATTAACAGATCCAAATTAACTGATGATAAGTAAGCAAAAACTGAAATAAAGATGCCCAAAGACAGAATGAAATGAGTAAACAGCAGCACATTGCAAAGCAGTTGGATTTCAGAAATTAGGCACTTCTTAGAAAACTTTGAGAGTTTTCTTTCAGGATCTTCTTATCTGTTATGCAAAGGCATCTATAATGCAAAATTTGAGGGGTAGATGAACAAAAAACCTCATTATGTAGTTGACTATTGCATGCTACTTAAATTAGTGCAAGGAAGTTTTATTTGTTGAAGAATATATACCAATAAGTATTTTAGCTTGGTTACAAATGAGTATTGGCTCCTTTCTAAAACTAAAATCAAGCTGCAATGTTGGACATGCAAAGGCTTTGAAATTTTTTCAGCACAATGTCCAGATCAATTGGTGACCTTTCTATAATAAAGAAGCTCTTATTGCGTATGCTATCCCCTAAGCAGAGAGAAAAAGGAATTGTTATGCGAGAAGTAGAACAAGAAAGTGGTAGGGACAGAAATTTTGATCATTGCAGTGATGAGCGGCAACCTTGTTTGGTTTTGCGTACTCTTCTCAGTTCTCAGTACACAAAAGAAGTATGACAAGGAAGATTGGCAAAGGAGCAACATTTTTCAAATGTGTGTTCGAAATAATGATCAATTGTGCAGTCTACACCATAGTTATTGAAAGGGATAGCTGCATCAATGTTATTTTTGTGGATGCTTTTTGCAAACTTGGATTGCTTATTGAGCCACACATCAAATTCGTAAAATAAAGTGAGATGGGTAAAGAACACAATCTCAAAGTCCATTCCTCATTGGAAGCTAAAGACTAAGACCATTGTCCCCAGTCTATCAATGAGGCCTTTTTTGTCTAAAGAAGAATGTCGGTTGTAATCAAAAGAGTCCACCCATTTTTGAGATTTAGTCAAAGAGTCAATCTAAGAGTTAATGTTAAGGGCTATGAAGAGTGAATGTATTTGGGTCTTAGAAAGAATCAACATCTTTTAAGTTTTATAAGAGTCTTCTACTCTTTAATTAGCCTCTCCGATTTCATACAACTCTTATTTGGAGTTCTTTCAAAAGCCTATAGATAAGGCTCACTTTTGACGTCAAAGGTAGATTAGAAGGAAAGAAATTTGTGTCTTTGTTGAACGCTTGGAGACCTGTATCCTCTCTCAATCTACTTTTACATGTCTTCTATTTATTTCCTCCTATCTTTCAATCTACTATGAAATTACAGAAACCATAAAAAGTTATTTTGATTACTAAAATTTCTGCCATCTACAGTCAACCATCACCATAATACAGCACCATCCTCATGTCCTATATTTATCTACAATGATATGATTACTTACAATAAGGCGTTCCGCTGTCTTCATTCCCTTTCTAAGGTGACAACCTAACAGTTTCTATAACTATTTCATTGTATTCATGAAGCTCACAGGAAACCAACAGTTAAACTCAGAGGCTTGTTGAAGTTTGATTGTCAGTAGTTACATATACAATGAAACTATAAATGTGTTAGGCAAGGACTTACAGGTGGAGTGAATCCAGGCAAATCTTGCGAGTGGGAAATCAAGAAATCACCAGTTGAAACAGGGCAAGATGTTTCGGCACAAAGGTCATGAGTTTCACTGTGGATGTGCCAACCAAAGTAAGAAACTTCAATCACCAATTTCCCTCCAGAGATGGAGTCACCTGTCAGCGCATATACAAAGGGCCCCCGTCAAAACCAAACTCCCAGCAAAGTCTTCAAACGACGTAGGATTATCCAAGTCATGTTTATCTCTTCAAATTATATGTGAATTAAACATTTATTAAAAGAGTCAAGCTTTCATAGAACCTGCAGTTGCAGAAATGTTGAAGCTGGCAGTCTTGCCTCTCGCTATAGGATAAGGAGATATGTCAACTCCCTTGACCTTGACAGCATAGTCAGCACTCTTATCTGAACATATTTCGGGTATCCAATTAAGTTTCATTGAACAAACAGCAATACAACAACAAGTGAAGAAACAAACCATCGTAAAATACGACACTGAAACACCATTTGATTGAATACATACACCCCAGAGAAAAATTTCTAATGAAAAACAAAACCCATACTTCTTTTTTGTTTTTTCTTGAGTTGGGAAATTAAATACTTAAAAATTGTAAAAATTGGTTTTGTCTAGAGAGTGGGGATGCAGATGCATATCCGATATTTCTTCCATGTTCTGTTTATGCCAAAACAAAAGAACCCAAATCGGATTTGACAACAACAATCAGTTGACTTTACTGTAAAAGTGGAAAACTTGTGATTTTCTGGGCAAGCAAACAGAGAATTGAAAGCTTAATCTGAAAGCATAGAATCATATAAGGCATACTGAAAAACAAAAAAAGTAAAGTAAGAAAGAGAAGGATTCGAGTGACGAACCGCAGTAGTTGACATCCTTGGCTTGGATGAGAGGTAAAGCCAGACAGAGCGATAGCAGGAGGGATGCAATGAACTTCAGCTGAGCCATCTTCACGGATTGCTTTGCTCGAATAAATAACTATATTATATATATATTTATAAAAACTGTGAAAATTTAGGGTTTATAAAACTAAAAGACAGACAGACAGAGAGAGAAACTGAGAAAGAGAGGTATTTGTGAATTATGGAGGAAGGTAAGGTAGCTAAGAAGAAGAAGGAGTCTGAAGACGACCGACGACTTATAGTTATTATGTTGGTTGAAGACAGAGGAACGTTAGGTGGCAAAGAACGAAGATTTATATATTTAGATTTTAGAGCCTTAGAGGCTCCTTTGCTGTCACGGACTCGTTTTTGTTTAAAAGGTTGGCTTATTTACAATCGACACCTTGAAGTTTCGATCGTTTTTCACTCGCTATTCTAATTTTCAAAACTCTACAATTTATACCCTAATGTTAGTTTTGTTTTTCAATTTCCACCCTCTATAAGTATGATCGTGTTTCACTTCTCATTTAAAGCGTTATTTGCTTATGTAAAAGCTATAGAACCCACACTTTCTTATGTAGCAAGTGTCGAGAAGTCCACTGTAAATTTCTATTGGGGCATGTGTCATGTCAGATGGCACACATGACATGGTAGATTTATGCGAGAAAAGGGTATTTGATTTTACAAAATTGACCTTAACATGAATTAGGGTGAACACCTCATTACATGCCTCATAAAGAAAATACATGGATCACATAGCTTCCACGTAAGAAAATAACACTTCATATAACGATCAAAACTAACATAAGAAAAAATTGAAAGACAAGCCTAATGTTATTGTGTAAATTATGGTTTTCAAGATTATGTTGCAAAGTGAAAAACAACCCAAATCTAGAGGGTTCAAAGCGTAACAAACCCAAGAAATTTCATAGTTTCTCTTAATAATTTGGTAAAATAATGAGTATCTTCCTAAAACAAGATTTTTACTATATGAACACAAATCTCCTTCTCACTCCACACCTCTTTCTCATTACACACCCATTTCTTATTACACACCTTTATATCTTTTCAAATTTTATAATTTCTCACAAAACACCCTTGACATTACCAAACTACCCTTAGTGAAACCACGGAGAGCTAAGTTCATAACATGAAAATTAAAAAACTTAAAAACTGATGATCATCCCTTATTTGAAGATGAATAAGGAACGAGGTGAGTCTCCCTCATCAAAAAAGTATACTTTTGTACAATGTTGGTGTTGAGAGCAACAATATGTATTTAGGGTTTAATAATGGAAGGATGAAGGGGGTTATGGGCTGAGGAAGGTTGTGGCTGAAATGTTGGAGTTGGAAGATGAAAAGGGTTACGGGGTGTTGCGCTTAGGTGTGTAGAGAAAAAGTTTTTTTTCTTAATAAACTAATAGTGGTCCTTTAAAGTTTTTTACTATTGGGTTAAATAACTTAAATTTGTCATTTTACAATTTAAATGAGGGATGTGTAGTGAGAACTGGAAATGTGTTCAAATAGGAGCCATCTAAAATAACCCATTTTAATCCCACGTACTTTTACTCTTTTAACCTCAAGTTAAAAAACTTTACTGAAAATTAATCGGTTTAAGATTTGGGAAATAGATTTATTTAAGAGGATCAAGATGAGGTCAATATACAAGTCTAAGATGTGATCTAAAATCTTATATCTTTATTTCAATTCACATCTTAATTCAATCTTGATTATAACACACTAGCTACTTTAACATAGTTTTAATAAATTATTCTCTTAACCATATTTTACAAGGTTTTGAATGTGTCATTTGTGGAGTGGCTCGATTGGCACGTAGTATAATTCTTGATACGGTTACTTTCAAAATTTAAATTGCCATATAAAATTTAGATTTTAAATTGTAACTTTCAAATTTTAGATCGCTCAAAATTTGGGAGTTAAATTCTAATATTTGAAAAAAACTCTCATGTAATAGGGGTTGATAATGTCATTATCAACAAAGAGGAGTGGATCCCAAAGCTCAATGTCTCATGTCCGAACAAGATATTCTTCAATAGGAAAGTGGTGCCACCTGTATTGTGCAATCTCCAATAACATGTGTTCTTATTTCAAATAAAATTTATAATTTTTTAAAGTAAATAGTACATATAGCCATATAGGAATATGGTAATGTAAGAGAAATTTTTAAGTAGGGTTATATGATTACGTATATAGTACGACCATCTTATGCTACAGTCCTATGTGTATTATTTATTTTAAAAATTATAAGCTTTACTTTAAATAAATATATAGTTGAATATGAAATCAGATGTTGTACCATAAACATGGTCATATAGCTTTATTCAAGAAGTTCTGGTCCCAAGTCCCCTTCTTTCCTTTAGTGATGCCACACCGTTAATAATTGTTGCATAAAAGTTTTTCTCCTAAAATTTAAGCAACAAATAGGCACCGATTGATCCCTAAAAGAACAAATTGGCAGCATTTATATTGGCCGATCGATTGACGCCACTGCCAATCAGTAGAGGCTGTAGAGCACAATTGTATTTTGAAATATGCTAATATAAAATGGTTAGTTTTTGGAGAAATTTTTTTGTATAACCGATATACAATTACGTGGTGTAATCAGTATACGTGTTATAATATGGGTAGATGTCATTAATATTAGAAATAATTAGACTTAAATCCTTTAGAAAAATAGTTTTTAAATAGAGACTGGGGGTGTTTTAAAATTTATAAGAAAATCATTTTAATTCATAAAAATTTATAAAAAAATTCTTTTAATTTATAATAAAGTTCTTTTAATTTATAAGAAAATTCTTTTAATTTATAATAAAGTCCTTCCCCAATTTGAAGGGTATTTTTACCTATTTGAAGGGTATTTCCCCTCCTAGGGTGTAGAGTGGGTTTTGTAGAGGCTGCATGTTAGGTTTTAACTCCGAGATATTGAGCGAAGAGTTAAAATCTAACATAAAGTCGTTAAAGAAGAAAAATAAAAGGAGTTAATTAAAAACTTTAAAATCACTACCGATCTTAGTCTAAGAAAGACTCATAAAATGAACTAAACTCTAAGTCTCTTATAATATTATACCCTACTAATATAAATATATTATCTAATAATACCCTTACACGTTGAATTTGTTACACTACTAATTAACAGTGTACCGGTTACGTTGAAAAAATTCTCTTATTTTTAAAGAAAACTGCAAAAATGAGTGTAAAGTGGAAATTTTACTTGCGTCGATACTTCCAAGCTGCGCAGGCAGTCGAAAGCGATGCTACTCTTGTCACATGTCAAGGACGGACAATCTGGGTCCACTGCCTATGGTCGGTTCTCAGCATGGCAAACCATGGCCTCAATAAGCTTGTTCAGGTAACCCCAATACCCCATAGAGACTAATGTGTTATTTTCTACCTTGAATGCTACGGTATTAGTAGGCATGTTTCATTGTTTTCATGGTTGCGACTGGTTTAACTTTTTTGTGAATGCTGATGCAGTAGTGAAGCTTTTTCTGTCCAAATATTTTGTCACGAGCATCATTATGATCAGTTGTTTCATTTGAGATTTGATACATGCCATTGTCATGAATGTTGGTACACAATAAATTGGTAAAAAATGATGGTTGAATCCTATAATTATGAATGCTCATGCAGTAGAGACATTCATGGCTTCATGCTTGGATTTCTTAGATTGAATCACAATTTGAAGCTTAAGCCCTTTTTGTCTAATTAGCACGGTATCTTTTCCTTATTTTTTCAAAAGAAAAAGACCCCTAAATCTGGAATTTTGTAGGTGGTAGTGGAAGAAAACTTAATCTCTCTCATCACATGCTAGGTCATGATGTCATGTGATGATGAGAGAGACAGAGACAACGGGTATACGCCCGTTACTTGAAAGTTTTACTGGTGGTAGTGGTGAAACTTGGGATCTAGTGCAATGTTTTCGAGTTGAGATTTGGAATTGTTAATGGTGGGCTCGGCATTTAATTCAAGTTTATCCTAGCCAGTAGATATGAATGTTACATTATATTAGAATGGGAAGCGATGTTTGTGGTTGACTAGGTAAAACAAGGCACCCACACAACAGTAATGCATGTAAAGGAGAAAGACACAAAAATGCTATGCTGCTATCAATGTGCTAAATTGGAATCCGAAGCGCATGTGCTTAGAAAAGGAAAAAAGAAGGAACAAAGAGATTTTTCATGTGCATAATAAATATAGATGCTAATTTGTTAAAATGATTGGAGTACAAGTTTAGTCCTGAATCCTCAAAAGCTAGCAGGTACTAAGAACCCATTGCCATGCATGTAACACAGACATGTATTCTCTTTTTCTTTTTCTTTCTTCTGAACACATGTGCTTTGGGTTCTAATTTAGTGCATTGATATAGTCTTAGATGCCCTTTACCTGCTGGCTTTGAGTTTGAGGAAGTTGGAGATGTGGTCAAGCAACTATCAACGTTTTGGTTGCATAAGAAATGGAGCTTCTAGTAGGACATGGAAATTAATGAAAGATACAGAGAGGCAGAGATGGTTTTGACATTCCGAAAATGATCAGCTAGAAAAAATAATGAGGACAATGTATATTTGATTTTACAATTGAGGCTCATTTTATAGTTACTAGAAGAACCAGTAATGTTCTTGGTTGTTAAAGAACTAGAATTAAACCCCTCGTTATTTGATGAAAAGGGACGGAATCTATCTCACTGTGAAAATTGTTTGTCTTTAGTTTTATATGCTGCATGTAGGGAGTTTTGGTGGTAAGGGGAGGGAGCATAGGTGCTGAGTTGCAGTGATGCTCTTAGCTGTATTATTGTTGGAACATTATTCTAAATGAGAAACAAAATAATTTTGTTGATATAATATAACAAGAACCATTCATAAATGTTTGGTGAATTGTTGTTGGAACTTTGGAAAGTGGATGTGGCATTGTTGCAAGGAAAATAGGTGTTAACATGAATGAATAGGTTGCAGAATTTGCTAGAAATTATTTTGTGGTTTTTGTAGGTTTCTGTGGGATGCGTTTCAGAATTATGGCCCAACTGTATATCTAGTTAAGCCCTTGTTCATGGAGGACTTTAAACGATTTTCTTATGAAAATGTTAGAGGATCATTTAAGTAAAAGTGCTTTTATATTTCTTGTGAGCAAATAAACTGTTGGACTAAGAAAATGCCTCTTTTATTTGGGCTTATAGTTGAAATAGTCTCGTTCCTAGTTTGATAGATACATCACATGTGGAGAAACACTTCTCATGACCTTTTTTCATCTTGTTTTATAGATCAATACTTCAGAAAAGCTTTAAAGAAGCATGGAGGATCCAAAGGGATGTAATAAGTAGGACTTCTGCTAGTTGAAGTGTACTCTGAAGATTGGATAATAGGGAAGAAAGGCATATAGGCAGCTTGCAATGTTTTGATAGAGGCAGAGAATTAGGGCAGAAGCTATGCATAGAAAGCTGGGGAAATTTCTTGTGCTCAGGTTGGACAGAAAATTCATGTCTTCCATTTTCCATCAACAAGAGAAGGAAAAAGAAATTACAATGAAATCCCTATGTGTGAAAATATTGATCATGTGTGGGCAATGGATATTGATGGGGTGCTTTAATTATGAGGGTATTAATAGATTCAGAATTTGTTTGTCCATTTAAATAGGAATTGTAACCAGTGCGTGCCTCTTACATATTTTCTCATCAGAAAGGTCTTTGTTGAGAGATCCCACGTCGGGAATGTAAAGCCTTGCATAGTATTTATAAGAGGTCTCTCGTCCCATTGTCAATTGGTTTTTGGGTTGGATGCTTCGATTTCTTCGGTCTTTGCATCTTGGAGGATATCATGGAAGGTTCTGTTGTCAGAAGGAGTGTCACTTTCCCCTTCAATTTCAGCAATCTGGCTATTATATAGGTCTTAACTCTTAACAAGGGTAACCTGTACCAGTAAATGACTTACCTAGTAGTACCTCATAAATGTCACTGTCCCCTTCATTTATGAGATTCAGGCTTGTAACTTTAGGTACAGATCTGATTAGATATTAAAAATTAAAAGTGAGTCATATTTCATTCTCACCGGCTCTTGATCCTAATCAGACTTATTCTCCAAACATCAAATTCTCTGGGTGATTTTAGCATAAGTTGGCTTGTTGTTTTCATTCATATGGAATTCATCCATCAACTGGGTTTTGTTTTTGTTTTCTATTTGTATGGATGCATCTAGATTCAGTTTCCCTTCTTTTTCTTGATTTGATGTTTATTTTTGTTGGGACCATCCTGGATTTGATTCATTTTCTCATACATTCCCAAACTGATAGTTAACACCTACTGGCATAACGTGTCAGAGTTTTGTACTACTTTCTGTTCCTGCCACAGGAAACCATGCTTCTTAAACAATTGCATAAATCCCAAAGTTATTCTGAATTCTTACAACCAGATCTCAAACTACAAAATAAAGCAAAAGAATTGAACAAATTTTCACTATGAAAGAGCTCCATCAATTATTTGGGAACTCCAATGATATGCTGCTAATGATGTATTCTGTGTACAAATGATGCTTTCTGTGTACAAATGATGCAACGAAAAAAGAAAAAAAAAAGACCCCAAAATCAAATCCCTGCTCCTTTTAGTACTCCATCCACCGTGATCAGTCTCGCCTGCTTGCCAATGGAACCACCTCAGCCAGAGGAGTCGACAAAGGCGTCGGGATTGGAGATGTTCTGCAGACGGGACAAGTTGGGTGCAGCCTCAGCCATGGATCAACACACTTGAGGTGAAAGAGGTGTGCACAATCCGGAAGTAACCGGAGTATATCGGAGGCCTTGTAATCCGCTAGACATATGGAGCAGCAGGAGGCAGTGGAGTCTGTCTTTTGGAGCTTGGCCTCGGAATAGAGTAGCTTGGGGTAGCTTTTGATGGTCTTGTCATCAAGTCCTATGTCAACAACAAAGTTGTGCAGGTCAGGCTGCTCGCGGAGGGCGTTCCTTGGCGCTGGGGAAGGGTGCTGCTGCTGCTGCGATGGGGTTGTCCGGGTGCAGAAGTAGGAAGCCAAGGTGATGGTTGTGATGAGCAGGAGGATTCCAACTGATACACCAATGCCATAACCAAAGCCACCAATGTTGTTGGAGCCAAGGAAACCACTAGTGTCACTTGTGCTGTTCATCATCTCCTTTAGAAATAACAACCAAAACAAGAGGGATTGAGATGGAAGATGCTGCATATGATGTTGGGTTTGGTTTAGTCAGCCATTGGCACAATGACAGAGAATTGGTTATTTGGGGAATCCAAGTTTTAAGAAGTCAACGAGTACATGAGGTGGAGAGAGAGAAAGAGAAGGTGTTGTTGGAGTTTTAATTAAAGGGAAGATGCATTTGGACTTGAGTAAAGAGACAGGGAGAGAGGTGAATGCATTATGGTTTTTTCTTTGCGTAAGATTATGGATATCATTTGTTTCTGCAAGTTTTTTAAGGTCAACGTTTGCTGATAATCCTTTTGGTTTTGGGTTTAGGCTGTTTGTCTTTTATGAGTAACGTCTTGCTTTTTTTGCATCTCTGTATTTGTTATATAATTATCTCTCTATCAACTCACAACCAATTATCTCCATATCTATCTGTATATATTTGATAATTTCTCCTCTCTGGGCGTGCAACACACGTTCCATGCATTTTGCAAGGTTAGTTGGTGTTTACTGCTATTTTATAAAAAAAATGAGGTAAGCTAATATTATGTGCCCACAAATATTGATACAGCTATAGCTCTTGTTCTATCTCTGCCAAGAGAATGAATTGGAAGTTAGCACATGTTGATTGGTAAGAGCCTTATTCAAAACAATATTTGGGGTCATGTGGTTGGTCCTTTGTCAATGGATGCAACTGTTTTTTTTTTCTTTTTTAATGCATACAAGGTAAAAAAAGAAGGGAGAGATTCAATATTTAATTTTGGAGAACTTCCCTACAATAAGAATAAGGAGGTGTCATCACTAACATAAGAGAATAGAGGGTCGGAAAATTGCGATATGAGACCCTCCCTCCTCTAGTCCTCTCACATTGGTGATCCCACGTAACTATCCTTGTTACAGGAAATTTCTTCCTTTGATTTTGATATTGAGTGTTGTAATTAACTCCAATGGATTCATTTGTTAATTTATATAATAAATGCATGCATACATATAATTTAGTGCGGTTAACCATAAGTGTGGATACTTAAAAATTATATTGCGTATTAAACGCCAATACTTGCAGTTAACTAAAGAAAGGATTATATATATTAGAAAAACCTGTTAATCGATACAAACATGTTAATTTTTGAAGTTAGTTATTTAGTAATTCACTAAAATCATCAAATCGATTAAAGTAGATTGATCGAATTGGTTTGTTTAGACTAATTAAATTGTTCATTTTGTATTATAAACGTGTAACATTCAAATATATTTAACAGTGAGAAAATTTATACTTTAGTAACAGAAAAGCAAAAACGTATTAAAATTTGAAAATTTGAATGTAAATACAATTGCCCTTGTCCAATGGATACTCAACATGTAATCCTTAATCTTCTTTTATTAATGGCTTTTTTACTTAAATACCACATGAACTATAGAGAGTGTGCTCAAATACCACCCAAACTTTTTTTTTTGTTAATTTACCACCTGAACTTTCACATATTGGCCAATTTACCACCTACTGTTATTTTAGTTAAATTTTCTGTTTATTTTAAAGGTATTTTCGTCAATTTATATAATAAAAGCATTTTAAACATTAAAAAAAATCTAAGTAAACCCCTTAAAAAAAAGGTATTTCCATTTTCTAGTTTTTAGTTTTTAAGTTTTTTTTTATAATTATATTTTTAAAAAAGTTTTTAAAATAATATTATTTTTTTATTGTATTCAAGGGCAAAATGAAAAGTTTGGGAAATTTTTTGATGATTTAATAAAAAAAGGGATGTTAGGTGGCAAATTAGCACATATTGATAATTTCAGGTGGTAAATTGGCAAGAAAAAAAGTTTGGGTGATATAATAGTACACCCGCTATAGTTCATGTGGTATTTGAGTAAAAAAACCTTTATTAATTGGAAAAGTAATGATGTTTAAGGCCTTTTGGGCCGTAGTAAACTTTCTTTTACGTTGCTGGCCCAATTTCCTTCCCTCCAAATTCCCTGTTCCACGATCATCGCGCCAAGTCAACGTTCGATCACACTCAATTTCATCTCCGTGCGTAGCACCAGATCACACCTCCAACACCGCGTCCTTCCAAGCTTAACAACCAAGTCATCTTCTCTGTCTTTCCAAAACTCCAACCATGGCGGTCTTCGGCACATGGACGACGACCTTCCTCACGATAACGACGATGATGACGGTGTCGTTAATCGAAGGCGGCGACAACAACCGCGTGTACTCGCCGTGCGCGGACACGACGGTGCAGAGGTGGGACGGGTTCACCTTGGGAATCGCCTTCGCGTCAAACGAAACCTTCGTTCCAAACAAAGCAAACGCCACCGCGCAGTTGTCACCGTGCGATAGCAGACTCTCTCTCTCCACCCGCCAATCCCAGATCGCCGTTTTCCGGCCCAAGGTCGACGAGATCTCTCTCCTCTCCGTCAACTCCTCCTCCTTTAATCCGGTTCGTTCCTCTTTCGTTTTCAATTGTTATTTTCAAATTAGGGTTTCTTTTAGGGGTTTTTATTGATTATTAAGCATTCTAACCCCAACAGAAACTATGGGATTGAGTAGTGAAATATGAAAAACTAGCTAAAATTTGAGTCCTTTATAGACTTTTAGCCATTTTTCTAGAATTTTAGACAAATATATCCCTGGAGTAGTCAGTAGTGCTCGGGGCCTCGAGCAGTGAACGGGGCCTCGAGTTGTGTTCGGCCCCTTCGGTAGTGCCGGGGCCCTCAAGTTGTGCGCGAAGCCTCATCGATAAGTGTTTGATGCTTGTCGAGTAGTGCTCGAGCACTACACTAATGATGGGAGCTCGAGTACAACTCGAGAGTTATTTTCTAAAAAAAAGTGGCTAAATGTCTTTAATAGAAATAAAAAAAGGGCAGTTTTCGAAATTTTCCGATAAGGTGTGAACAATTTTTGGAAATTGGGTTATTTTGGTGTTGCATTACCAGGATTCTTATGGGTATATGGTTGCATTTGCTGGGCGTAAATATGCTGCGAGGTCCATTCCTGCTTTTGTTGGGAATAGTTCCTACACTGTCACTAGCTTTACCCTTGTAAGTAAATTCATTGCAATATGTATTCTTTTCCTCTCATTGTGGTTCTTGGTTTAGTGAAAAAAAAAATTCGTTGGAATTTTGTTTATGCAGGTGCTTGAGTTCAACAAGGGCAGGCTGCAAAACCTGTATTGGAAAAGGGATGGGTGCTCCAAGTGTTCAGGGAACTCCAACTTTGTTTGCCTCAACAGTCTGGACTGTGCAATCAAGACCAGCAGCTGCAAAAACCATGGAGGCTCTGTGGATTGCAGCCTTGGGATCCAATTGGCATTTTCTGGCACAGACAAACACCTTTCAGTGCTCAACTCATGGTATGAGGTGGCCAACCTTGGTCAGTACTCACTCTATGGTCTCTATTCAAATTTGAAGGACTCTCTCACTAGTCAGTTTAACAATATTTTCTAATGTAAACTGTTTCTGCCAGAATCTTGTAATTTTCTCAGTACCCACTAGGCACTAGGTTTCATAATCTATTTGTTTGTGTGTTTCCTGCACATATTGTTGTAAATTAATCACCTTTGAGGATCATATTGTGATTATAGGAAAGAGATATCAATTTCATTAGATTTGTGTTCTAATTTTGTTTGTGACACTCAAATTAGTAGTTGGTTGATTCAGACTCTATTTCTGCACTGCATAGTTTGCATTGACTTTTACTTCTTATTATTTAGGAGTTGAAGGGATTTTGAGAAATCCTTGGTACCTTAAACAATTCAAATGCCGAGTGTTCATTGTTCAGAGTTGCAGTAATTATGAGTGTTGGTTCTGCAGAAATTTTAGTAAGAACTGTTAATTCTCCAGAATTTGTGATGGTTTGGTTGGTTTGACAAAATTGGTGAGAATCACAATTGCCATGGTTATCTCACCTCTCATGCAGTATGGAAACTTCCCTTCCCACATCTTAAATTTCCAACAAAAATATAAAATATAAAAATCCCACATTTTACATATGAAATGTCAATTTTCTTAGGACATTAGAAACGATCGAAACCAGTCTTAGTCCTAACTCATTTTTCCAGTCACACTTCACCACTTACCACTTGAACTAAACTTAAGGGCTTATAAGAATATTTAATGTGACAGCTAGAATCATATTCTAATAAACTATTTATTTCAAGGGAAATATCGACTTTACACCGCCACAGAAATGCCATCTTAGATCAGAGTGTAGTCAATTGGGCCTCTCCAAATTGAAATAGTACAAATCAAAGTATAACAGGACAATGATGGTCCGGTAAGAGAGGGAGGAAGAGAAGGAAAGAGAAAGAAAAAGAGAGGGAGGGAGAGGTCTCCGGCTGTGGGAGGGGCTGCCGGCGGTGGCGGTGGTGGTGGAGGTGAAGTGGGTTTTTTTCTTTTAAAAAAAAATTATTTAAGTATTTTAATTTATATAAGGGTATGGTTGGAATTTTCAAAAGGGAGTTCAAAACATAAGTATCTAATTAACTCTGTAATATAAATATAAGTTTGTAAATACATACTCACATACAAAAAGTGTTATGAATCTATTTCATCTTTTGTTCTTCACTCTTGAATAATAAATAAATAGCTATAGGATTAAGAGCTAATACAACACAAGTATAGAAAAATAAGCAGAGGATTTGGATCCTTTCTTAAAAACACTCAAGATAATAAACTCAAAATTTCTAGAAGGCTAGCCAAGTTAATGAGGGAATTGTTAATGATCGAAAGTTTAGCTAAGCACTAGATTTTCATTTTGCTTCCCTCTCTTCTTTGTCATTATATGTTTGCATGAATTAATATTATATCAAACTGACTACACAAAAGTGAGTAAGAACATATATGTAATAAAGTATTATTATTATCATAATCGTTGCCTTGTTTAATTGAAGAACCATTTGAGACTTTTCAAAACTTCCAGTTGACTGCATAAATTAAATTCTCAACAATGTCTTCCTATAAAAGTAGCATATGAATAAAAGTATGTAAGCTTACAAAATCAAAATAAACTATAAAATTGCATAAAAGTATAAGAAAAGATAACAATAATTCATTATAGAGAGAAATTAATTGAAACATAAATCAAACATGATCAGGTCAGGCAAAGGGATTGAAAGTCAAATAACTAAAAGAAAACTAAATCAAACACGATAGAAGTACATGAAAATTCAAGGAGAGAAGGAGCTTTGGAAAGTTTTGCTAACATCATAGGGAAGCCCGACATCACTTCCACCATTGTTGCCTCCAAACAATCCAAGAGGTAGCTGCAAATCACTTCCTGTATGGCCTGTGATGTGGCAGATGCCCCATTCCATCATTATATCTAACAGGACCAACGCTATTGCCTCCAACATTCCATCCAGTATTGCCACCAGGAATGCCTCCATGCTGCCCCATCATAGTTCCAGTAGTAATGCCTCCATAATTTAGAGGCAGCCCTATATTATTTTCGTCACCCCTTACTCCCAAATTTCTATATGGCCACTCCATACCATTTTCATATTGGCTGCCATGCCCATAGGGCAGCCCAAAACAACTTCCAGCAAAGTTCTCAATTGGCATTCTCATGTAATTGGCAGCATTAAAAGTACTGCCAAAATATGTTTGTGGAGGTTGTTTCTCCATATCAGTCCTAACACTACTGCTAGGACCAATATTGTTGTTATGAACAATTGGATTGTGAAACCCTAAATCATGACTTCCACCATAGGGGTTCCCACCAGGCAGCTCCATCTCATTGACACCAAAAGAACTTCCAAAATATGTATATGATGGCAGCTCCCCCATTTCACTCCTATCATTATTGTTGGTACCATCAACAGTGTTCCCATTTTTCATGTACAAATAATTCATGTGTACAGGGTTATTCCAACCATCTGAAAGTGTGTTTCCTCCTATTTGGTTCATATTTTGATTTGCATCTCCACCCTCACGAGGAGGAGGCAAAGCACCATCCTCAAAATATTCTATCCTTCTCTTGATCTCGTTCATCCTTTCTTTCAAAAAGAAAATCAAACTAGTTAGTTCACTAGTTTCAAAGGCAAAAAACGGCTTACCTTTTTCAATTTGGTGCATCTTTTCTCTCATCTCCATTTCATGGTTCTTTTTCTGGTGCTTCCAGATTTTCTCATTCAATTTAGCTGTCCTCTCCTTCAGGTAAATCTCTTGGTTCATCATTTTCTTCTGCCGATCAGCTTCCGGTATGTCTTGGAACCTCCTGAGAATTTCTTCCACTGCTGGGCGGTCTGACCACATCGCTGGCTCGTTGTTATTTGGCGCATACACAATAACAAAACCATTCACATTACATAAAATGGTGAATTCTGACATTAGTTTCAACAAGCTTTCCCTCCTCTTTTTGAAGGTTCTTTTCCTAGCTTTATTATTCTCTACCCATGCAAGTTTGACCTTTCTCCTAGCCATGGTTGATGCTATTCTCTAGATGATATAGCTCTCTCTATATTTTCACTACTTCTCTACACTTAGAACTCTAATATATGTTGCTCTACACTCCAACCAGGCCAAGGTAGATATTGTGAATAGGATGGTAGATGAGACTCCAACAACCTTGTTTTAAAGGCAGATTTGGAAAGACACATAAATCAAAGGTGCACTGCCAATTTGGTCATTAAAATTGAAGTTAAAAATTCTATTTTCTTTGAAGATTTTAAGGTTGTGGTGTTAATAACAAAAATAATTTTTATAGAAATTAACATCAGCATAAGTAGTACGTAAGTGTATTTTTAAAATTGTCGATTAGATGAAATAAGTACAAGTCGATCGCGCTAAATGTCTATTTTTTATCTTGTCAAATAGAATAAATACGGCAGCGGTCAAAACTTACACTATCGAATAATGAATATAATACTTTTAATATGGCAATAAGGCATACTATAGATGGCCATATACTTGGATTAAGTGTAAGTGTGTAACTGTAGAAAATATTAATTAATTAGCCACAAAAAGAAAAAATGTAGTCTCACAAAAAAAAATAAAACATATAACTATAGATAGAAACTGATTAAAATATTTTAAATTTTCTTAATCCTCTTAGGTGGACTAGTTATTTACCTTTTGATTTATTACCATTTTAATTATCGCACCCAGATTCCCAATTAAATGTCATACTCATGCATATTCATGCCATGTATAGCATGATAACAAACCACCTAATAATTAATTGTTGTTTTCCTATTATGACATGTGCATGCTTAGCCAAATATGAGTTGTTAATTTAGGTGGACTAGCTATTACCTTTTGATTTATTACCATTGTAGTTATCTCACTCAGATTCTCAAATAATGTCATACTCAAATTCATGTCATGTATAGCATAGTAATAAACAAAAAATATTATGTATAACATATATATAATCACGTGGTGTTATTAATCCACATGTTATCATATGAGTGGCCGCAGACGAGTTTATACTTGTAGGGTCTTGTAAGGTATAATATTAATAACATCTATCCATATTCTAATACGTGAATTAGTTATACCACGTGACAATATATCAGTTATACAAAATAACTTCTCATAATAAACCACGTAATTGTTTTCCTATAATGACTTGTTCTTAGTCAATAGGAGTTAATTTACATATAGAGTGCTTATATTCTCACCCCTTATCTTATTTTCTCACCCACTTTATTTTTACACCCAATTAAATTTGAAAAAAATAATAATATAAAAACATTTTTTACACCCCTCATTATTCCTATAATATCCCTTGATATACCATCTCAAACACCCACTTAATAAACGCTCTTCCCACCCGGCCCCTTAAACTATTATCCAACTCTTTCAATTGAATTTAAAGATTGCTTGGGATCTTTCATGGTTATATCCAAGGTAGTAGCTCTCCCGTGATAAGAAAGTGATTTTAGGGGTTGAATATCCAAGGTAGTTCGTTGCTTTCCCCGAACATATAAAACAGCACTATCGGTCCATTTTTTACACAAGAGGTTGAAAAGTCTTGCATGAATTCCTTTATTTACTTTGTTTTTGGGGTTTTTATTAGGGGTGGGTGTCGGGCGGGAGCCCAAACCATCTCCGACTAAATGGCTCGGGTCTTAGTCGAAGACGGTCGAAATACGAGTTGGCCAAGAAGGAGAAGAGTGAGGAGATTAAAGAGAGAAGATGCCATGAAGAAAGAGAAGAGAAGATTCCATGAAGAAAGAGGAGAGAATATGTCGAGAAGGAGAAGGTGGCTTGCTTGAGAAGATGGTGGAGGTGGTTCTTGTGTTGCAATGGTGGACGGTGACGAAAATGAAGGTGGTTGGTGGTGGAAATGGAGGTGGTTGAAGACTTGCAGTGCCTGAGAAGATGGTGGCTGGAAGCTTGGCGGGCGGGTTTGCTTCGATGGTCGGTGGAAGGGGGAGAGCCGACATCGGCCAGCTAGTGATCAGATGGGTCAGATTGTAGCTTAGTGGGTTGGTGGAGGCGGGCGGACCGGGTTCAGACGAGTTGATGCCTAGTCTTAGTTTTTATATGCTATTTTAAGCACCAATCAGAATAATAGCATTTTTGAATTAAATCGTTTGAAGTGAAAACCAAACTAAATCGACTATTTTAGTTTCCCTCTTTCACTACTTAATAAAAATTCGAGCTTTTTTTTTTGTGTCAAAGTCCTACCTTGAAAATTTTAGTTCGTAGCTCTAGCATTATAATTGTTTATTCCCTTGATGCATTGCAAATTATACCTAATGATATCTCAAGTAATGTCTTGATGCTTTTAAAGTCATATCTTATAGTTTTTCAAGTCATGCCTTATGGAATCTCAAGTGGTTCCTTAGGAAATCACAAGTTGTTCCTTTATAATTTTAGTTCGTAGTTCAAGCTATTTCATATGTTTATACCCTTGATGCATTTCATATTATATCATGACATCCCAAATCCTGTTTTTACGCTTCCAAAATCAAACCCTAGGGTTTCTCAAGTCATGCGTTAAGGTATCTCCAATCGTTCTATAGGGCATCTCAGTCGTTCCTTGAGAATTTCAATTTGTATCTCGAGGCATCCTTGATGCATTTTAAATTGTACATAGTGACATTTCATGTCATGTTTTTACGCTTCCAAGTCATACTCTAGAATTTTTCAAGTCGTTCCTTAGGACATCCAAAGTATTTCCTTGATTATTTTTCAGTTTGCAACTCGAGGAATTATAAATATTTATACACTTGATGCATTTCATATTGTATTTAGAGACATCACAAGTTATGTTTTGATGCATCCAAAGTCATACCCTAGCGTTTCTCAAGTCTTATCTTAGGGCATCACAAGTCGTTCCTTGAGAATTTTAATTCGTAGCTAGAGGCATTTTAATTGTTTATACCTTAGATGTATTCCAAATTGTACCAAGTAATATCAAAATTCATGTCTTAAGGATTCCAAAGTCATACCCTAGAGTTTTTTAAGTCGTGCTTTATGGCATCTCAAGTCGTTCCTAAGGGCATCACAAGTCGTTTCTTGAAAATTTCAGTTTATAGCTAGAGACATTTTTAATTTAAAATATCATAAATACATTCCAAATTATATCAAGTCATATCAAAACTCATGTCTTGAGGCTTCTAAAGTCATATCCTACAGTTTCTCAAATCGTCCCTTAACTTTGGGCATCCCAAGTTATATGTACCTTGAGAATTTAAGTTCGTAGCTCTTGCATTATAATTGTTTAAATCATTGATGCATTTCAAATTGTACCTAGTGATATCTTAAGTCATGTCTTAACGCCTTCAAAGTTATACTTTATAATTTCTCAAGTCATGTCTTAGGGAATCGCAAGTTGTTCATTTAGAATTTTAGTTCGTAGTTAGAGACATTTTAAATTTTTATATTCTTGATATATTTAATATTGCACCTAGTGACATCACACATCACAAGGCATGTTTTGACACTTCCAAAGTCAAACTCTAGCATTTCTCAAGTCGTGTCTTAAGGCATCTCAAATCGTTATTTAGGACATTCCAAGTCATTCCTTGAAAATTTCAGTTCGTAGCTCGAGGCATCCTTGATGTATTTCAAATTGTATCTTGTGACATTTCATATCATGTTTTGACGCTTCCAAATCATACCTTATAATTTTTCAAGTCGTGTCTTATGGCATCTTAAGTCGTTCCTTAGGGCATCCAAAGTCGTTTCTTGAGAATTTCAGTTCATAATTCAAGTAATTTTAAATATTTATACCCTTTATGCATTTCATATTGTACCTAGTGACATCACAAGTCATGTTTTGACGCTTTCAAAGTCATACCTTAGCGTTTCTCAAGTCGTGTCTTAAGGCATCACAAGTCGTTCCTTGAGAATTTCAGTTCATAAGTAGAGGCATTTTAAATGTTTATGCTTTTTATGCATTTTAAATTGTATCTAGTGACATCTCAAGTCATGTTTTGACGCTTCCTATGTCATTTCCTAGAGTTTCTTAAGTCGTGGTTTAAGGCATCTCAAATCGTAGCTTAGTGCATCCTAAGTCGTACTATGAGAATTTAAGTTCATAGCTCAAGACACTTAAATTGTTTATACCATTGATGCATTTGAAATTGTACCTAATAACATCTCAATTTTTTAACGCTTCCAAAGTCATACTCTAGAGTTTTTCAAGTCATGTCTAATGGTATCTCAAGTCATTACTTAGGACATCCCAAGTCATTAATTGAGAATTTCAATTCGTAACTTTTGCGGGAATTGAAAGAAATTGGAAAGAATCCAAGATATGTTGAGACTTTTTGGCCAAGTGAGCAACAAAGGCTTTGGCCCAAAATCATTTTCAACTCAACAAGGATTGGATATTTGTTTAGCAAAGACATATATGTTATATAATCTAGCTCATTGGCAATTATTCTTTTACGAATGAGTAATTTCAGCCATACACGTGGCCAAATCCTAGTATGCCTCAGAAATCGTAAGGTCTAATATTTAAATAGTCCACTATAAATAGAAATTCACAGGCATTCTCTCTCCAACAATTAAACAAATCAGACAACTCTTGCAATTAAGATTTCTCAAAGTCTCTCAAGAAAACAATTTTTCCTGGTCTTTCGGTATTTTTTTTTTCCAAAGTTTTTATATTTATTTTCTTCCAATCTTCTTTGTTGCTTTGCTAAGATTGAACTTTTTATTTGTATTGATTACTTATTGTTTTTGTTATTTTCTTAGTTTTCAATATGCTATTATTGCTGTATTTTTGTTGTTGTTCTTATTATTAAAGTATTTTACTTTCATATATAAGAAAAGAACCTAGACATGTAAGTTGTTCGTTTGCTTGTCACACAATTGTTTATTGGAAGTTAGATTTGTTTTTGGCGCGTTAATATTTTATTATTTCTTTTCATCAATCATTTTTCTACTCTGGCTATTTTAAGCTCAATAAATGAAACGCTTGCAATCACACCAACAATACGAAAACCTGGCCTTGATTCATAGCCTTTCAACTTTTGGCCATGACATTTTTATAGGGAATAATCTCATTCCCGGATAGTCTTTGTAAAAAAATTAGTCAAATCGAAAATCCTTTAAACGTACATTTGACTATCAACATGATAATTTCAATGTTTTTCAAAAAGGCTATATATTCTATTTATTTTATCGTAGTTACATGATCACTAAATGGTTTTGAATAGGTTGATTTTTGTAAACATAGTCATTTAACGAGGACATAAAAAACATACTGTTAGAATTGTAGAATCACGTTGTGGTGTGGACCCAACAGTGGTTAGTGCCTTATTAGTTTAGTTGTACAACCTATTAGATATAAGCCCTAAGGCCAATCATTGGGTTGCGCACATATGATGTACCATGTACATGTTTTTATCAATTAAGAGAAACTTGTCCTTTATGTCATATCCTCCATATGCATAGTATATCTATATATATAATATGTACATACATAAAAAAGGTATATGGTTTTAAGTTAGGACTATGAGACTTATATCTCTTAGTACTTAAACTCTAAAACATTCATGGTCGTAGGATTGATATTTAGACAATATCAATCTGGTAAAACCAACATGATATATCTCTGCTTAAGGTCTAGATAATCAGTCTCAGATTATCGATATAAACACACTAGGAGAAGATCATGGATGTCGTCTCATGGTACACTAAACATGGCTGCAGTATATATATCGATAAGAAGTATTACTCACCCGTTAACAAGAATTCAAAAAATTCTTGATAATTAAATGGTCCTTAGAATTAGGATACAACAATTGTCCTATGCGTTCGGTTCTTATATTTGATTGTTCTATAGTTAGGCTCTAGCCACAAGTTTAGCTAAGGATTGATTGGATATAGTCATTGACGTGTGGGGCAGGTACGTGTGTAATAAAGGATTTGTCACATCTGGTAATAGGGGAGATGTTTTAACCGATGTTTAACCAAAACACTAGAGAGTTAAACTAGCACATTCTTCTCTTGTGAGTCCATCTCCACATCTCCTCCTAGCGTGGATGAATAAGAGATATTATATTTGTGTGATTGAAGAAACCAATAGCTAACATACAAAGCTTGGATTTATTCCTCAATTGGCTTCGAGGCACGCAAGCAAGGAATCATCCATTATAAGTTTTGTTAATAGTTTGCATCAAATATCAATCCGAAGAATGATCATATTTAAATTTTAAATTTCGTTGTGTTTATATGATCATTATCTAATAGAGTGATGATTCCTCAACAAGACAATAGTGTAATTAAAATGACAAGATATTATTTCATTATAGATGAGAAATTGATACATAATTCAAACATAATGAGACAAAAAGGAAAAATAACCAAATGACGACCACAACAAACAACACTAGAGAAGTATATGTTGCAGCTTTTGTTTCTTATTCGTTTTTTTATTATTTCTAATGATCAATTGCATTGTATTGTAACAAAGAAATAGGCGATTTTGACAAGTTTTGCCAACATCATAAGGAAGCCTAACATCGATCACTTCAAGCCTTGCTACCTCCAAAAAGCCCTTAAGGCATTCCCAAATCACTTCCTGAACTGTCGTCGTCATCGCCACTAGTGTTACCAAGATGAGGCGGATGCCCTAGTACATTATGACCATAATGAGGCGAAAACATCCCATAATTCACATGAGGCAACTCTATATGATCACTTCCACCACTAAAATTTCCATACATCAGCCCTATATGATTAGTTCCCGAATATGCATGTAGAGGGACCCTCATATCACTCATAGCAGTGCTGCTACCACCACCAACATAAGCAATATTTTTCTCAATCTGCTTCCCTTTTTCTCTGCTGAAATAATCTATCAAAAACTCTCCTCCCTCCCGAGGAGGAGAGAAAGCATTACCTGGCAAGTTAAGATCTAGATTTTTCTCAAAATACTTCACCCGTTTTTGAATCTCTTTCAGTTTCTCCTCCAATAACCAAACGAAACCAATTAGTTCCTCAATCTTAAACTCATGAAGTGGCTTACCTTGCTCAATTTGGTCCATGATGATGTTGTCATTCATCTCCATTTCTTTGTTCTTTCTTTGAGTCTTCCTCAATTGCTCTTGCATTTTTTCTTCCCTTTCCTCCAGGTAAGTCTCTTGGCTTACCATCTTTTTGCATCGCTGGTTTTCCGGTACACTCAGGAACCTTGTGACCAGTTCTTCCACCAACGGATGAGCAGGCCACACTGCCAACTCGTCGTTGCATGGGTCAGAGACAATGACAAAGGCACTTACACCGCATAAGATGCTCAACTCACTCACTTTCTTCAACAACCCTCCCCTCCTCTTTTTGAAGCTGGATTTTCTAGCACTGTCACTCCCTATCCATTCAAGTTTGACCTTCTTCCTAGTCATGCTTGATGTTATATTCTCTCTAGACTTCAACTTTACTGCTCTAAAACTGCACCAATCTCAGGGGTATATGTATCAAGGTAACATGGAAAAGACTTTTAAAATTGTTGTGCATTAAAGTTAATAAATCTATGTTTAAAGATTTTGGGATTCTGATACATTGTTAGGGTTTAATTTGGTACCTGGCTAAAGTAGGGAAAATCATTATTATTAAATTCTAGGTATTGAAAGTATACATGCACAATTTCGAATCCAATTGTATTTCTCATGATTCAATTATGTATTCAGGATAACAACGGAGTGAGACGCACTAGAAATTCTTTCTAGTTCGATTCCCATTTTGATTTTCAAACACCATCTTTTTCCCGCACAATTTGGTATTATATATTATTTTCCGCCTTGTCAACTTTTTCTATAAAAAGAACTCCTTTTAAAATGATTATGAAAAAATACTTCAATTACATTATATATATAAACAGCTAAAAAAATTTCGATTTGAATATTTTTTATAGAGATTATCTTTGAATAATATCCTAAAATATAAACGGTTTTGATTATTGACTCAGTGTTTTGGAGTTTGTAGAGTCAGGGTTTTACTATTTGGGTTTCTTTTATTTTTTTTCCTCTTTAAAATTATTTGCGATGAATTGTGCTACGCATCTC
Source organism: Dryas drummondii (assembly GCA_003254865.1). NCBI lineage: Eukaryota > Viridiplantae > Streptophyta > Magnoliopsida > Rosales > Rosaceae > Dryas > Dryas drummondii. Next base: position 1,638,664 of record QANW01007568.1, on the reverse strand, counting down.
ATATAATAATTTGTTGTAAGACCCAATATTTTTTACAAAACTAAATTTCGCGCTTCCAAAAAATTGCTTTTGCACGCTGCCTTTATTTTAATTTTAATTTCCCAACCCAAAAAAATTAAAATTGTTTGCAACGCATATCAAATAACAATTCGTCGCAAACCGTGGCGCCATAAAGTGGGACGACTGTGTGAGGAAAATCAATTTTCGTTGCAAGGTTTCAACAGCTCGTTCCTCGCAAATGGCTTTGTAGTCGTCGCATCATTTTTTTTTACGGGTGCAACAAATTACGTCAAAATTTGTCACAAAGTCCAAAATGTGAAGTCGTCACAGTAGCCTTATTTTCTTGTAGTGTATATATATGTTTCATTTTGTGCACGTCGACATACTAATATTTTCACATAAGAAGTGGCCTCGATATATATACAACTATGAAACATTCATACAATAGTTTATTATAACAAGAGATAATTAGGCTTAAGTTGTTTAGAAAAACAATTTTTGGATGGAGACCGGGAGTGTTTTAAAATTTATAAGAAAATCATTTTAATTCATAATAAAGTCATTTTAATTGATAAGAAAATCTTTTCAATTCATAATAAAGTTCTTCCTCGATTTGAAGAGTATTTCCCCTTATTTGAAGGGTATTTCCCCTTTTAAAATGTAGAGTGAGTTTTGTAGAAGCTGTATATTAGGTTTTAACTTCGAGATTTTGGGCGAAGCCCAAAATCTTGGAGTTAAAAGCTAACATAAAGCCGTTAAAGAAGAAAAATAAAATGACTTAATTAAAAATTCTAAATCACTACCGGTCTTAGTCAAAGAAAGGCTCATAAAATAGACTGGACTCTAAGTCTCCCTTATAACAATGTTGTATCATAAAATTAAGGGTAAATTACAATTTAATACCTCAACTTTACCTCGGATTCAATTTAGTACCTCAAGTTCAAAAAGTTGCAATTTCATGCCTTGACTTTCATTTTATTTCAAGTTAGTACCTCCGTTAGATTTTCTGTTAGTGAGCCATTATCTTTGATGATGTGGCAGGGATATATTTGTCTTTTCACCCTAATTTTGTCTACTTGAACTCTGATTACCCCCTAAGCTGCCACATGTAAAAAAAAAAAATTTAATATTTCAAAANAAGTTTTAAAAGTACTTTTAAATAGTTAAAAACGTTTTTGTTTGTATTTAGCCAAAAAAAAAAATTTGGGTTATAGCACTTCCAAGTACATTCAAGAAGCACTTGGATTTTTTTCAAAAACATTTATATATTTCTAACAAAAGTGCTTATAGTAAAAGTACTATTAAGTAAAAGAGTTTCTTGTAGAAGCACTTAATTCCAAATCACTAATCTAAAACCAAAGTACAATTGTCTTCTCCACTTTCAGCCAGACCCACCTCTCTCCTCTCATTTTCTCTTTATCTTTGCCTCTCCTCCCTCCCTCTCCAAAAATCCATGTCTCTCCTCCATCCTCCCTCCCTCCCTTAACCTACGCACCCCTCATCCCCCTCTCTCTCACTTTTAATGTCAAGATCCATATATATCTTATAGTTTCCCAATTTATTGATGACAATAGCCCCTGTAATTTGGAAGATCAAATGAAGGAGAAAGCGTAGCGATGAAGGGTAAATATGTAAATGCTCAGACGGTGGAGGGCTTTCAATACCGATTCGGAGTTGTTTTCATTGGCGGTGAAGAGCGAGTCGAAGAACTCTTCGAGGAAGATGATCAGGGGAAGCTTGAGAGGGAAGTCGCGCTTGAAGATTGAGGAGAGGGCTTGGTTGACGATGAGGATTGGGTGCGCAGAGAAGGCTAGTGGTGATGGATGGGGGAGAGAGGTGAAAAAGATGGTAGTTTGGGTGGGGTTGCTCGGGTGGGGAGGGTGGCCGACAAGGGGAGGCGGAGGGAGGTGGATGGTTTTGGGGTGAGGGAGAAAGGAAGGAGAGAAGGGAGGAAGGCAGCTTGGGTTTTTTTTTTTCTGTTTGTTTTTTTTTTAATTCAATTTTTTATATTTTAATTAATTTTTAAATATGTTATTCTTTTTTTATTATTATTCTGCCACATGTAAATTATTAAAAATCAAGTCAACACTTAGTGATTGGGTCCGCATGCGTCACATCAGCGCCACGTAGGTGGATAACGGACTTCCTAACGGTAGTAGTAACGGAAGTACCAAGTTGAAACAAAATGAAAGTTGAGGCATGAAATTACAACTTTTTGAACTTAAGGTGCTAAATTAAAATCCGAGATAAAGTTAAGGTATTAAATTGTAATTTATCCTAAAATTAAAATATCAAGGTTAATTAGTATCTACATTAGAATTATATATTTATTTAGGGTTACAGTTTTTACACTCTAATTTTCTCCAAATACACTCCTTTCTTTATTTCAATGCCTTGAAATTTGAGTAAATTAAAGCATAAAATTTGAGAGGAATGCGAATATACAAAATTAGTAGTAATCTCCATCCTCATCTCATCCCCATTTGTTCCTCTAAACTCGTTTAATTAAGGGTACGCCTCATTGCACCAGATTTCGCTGGAAAAATTATGATACTTAATACAAAACAGTCGATCAAACAAATTTTTGTTCTTTATTATTATTATTATTAGTATTATTATTGCTAACATAGTTGTGTGTACCTATATATATGTAAAAAGACCATCAAATAAACTAAAGTGATTTAAGATGAGATATGATAAATGATCGCAATCATTCATATATATATATTTGTAATCATAATTATGATAAAATATATTTTGTCAGATTTATGGTTTTTTTGTTCCCCTGGTGTTGCCGTCACCGGATTTCCTTCCCCGTTGTGGCGGTTCCCCTTTAGGCTTTAACAGTACCATTGTTGTCTTAGGGCTAGGGCTGGTTTGTATTTTTCTTTTGGACTTTTAATCTTTTGTAAGGGGCTTTATCTATATAATCTCATTTACGACAAAAAAAATAAAGACATTTTTTAAAGGTTAAATTTGGTGTATTTACAAATGTAATTGAGTGTCAGAGCAAACATTTTTTTATTTTTTTATTTTTTGAGAAAAATAGCCCGGCTGGACAAATTAATTCATAATTTTATTTACTTTTGCCAAGTTGTTACATCATATTGCAAAGCTGGGGAAAGCCAATCCAGACATTCCTCCAACCATACACAAATCTAATCACAATTTAAACAAAATTTGGCTAATTAGTGAGCGACATTATAACATTTACGAGGAATATAACAAAGAGAAAAAGACTCAAAATTGAGCATTTAGGATCTCACTTCCTCCACCAACTCACCATTCTTGCTAAAACTTTCACCTTGTTTAAAGCCTCACGTACCACTTCTTGAGCATCAGTCTCGACGCGGAGTCGCCGGAAGCCCGCCTCCCAAGCCATTCGAAGCCCATGGATAAGAGCCATGAGTTCGGAGGCAGTAGAGAATCTAAACAACCAGAAACTGGACACGCCAAGGCTGCCATAAACTCGCCCAAATTGAATGGTTACGTACTACTGCTCCAATATCATTACCATGCATGCGTTTAACCATGGAACAAGCTCCATCAATATTCAATTTATAATACTCTAAATCTGGGGGAAGCCAAAATGAATTTGAGGGAGCCATTTTCAAAGCAAACTTTAACAATTTTCAAATTCGACCATTAGTGTTTAGAGAAAAGTTTTGGTTGTCAGTAAAGTCACTTAATTAGAAATCCAAACATTTTTCTCCAATTACAACAAGATATGAAAACCCAAATAAAAGCCCAAACTCAGGCATTACCGACAAGCCACGTAAGAGCCCAAACATCCCTTCCAAGACCCACAATCCGCATAAATGGGAAGAAGCCCAAATAAATGCTTAACCCTTTGAACCTCAACTAAAGAAACAAACAAGAGAACCAGCTCCCACATTCTTAGCTAACTTAGGACTTGTTTTACAGTGTTTTTAGAAGTTTTAAAAGTACTTTTAAATAGTTAAAAACGTTTTTGTTTGTATTTAGCCAAAAAAAAAAATTTGGGTTATAGCACTTCCAAGTACATTCAAGAAGCACTTGGATTTTTTTCAAAAACATTTATATATTTCTAACAAAAGTGCTTATAGTAAAAGTACTATTAAGTAAAAGAGTTTCTTGTAGAAGCACTTAATTCCAAATCACTAATCTAAAACCAAAGTACAATTGTCTTCTCCACTTTCAACCATTCTTTGTCGCAACTTATTGTATTACGTAGTTTTTTTTTTTTTTTTTGGTTAAAATAGAAGCGTCTTTTTTATTTTTATCTTAATTAAATGAGGAGGAATCAAACTTAAAACCTATTCCTACGTTGGAGAGAAAATATCTAGTTAGTAAAAAACTAAAAATCATTCTTTTGTTCCTTTCACTCTTTGGGCTGCATTCCCAATTCCAAGCTAACCAGTCTAACTCCAAAAGTACGCCAAAATAGTAATACAATCATTGGGGCCCCAAGTTTTTGAGTCACGCTGATCTCACTAATGGTAAATCACATGCATGCATCTTAATCTAGTTTAATTAAGCTCCCTAAATCTCATAGTAATCCTCAAGTCTGAGAACAAGAGCAAGGAAATTAAAACAAAAACGAAAAGAGCAAATTAAAGACACCAAAAACAAAACTTATAATTAACATACTTCCAATTATTCACCTAATTAATATTATGGAGACTTAGAGTTTAGTTTATTTTATAAGTCTTTCTTAGATTAAAACTGGTAGTAATTTAAGATTTTTAATTAAATTTTTTTATTTTATTTTCTTTAACTATTTTATGTTAGATTTTAACTCCAAGATTTTAGGCTCCGCCCAAAATCTTAGAGTTAAAACCTAACATTCAACCTCTATAAAGCCCACTCTACATCATAGAAGGAGAAATATGTACCCTTCAATAAATTAAAATGACTTCTCAAAATTTTAGAATTAAAACCTAACATGCAGCCTCTATAAAACCCACTCTACACCATAGGAGTAGAAATACTCTTCAAATTGAGGAAGAAATTTATTATGAATTTAAAAAAATTTCTTATAAATTAAAATGACTTTATTATGCAATTAAAAGAATTTTTTTAATAATTATTATAAATTAAAAGAATTTTTTTATAAATTTTAAAACACCTCCGGTCTCCATCTAAAAATTATTTTTCTAAAGAACTTAAATCTAATTATCTCTTAATATTATCACTAAACACAATATATAACAATAACATTATGGTTATAATAATCAATAAAAAAATCAGTATCAACTCGATCCACTTGCAATTAAGTTGGTCCTCCATCACCAAAGAGAATCTCAACCCTCTAATTATTTAAAGTTGTAGAAGATTCTTGGAGAGATTTTTACCTTAAATTAACCATGATCATGCATAAGATCTAATCACCACTACACGGGAAAGACAAAGATTAAGAAACGTTAATCCACTTGCTTAGTGGCAAACCCATTTCGTCCACGCACCTTAGCTATAAAGACTTTTTGAGCAATTATTATTTAGCAAAAAGCATCCTTTTTTTTTGCCAATTAGTTTGTTCCCTTGGCGGCTTGGCCCTATCGTAAGTGATCTAAACTCCATAGTGAATGAATTTTCTTATTTTCTCACCAAAAAAATGAATTTGCTTACTAATTCCATGTAAACAAGAAATTGCAAATTATTTGTCACTTTAGTATAATTATGATTTTATTTTCTTTAATTTCTAAGTAAGAATATGAACTATGCCATTCAACTATTTATATTCATGACATTGCATATTGATTCTATTGTTTCTTATCTATAAATCAATATCTTTCACTTAGAAGTACCAGAAATCGACTATTCCCTAGCTCTAGCGCGGGAGTGCAAATGCGCTTAGTGTTATAATAGTAAATATTCAAGTATAGACCAAATAAAAAAAAGTAACTTAATTACTTTCTTTTTTTTTTCTTTTTTGGGTGCTGAAAGTCTCCTCTTAATTTATTGAAACTAATTAAAGATTTCACGCGTGTACAAACAAATATATATAAACCAATACAAGCAATATATATGTTTTACGTGTCCACTTGAGCGGTTGAGCCCCAATGCAATTAGAAAGCAACCTTTAGACGTGCACAAGAAATAAAGCTCTCTCTCTCTCTCTCTCTCTCTCTCTCTCTCTCTCTCTCTCTCTCTCTCTCTCTCTCTCTCTCTCTCTCACATATCTAAATGAGGCCATGCCATTGCTGGTGGGTGTTTGCGAGGAGTTAAAGAAATTAAGCTCAAAAGAAAAGCTCCTGATGATGTGGATTGCAAATCCAACAGGCACACACAACACACACAACAAAAAAACCACTACATGCCACCTTTTGTACGTACGTACTTGTCATTGCAGGAGACTTCCACTTGGACGGCTCTCAGTGCGCCAGCAGGCGCCATTGGGGTGGTGCTGCATAATGGACACCTGCACACGTCACACCCCACAAAGGGATCTCAGTGGTGGAGGCTTTTCCCATTCAACATCAACAGTGAGAGAGAGAGAGAGAGAGAGAGATCTTTGCTAGCTGCTTTGAGAAACTTAATTGTGATAAAAAGTGTATATGGTCATGGCAGGAATGGACGTACTATATGTAATGTGCATGTGTTTGCCTGTTTGCTTAACATTAATAAAGTTGAAGTTCCAATTATTTGGGTACGCAGCAGACTATATTCTTCTTCGAAAGTAACCTGTAACCCTTTATAAGAAAGTAATCCTAAAATGGAGAATATTGTTGCTATTGAAATGAGATATCACCATGTATATATATTTTCTTTGTTGATATTGTGTTTACTTTCAAAACAGCATACGTGATATTATATTTAGGGTTAAATACATTTTATACCCTTTAAAATTGAGCTATTTTATAATTTTTAAAAATTTACAATGTACGTTCTAATATTAAATCTATTTTTACGTACAAACTAGCTATTAGTTTAGTAGCATTTCTCTTTCTAATGTTAGAAGATGTTTTAAGTTAGAATCTCCCCTTCCCTCAAATAAAAAAAAGTTAGATCTATATTTTAATTTTTATGTTTTGTTAATTTGATCATGTTTTTCTGCTCTTTTGAGACATTATTTACTTATGTAGAAGTTATAGAACCTAAGTTTTCTTACGTGGCAAATAACAAGGAATCTTTCTTGATTTTGTTTGGGCATGTGTCATGTGAGAGAGATGGTAGGCGTAAATGATTTATGCAAGAAAAAGATATTTGATTTTACCAAAATACCCTTAACAAAAATTAGAGTAGACGACTTGTCACATGCCACGTAAGAAAATGCATAGCTTTTGCAACTACTAAGCAAGTAAATAACGCTTCAAATTATAATCGAACTAATAAAGTGTATAATTAAAAGACGAATCTAATTTTGAGATGTATATTGTAAAAAGAAAAAAGAATCAAACTTATGGGACCTAAAGTATAATTAACCTTAATAACTTTTAATTAAGAGCAAATTATAATTTAGTACCTCAATTATATACTGATTTTTAAAAATTTGACAAAAAGTACCTTAACTTTCATTATGTGTCAAAATAGTACTTCCATTAGTTTTTCTGTCAAATAAACCGTTATATGCTGACGTGGCAAGGGTATTTTCGTCTTTTTACCCATATTTAAAATATAATAATATTTTTTAAAAACTTTTAAATAAAAAAATTCTTAAAAAATTAAAACTTTTAAAATAAACATTAAAAAAAATTAAAACTTTTTNCCCCCACCTTCCCCCCTACCCAACCTCTCCCCAACACCCTTTATATAGCCCATCCTGACACACCCCAACCCTAACCCAACCCCTCGACCCTCCCTGCCCCCCAAAATTTTTTAAAAATTTTAGAAAGTTTTAATTTTTTTAATTTAAAAGTTTTTAAAAATATTATTATATTTTAAATGTGGGTAAAAAGACAAAAATACTCCTGTCACGTCAGCATATAACAGTTTATTTGACATAAAAACTAACGGAGGTACTATTTTAACACAAAATAAAAATTAAGATATTTTTTTATTAAATTTTTAAAATTGAGATACTAAATTAAAAATTAATGTATAATAATTATCCTAATTAGTATGTAGACCTTTGAAAGCTTGAATTAATTTGTTGCTTCCTGTCTTACTTACCTGCCATCCATTGTCAGTTTGTCACCGTTGAACAAAAATACGGTGCATTCTAGAAAGTAGAAACCAAAAAAATGATTAACTTTGATGTCCAGTCCAAGGCACAAAGCTTCTCGGTATTCCAGGTTGGAAAGACTAGCAAGGACAATGGACTTTGTCTCATCTCTCAAATCATGGGTTTAATCCAGATCTTGACCTACCCAGCCCACACGGGACAAAAGTGAAAAGTAAAGCAAAAGGTTAAGGAAAGAAAGCAACATGAATGATGTGGACCTATTTAGAACATTAATCATGGCCACCAGGGATCAGTCTGTCACTCTTACACTTAAATAAAGCCCTTTCCCTAGGCCTACCCACCAAGAACGGGTATAAGTCTGGACTCTGGACCAAGGGTTTTCATTAATCAAATACCAGTATTTTAATTTATCTTTTTACTTTTATTACAAGAATTCGATTTTATCAAATTTTCTAAAGTAAAAAAAAAAAAAAAAAGGGGAGTCTTCATTACTTTTTTAGTTTCCATATTTCTTGCTTTTCACTGAACATTAGGGGCACATGTGTGTTTTAATATTAAATATAAACCCCACAATTTTAAGTACAGTGTAATATGAGGGGAAAAGGAAAAAACTAGCAAGTGGAATCATTTTTTGTTCTTTTATTGTTATGGAAATTTGTTATTGTCATTTCTTTGACCTCTCAAATTGTAATGATATAGTCTTTAATTTATTCACCAAGAACTCCGTAAGTGTAATAAATTTGTAATTTTTTTTTTTGGACCAAGAAAACAAATTTGTAATTTTAGCTCAAAAGGCGTCGTGCAATTTAGGCACATATCCCACTTATTTGATGTGAACCAATTATATTTTATTCACAATCCTTAAAAGTTATTTTTGTACCTTGAGTATTAGTCCCATATCGAATGAGCTAAGCCTCTAATAAAGTCATAAATAACTATTGATTTTCCCTGTTAAATAATCTAATGGCATGTTTATTAATCCGTAATTGGATTGATAAGAAATTAGATTGAGAAATAATTGGATTGAGGAGGAGTCAAAATCCGGATTCCCATTGAAGCTGTTTACTAAATTATTTGGAATCAGAGTAGGAATGGTACCAATTCCATATAAGTTGTTTACTAATTCACCGGAATTGGAATTGAAACCAATTTGATTACTAAAATGCCCTTGTTTTAAATAAATTATTTTATATGCTAGTGAATGGGCAAACTTGGAATTATAGAAATAATGTGAGGGTATCATAGGAAAAAAAGTTAGACTCATGATGTGTTGTTTCTCCAGGAATCAGAATACCTCCCCCCACACAAGAATCCAATTCCTCCAATATAAGGAGTTGAATTCCTAATATCATGTGGGCCCCACTTGTATTTTTATTCTCATATAGTTAGTAAACACATGAGTAGCCCGTAATCAGAATCCAATTCCTTATTTTGATTCCGATTACGGATTAGTAAACATAACATAAGCTTTTAGGATGGATATGCATGTCTTGCATATGCTTGTATTTTTATACTTGGGGTAAATTAGGCGGACACTTTCCGAGGTTTAAAACATTTTTAAAATAAATCTTACACCTTCAGAAATTGAGAAACAATAGCATTACTAGCTAGACAATTCCTTCCAAAGACCAAACTAGAGGTAAATTAAATTGGATATTCTGAATTTGTGATCGAAACCAATCCAAAAATTTCTGACTTAGGAAATGTATGTATACAATATATAGTTTTGTTCTTAATCTTATGTATATGTTTGCCAATTTGTATATATAGAATATTGTTTCAGCATCATGTTTGGGTCGATATCGTTTGACAATGGAGTAAGAAATGCAAGCTACTTATATATTGTGATTTTGTTATGATTTGTTTGTTTATACAGTATTATGATATTTGAGTTGTTTCGCTCATTTTTATTATAATCTGATGGTGTATTATTGATGTCCTTGTGGTAGTAGTTTAAGCTTTAAAGTTTCAAAAATTCCAAAAACATTCCAATGATTGTCTAAAAATTCAAACATTTCCTTAAAATTCAAAATTTTGGGAATTCTTAAATCTTGTTCCAAGAATTTAGTGTATGTATTTTGAAATTCAAAAAAAAAAAATTGAAAATTTTGCCAAAGGCCTTCTATTTGGATCCCTTCAGAAATCAGACCTAGAGCAGTTATTCGTTTTTCATTTTTGGCCTGACCAGACCTTAAGTAAATTAAAAAAATTATAAGTACTGTTATTATTAATTAATGAACTTACAAAAACCAGCAAAAGCTGTTGGACTGCTAGCCGGCATGCATAAATATATACTCTGTAGATAGTTTTGGGCAACCCAATTTGTTGATTTAGGATCACATACTTGAGTCTTTGCCTAATTTCTTGAATATAATGAATAAAACAGCTTGAAATTTGAGTCTTATTTGACTAGTTATCATAAAGAAAAATAAATATATTATATATAATATATGTAGCTAGCTAGCATATATGACAATTATTAGTATCCTTCTATATGTCAATTATTAATTATTTGAACTTTATTAAATTCGATCGACCTTTGATTGCTTTGCTGGAGTGTAAAAGGATGAGAAGGCCGGTATGTTTTTTTTTTTTTTGGGGTGAGAAGAGAAGGTATGTTAATGATTGATGTTTACAGTTCCTGCATATTAAAGGGAGAATTGAAATTGAAAGGGGCACTGTATTATACAATTTATACTGATGATGTCACATGAATAATTAAGCTTTCCCTCTAAGCAAAGGTAGGCAAACCACGGGGCACTTCCTAATCAACCAAAGGATTTTTGAATATATATTAGTGACTCACACGTGAGATTTAATTATTTAATAAGACTTTATATACTGACCGAATCTCTTAACCCAAGTTTAAGGATAGATCTTAAGGATGGTAGCAGAGCAGGCAATCTAACATGTCAGATCTAATGGTTTTTTTTTTTTGTCAAAACAGATCTAACGGTCACACACACTTTTTGTCACTCAATGTATGTATTGTCCACGTATTTGGTTAAAGTCATACGTTGCGTTACAAAATATAATGCCAAGAAGTTCTTGGCTCATTCCAATTTGGTTTTTTAGTTTAATGCTCTAATTTCTACAAGAGTATCCCCACACTCATCAAATTTTTATTAAATTTTGTTCACCAAATTATTTGAAAGTGCCTAATTTATTTCGATCAAGAGTACTACCATCTTAACCATCTCATCAACTGACCATCTTGTATACCATATAAAAGAAGTGAAATTCATTTGTGGATGGTGTCCTATTTCTATTAAAGAAATAATATAAAAGATTCTCAGTTTAGATTATTTTAATAGTTTTATTCTTATTCTAATTAATTCTAAACTCGGCTTCTCTATTTGCTTCTAATAGGTAAGATACCGATATATGTACTTACAATTTTTAATATTAAAGGCAATTCGTGTTAGTGAGTAGTGTTTGTGTTGTGTCATTTCGTATTATGTTAAATATTAGTCAATCATAATCCGACTAGTTTAATTAATCGTATCAAATATATGTCTCAACGTATTCTAACTCAACTCGTTTAATTAATCGTGTTGAATGACTACTCAACCCTAACCTAACCTGTTTATAATTCTGTCATGTTTAGGTTAACCCATATATCTTGTGATATAAAAACTTAAACATAAATTTTTAGGTCAAAAATTGCGACGAAAATTTTGATGAATAAATATAGTAACTCTATCATTATTCTTACCCCAAATTGTTAAACATTCGCCGCAAATTGCCGGCCAAGAACACAGCCAAAATTAAACATATGCTATATAGTCAATTAGTCATACACCATATAAGCATGCACAATTTCAATGGATGAGAAGGTCACTTCCCATTTCCAAAGTCCCTATCAACTTTATTCTAACATTTTTGGGGACATGGCCGGCTTCCTATTGAGCCCAAACTCAAAGCCTGGAGGCATCTAAACTGTAATGACTCAACGCTGTTGAATTGGCCAATCATTAACAAAAAAAAAAAAAAAAAAAAAAAAAAAAAAACGAATAGGGGAATCTCTAGCAGTCAACCATAGCTATATGGGTTTCAAAATTGCTTTTCTTACATTTTAACCCCAAAAAATTGCGTTTCTTAGTAACTAGTTGATTAAGAATCATTTTTATTTGGCAAGTAGGAATTTTTTTAATTCACCCAGCATAAAAATATAAATAAAAAACTAATATACATTTTTTCTTGGTCATTTCCGGCCATGTGCAATCCATGGTATGTTTCATCTCATTTTACAATGAATGGTGCTATTTCGACCACTATAAATTGTTGAGTTGATCACCCTATTTTAAAATTTCAATTTTACCCTTAAAACAAAAAATTTCAATTTTGTTCGTCGGGTCATTCGACAGTTATCTACTGAAATATTTGTGATTATTCAACAGTTATCTGCTGAACATTGATAAATTATTCAGTGAATAACCATCAAATGGAAATGAAAAGGTGTTCGACAGTTATCTGCTGAAATATTTGTGTTTATTCGACACTTATATGCCGAACATTGGTGGATGTTTCGGTAGATAACCACCAAATAGATATAAGTGATTTCATCATATTTTTGCAATAAAGGGTAAAATAGAAAAAAAAAATTAGACAAAATATGTTAGGGTGGTCAACTCAGCAGCTGAGGGTGGTCTGCATAACCTCACTCTTTTACAATATGCCAAGAGCATTCCTCTAGTTGTATATATACTTTTAAGGAAATAACTTACATATCCTTATATTGTCGTGATGTGACATCCCATAAAGAGAGAGATATAGACAATAGATGAGAGAAAAAGAGTGAGAGAAGAGAGTGAGTCAATGAGTGGTATTAGGCCTTCGATTATCCTACCTGAAAATGTGACTCAAAACCCATTTTGGGTCACAAATGACTCACACTCAAATATTATGGACCGGAAAATGTGACCCAAAAGAGGGTGTAACTCAAACTGGGTCTCACTGTGAGCCAAAATGATTGTGACCCAAATGCAAAAAAGTGAAGCTCATGTGATATTGCAAGAGGAGAGAGAGTGAAACAAAGCTTAAAAGCAAGTGGGCCCAGCCTGTTGATTTGGTCGGCTACTGCATGGTGCGATGCATTTGGGCTTTGTGCTGGTCACCAACGGTCTAGATTAAATGACCGTTGGTGATTAATGACTGCCATGTTTTGTCCGTTAGGCTTTTTTTTTTTTAAATAAAAAAAAAATGGGCCAGTTTGAATAATCGCCTGGATTAGTGGACCGTTGATAATCAATGGTCCAGATCGCCTAACTTTTTTTTTTTAAACAAATTATTAATAAATCATTTAAAATTGAAATAGTACTCGAAAAATTGTCAAAAAATTTCAGAATTTTTTTTTTTTAAATTTCCCAAAACCCTTCAACGGCTATATTCTCAAATGGGTCTATATCTACCATACAACACCTATAGTTTTTCATCATAAACTACAACCTTTGTTTACCAAATTTGCATAATTTTTTTCTCATTAACCTTATTTTAAAAATCTTATTAAAATATATTCAATATTCAATATTAACCTTATTTTAAAGATCTCATTAAAATAAAATCAATGATATAATTTTTATAATTATTTGAGTTTTAAATTAAAAATTAAATATTATTTAATCAATATTAGCCATATTTTAAATAGGTATAAAACACTGTGACTCAAAATGGTTCACAGCACCATTGCAGTGAGAAATGGGTCACATGACTATTTGTGACCCAAAATGGGTTTTGGATCACAAAAAATGGGTTTTATCATAATAGAAGGCCTTACATGAGGAGATATATAAGTTCTTATCAATCTACTTTTAAACATATGTATACTATACCATTTTTTGCTTTTTTTACTTTTCTATCAATTTGAATTGAGCATAAATTCTCTGATATTCCAAAACCCTCTAGTATTTTATAGAAAAAAAAAAATACAAAACTCCAAAAAAAGAACTACTGCATTTTTTGTTCTGGTGCATGACTCCATCATCAATTTACAATATGCAAAAAACATGCCATTGTATATTTTTAAATATGCATACGCGGCGAATTTTTCCTTTTCTATTCATTTCAGTTGGGCATGAATTGTGCAATGCACACAAGTATATGACTTAACTATATGATCAATTATGAGTATGAAACATCACGCGAAAATGACATGATACGCATACATAAGAAAGACAAAAATAACAAATGTTCCAAGTAGGCCATATATGGTAATTAAAAAATCGCATTTTTTAACCTAAAAATACACATTTTTAAAAGTAAATTGTAAAATATAAAACTAATTATAATTGAATTTTTCCGTACGTGTGCTTTGATACCATATGTAAAAATTGGAGCATCTACTCTCAACAATTATTGGTAATAATTGAAGAAGTCTAAGACCTTATATATATTTTGTTATGCTGGACATTATTTCTTTAATATGAAATACTACTCTCTTTTTTGGCCGGGGAATGAATCACTTCCATTAAACAAACCAGATAAGACACATGGGTAAAGACAAAAGCATCCATCAACACCAAACATCAAAACATAAGAAGAAACATTAGAGTAGTATTTCACATCAAAATATGAAATACTACTATAAACAAGAGAATCTAGTATGATACAGAATTTCGATTCAATGTCAATCAGGCCCTAGTTAAACAGAGTGACTTAAATCAACATAGACGATAGTGTCAGGGGACATAAAAATTGGAGTATTCAATAGAAAAATCAATTAATAATGTATTTTTGGTCCTTATAGTTTTAAGAATTTTTCACTTTAGTCCTATAGTTTCAATTTAGTCTTGTACATTTATAAAGATTGCAATCAAATCTAAAATGTTAACCTCATCTATTTTGAAGGCAAAATTTGACGTGGTACACGTTATCCGAAACCATCTATTCAAGATAAAAACATCCAAAATGCTCATGCACAAGCCAAACATATGTGCGCTATGTCAAATTTGTCTTCAAAATAGACGGTTTTAACGCTTTGGACTTAGAGTGGGTTTTGAATTTGGGACCTCAACAATACAAAACCAATATTTTCTAAAATAAATGGTTTACAACAAGATTGAGAACACAATTTTTGCAAATTATAATACTTGTTTTTTTATTTTTTTTATTTGAGAGGAGGGGGTTTTCAACTTCAACCTCTCTAAGATTGTAGAGATAAATATCACTAAACTAATAGCTTGCAAATTATATTGCTTGCTTGTATACATTGAAAAAGGGGAAACTTATCAAGAGTTTTGGTTCTGACTTGGTTGTAAATACTAATTAAATTTTTACCTTCATCTTGTTTTTTTTTGTTTTTATATATATATATATATCTTGAACAAATATATAATAAAAATATTCAAGTAATATCATATTTTAAAAAGAGTTAAGAACTAGGTAAGTAGCCGGACAAGTAAATAGAAATTCTATAATATATACTTTCTTTTATGGGTCAGAACTATCAACCTTAATTGTCATGGGGAAAAAATGACACATGTTGCATTTTCAGCAACTAGGGCCGTGACTTTCTAATCTTAATCTATCACCTTTAGATTTTATATCTGATATTTCAAAAAAGGAAAAGAAAAAAGAGAGAGGAATTGTGTGGAACTTGACCCTAAAACTTGTGCCAACTCTGTCTTACCTCTTGCTGCATGAGTTAAGGTCAAGATACACTATAAATTGAGAGTTTAAAATGTGAAGTTAACTTTTAGACACTGAGTAGGGTTAAGTGTGTACAAACGTTGTACATATGATGGTGACACTCACGACTCTCATCAAGTATGCTTGTTACGGAACATACAACCTCAATCCCATAGAAAATGAAACAGACGAGTAACCTGACGTGGCATATGTTGATTGGCCAACAATGACACTTCTGACTGTCATTAGCAATTTCAAGTGCTAATCTCTTCATGAATCACTATGTAGAGGAATGATGATCTTATCACACACTATAGTATAGTAGAGTACTGAATAGTATATAGTATGTTATATAAATTGTTGAATTATTTAGACTATATTTTACATATTTAGTGGTCTTATATATTGACAACATGATTGTCTAGCAAAAGAAAATTAATCTTTATATATATATATATATATATACATGCATACGCATATAATAAGATTTTCTTACGCTGTAAAAATTGATCAATTGTCTTAGATAATAGTTTGGCATACTGTCTAAAAAGAGGACATTGTCTTGTTAAAACTAACGTGATAAATCTTTTTTTTTTTTTTTTTTTTTATAGGGAAAAAAGTAATACATAATTTTGGTGATATCAACTTATCCCTTCCCATTTCAATTAGGGCCAAGGGACAATTTGATCAAATGAACAAAGATTTTCAAGTCAACCATAAGATTTAGAATGAGGTTAAGCATCTATGACAACTTTAAGAGATATGCTAGTGAGCAATAGGAGGGGAAGAGATCGAGGGACTTGCGTCAAATATGATTTGGTAACCTCCTAAGAGTAACTATGATATGAGCAATAGTTATGATTGTCAAAACTTGCAGGTGAAGTATACAAAAATAATGCTATATGAGTATATATTTTCACTCTAGTTGACATATTCCAAATGAGTAATGTTGGATATACTATATTTTTTTTTTCTTTTATACTTCATATATTGATACCATCTCTTTAATAAACATGGCAGTTCGGCAAATATTAATGTCGTATAAAAAAAGTGGCACAAATAGTTTTTTTTTTCCTGAATTTTTGTTACTTAAAAATAAATCAGGTGTGAGTCCAAATAAGAAGAAATTAATGAAACATTGTCACATATGTTGTTATGTGGTACTATTTAGTATTATTGAGCATTTGGGTGAATGATTTAGTTCTAAAAATTAAGCCTTTTTGGGAACTTTATTTGAAATTAAATAAACATAATTTTTTTTCGTCTAAATAATATAGAGTTGGAGTTGAATGGGAGTTAATTTAAAATATAAAAAATTAAAGGGTACGGTTATCTCACTTAACTCTCTTTAAGGGTAACCATGACAAAATCACACAATTGAAAGTAGTTCAAAATTATTTAATCAAGATTGCAACATTTTTATGTCCTCTGCATTTGTTAAAAAAATTGAAAATGTAGGAGTTTGTAACTTTTTTATTTTTTGACTAATAGGAACTTGTAACTTGAGTGGTATAGAGAATATTTACCCTTATATATATTGGAGATATTTTTTGATGTGACCAATATAGCGGCACGTAGTGTAACTAATTTAACATGTCATAATATAAGTGTATGTTATTAATATTATATCCTAAGAGAGATAAATATACCGTCCAACACAATACCTTTACACGTTGAATTAGCTACACTATATAGCGGTGTATTAGTTACAAATTAAAAATTCTCCTTATATTAAAGGTTAAAATTCGAAGTTCTTATTTTCATTTAAATGTATGCACATTTACTAGACTCACATTTATGACAGTCCACACTAGTTGTAATTTATTCACATTTTGATATGTAAAATAAAAAATAAAAAATGTCCGTTAATTATAAGTGACAATTCACATATTTTGTTACTCAAAAGGATATGTGCTTATGACTTTATTTTTAGAACAAAAATTAGCATCAATCGAGCAGCGCTGCATACTGATCAATTGGTAGATCACACTGATCCCAAATGCAACTGTAGTTTTTACATCGTAGTTACATTATATATCCTCAATAAAAAACACTACCTTTAAATCTTAACCAATAAATCTCCTCAAATATACTTAAATACATTATAAAAAAATCGTATCAACCCCATAAATATTAAAATTCAAGTAAAAAATAAAGAAAAAAAATCAATTGTTAACTGAAGCTACTACATTTGTGCTAGAATTATAATTGCACTACGTTACGGAGTGATCCGTATCTATGTTGATTTATTGACTTGTGTGCATGACACATAATTGTCCTTATTATTACCATATTTAATTGTGTCTGTCCTTAAAGTTAACAAATCAAACTTTTGTTGTTTTGAGTAATTTTAAGAATTTTTTAGTCTATATGAATAATAAATTATAAATAAAAAAAAACAAAGAGAGAAAGTTGAAATAATATGAAAATAAAAACTTATATCTACATATCATCCCAAATTCCCAACCCATCCATCCAATGACTTGATGGGCCAACCTAGAAAAGTAACAAAGGTTGAGTTAGCAAACCTAGGCCAAAAACCACCCCTAAAGTAAAGTCCTAGGCACATATATTCTTAGCTTAATTATCTCTATCCATCTTAATCTTGAACATATCTGTAACGCACTTGTTTTAGTAAAAACAAAGGGCAACTGTGAATAGTATTACCACTTCCCACGACAAAAAGAAAAAATCTAACCAGAAAAAACTAGGAAGAAAGA